>CAHIKZ030000724.1:2837500-3045000 GCA_903632075.3 Acanthosepion pharaonis | reverse complement strand
TAATGGTAAGCCTGATCAGTTCAATAAGGTCAAATTATCAGATGATCCCCCAAATTATCCACTATTAACTGGGGCAAGAAATGGCTTGTTAATTTTAACAAAATGAAACTGCTCACAAATTTCTCAAATGAAACTGCTCACTTTTTTCTTAGAGAAGCTTTTTTACCTTTCATCAGCATGGCTGATGCTAATCTTCACCATCTCAGGCTAACATTTTCTGCTGACATGAAGTGGAAAGATTATACTGAATTAATTGCTAGGCCTGCTGATAGAAAAATTGGTTCACACTCCTATGCCAGAATCTATCTTGTACATTTATAAGTTCACTATTCATCTATACATTGAATATTGCTGACACATCTAGTCTGATTCCTCTGCTATATATTTAAAGATTCTTGATAAAATACAAAGAATCTACAATGTTATCAGTCTCAGCCTGGCATCTCAGCTTCAGTCACTTTGCAACCACTGTAACAGTTTCCTGTGCTTTTTCTATAAATATTTTCAGGGTAATCATTCTGATAAACTTTCCTCTTTGTTACCTTGACTTTACAAATTTAAGCACAGTACTAGATTGGCAGTTCAGTCTCATCATTTTACAGTTGAAATTGCTAGACATAACTAAGTTTTATGTTAGCAGTTTCTTTTCTCATACTAGTCACTCATGGAACTCTCTTTCAGCCTTTTGCTTTCCAGTGAAATTTGAGCTTCGAAAAGTTAAATGCAATGTCAATACTTCTTAATTTCTGTTCTTTTATTGTTCCTTGTCCTTAATATTTTTCTTTTTTTCTCATATTCTTTCATACTCATTAACCCCTTGGGTTTTTGTGGCTTCATTGCCTTTCTTGGGGTGAAATGATTTAATATATATATATATATATATATATATATATATATATATATATATATACACACACTTATAGCTCTGTTTCACAACATTAAGTACTGTAATTCTAACACCTGAAGAAGAAATATATTTATACGTACATGCAAGTACATTTTTACCCTACCTATTCCTATATATATATATATATATATATATATATATATATATATATATATATATATATAAATTTTTTCTGGTTTTATAAAAAAAAAATAACAGATATGTATACATTGTCCATAGGTATATGCCCTGTTAATAGTTAATATTTTTGCATATATTGAAATTGTTTTTCCAATGTCATCATTAACTTTTAAAATCATATCAATTCATGTTCTTGAAAATGACCAATATAAATTGAAAGTGATAAAAGATTATGAGACAAATGTTTTTACCCAAATGGGAACATATTCATTATTTTGTAGAAAAGTCAAAAGAAATCTATCAAAAACAAAATGTGTTAAAATAACTTCTGTGGTCTTTAAAATCTAAAATTACTGCCTAAATAAATACTAATCTTAAATATAAGTACATTATTTTTCACTGAAAATGACATGTAATACAAAAACTTCTTTGAAATGTAAATTGTGAGAATAATGGACATAAAAAACACACAAAAGGAATATACAAGTCTTTGAGTAGAGAGACAAGACACAGCATGATTAAAAGTAAGAGGAACTGATTCTGACAGACAAATAGTCAGCAATGTTTAATCCTTATGCCTGTCAAAAAAAACAGCTGTCAAAAGAACAGTTATTCAATTGACACTATCACTGTATAAACTTCTGACTCACTTGCAATTGTTCTTTTAAATAGTGAAATGGATAATATGTTTATTCAAATTTTATTGAATTATAGTTCAATCCAACACATTCTCATTTCTGTCAATAAAATATTTTATTCTAATTATAGTATAAACTATCAGTTTATTAAACAAATACATCAATACATTTGTTTAATTAGATGATTATGTCTTTTGACACCTGATACTTGATAAAGGTGGGTGGAAAAGGAGGATTAAATACTGAATTTTTCCATTATTTTATCTAATATTTCAGCATTTTATTGTTTATAAAAATTACAAATAAATAACTTGTGCACATCTCCGTAGTCATTAGATTAACAAACTAAATAAATAATGCATTGTATTTGGTTCACAAATTTTTATCATCTTGTTAATAAATATTGCTGAGGGAGTCAAAAGTGCATACAATAATAGTGGTGTCAAAGGAATAACCATCCTTTTAACACACCATTTTTTGCCGACACAAAGGCTAGAGATTGCTGAATAGTCATTATTTTTCCAGCTGAAAGTGAAAATGCTTGTAAATGTCCTGTTTCTAAACAAGCTTTGCTAACAGAGAATCACATATCAATTACATTTTAACATGATTTTTATTTATTTTTTTTTTTCTCAATTCAGTGTTCGCAGACAAAAACATGAGAATGAGACTAAGAAAAATTTAGGTGAAAATTAGTAAAGACTCACCGTTGCTTTTTACCACTTTTAAAGCTTCCCTCACGGCTTAATTCACCTTCTTCATCTTCATCATTAGAGGAAACAGATAATCCATCTTCTGTGAGGTTGTCCAGAGCATTAGACAGAAGCTCTCGCAGCTGTAAACAACAATAAAAAAAAAAAAAAAAAAAAAAAAGGTGCTTTATTTATTTATTTATTTATTCCAAGCTAACATCATACTTATTATAAAACCCAGGTTGTATGTGTGTGTGTCTGTTCGTTTATATATTGGATCGGATTTCCTACATTTTTCAACCAATTTCAACAAAACTTCACAGGACTACGTAAAATTAACTTGCGGTGGTTCTGACAGCACCAAAAATTTGGAAAACACAATTGTTTTTGCATAAAGTCAATTTGAAAACATGATTAAGAGGTATCACTGTCACGAGAATGGAAGGGAGACAACTCATATCGAGTTATACTTATAAAACCCAGGTTGTGTGTGTGTGTGTTCCTTTATATATGGGATCGAATTTCCTACATTTTTCAACCGATTTCAACAAAACTTCACTTTTTTTTGGCAGGTAGTGTTTCTTATTGTCTTGCACACTTTTTTCTTTATTTTTACATTCAGAATGCTTTAAAAATTACATTTACAAGACAAATGTTTATAATAAAATTCTATTCAATCAGTAGACTCATAACGATTGAAAACAATAAACAAAAAAAAAAAAATAACTAATTAAGACATGCGTATCCGTCAACCTTAAACAATAATCTTTGTCAATTTTATTTTTTTACTCTTTATGATGGTTGATACTTGATCTATCTCTTACTGTTACATCCCCGGGCAATGCCGGGCTCTACTGCTAGTAATTTATAAATGTCTTACTTTCATCAGAAACTTGGAGTATCAACTTATTAGGTCAATAAAATTACCCTGTCAGTGAGGCTTAGTATAGTGCTTTTCAAACTATGTACTAGCAGTTTTTTTTTTTCAATGTATGAGAAAACAATGAGTAAAGCATTTCAATCCAGCTGGGGGTTGAGGGAGCATCTTTGGCATAAAAACGCCTTCCCGGTGTGCCAGGAATAGTTACAATATTTTCGCAATCGGATATAATAACGATCCGAGAAAATATTATTTGAACATTTATGATATGTCTTCATCTGTCCTATTTCAGACTCATTTTGAGATTATCTGTACTAAACATGAGGAGATGATGTCTTATTCATTTTAAGGCCAGTTATCATTGATGTAATGTCTTCCCAGTGTGCCAGAGACCAGTACCAGATTTGTGTCATGATTATATATTAACGCTCCGAGAAAATATCATTTAAACTTTAATAGTATTATTCATTTATACCAGAAAAATATCTATATCTATAAAACAGATGTCTGTGGGTATGCTATTTATGCACTTCCACATTTCTTGACCAATTTTGATGAAATTGTGCGCACACGTTGCAAATTTACCAAGATAGTTCAAGACCAACTTTTCAATCTCCAGACCTGGGTTTGACAGAAAAATCAATAAAACTGAATGTGGGGATAAGTTTTTTGTAAAACCGATGGCAAAATTACATGAAACAAAATTTTACTGGATAAGCTGATCTTCCTTGCACTTAAGGCAAAACATAGCTCATGTTACAAGGTTTAAATAGTGTTTGTAGTTTTCCTGTGACATTGGCTTCACACAAAAAATTGCAAAAAACCGTGAAAAAACAATTGGGTTTTTCGTACTACTTAAAGTAAAAACTTTAATAACTTTCTCATTTTTTATCTGATTTTCTTCAAACCACAAAAAATCTTCAAAAAGCCCCTTTTTTCAGCCATAAATCTCTGGTTTTTCATCCAATACTTTCCAAATTTGCCATGTAAATTACATATGACACACAAATTGTTTTGCATGAATGTTTGGTTTAGATTATTTCAGTTAAGTAGATGAAATCTGCAACAAACTAGGTTGAAAATTGGCTTTTGTCATTTAGTCAATAGTTTCTTTATATGATTTCATCCTGAATTGGAATTTGAACAATCTTTGATGCAAATATTGTTTGAGAAGTGTTAAAAAGGGAAAAATTCCCAAATAACCTCTTATTAACTCCTCTTATTTAATCTCGAACAACAACCACACAAGGTTTTATCGATGAAATTCCTTTATTAAGAACAATCAAACACTTGCGAAGGACATACCATAAAAAAGATGAAGGAGAGTAGCTTAGTATAGCAATAGATGATGCATGCAGGTGGGGATGCAGACAGACATTTCTAGAAAGTGGGGGTGCAGGAACACAGGGGGTGTGGTTATACAATTGCAGCCATGTATACACTTGCAACACCAGGTACCTTGGCTAGTAATGAATATAATAAAAAGTTGCATTTTTTTTTTTATTTTTATTTTATATTGATTTTGTAGAAATATATGTCCATAAAAATGGTCTTTTGCTATTCCTAGGTGTGGTCCCCACACAGTCACACACCACATCATCATGATAGTGTTGTTATATGGATTTTAGTTCACTGTTTTGCTGTTCATTATATCACATTCATTAGTTGTATAGGAATGACTTCACATGATTAATGTAACTATAATAAATATAAAATGAAAATGTTAAAAAAAAAAAATAAATAAATAATAATAATAATATAGTTAGATATCCTAGCAGTCTCCCATGGCATGGAATGTGATGACTGTTACTTTGTTTCCAGGAAACTCTCCACATAGCAGCTGATGATGGTATACATACCACACTTTGAGTAGCACTGGCTTCATATTCACTGACTGCAAAGAGATAAAACTCCACCATCACCAAAAGGGGGGGGGCACCTTTCAGGAGAATACTTGCAGACTAGAGGATAAGTTGAATCCACATCTGCCTTTGCAACTCTAAGTACAAAGTGGAGCTAATATGCCAACTGGCTCAACTTACTCCCAGAAATGCAATCCACAAAAGATGATTCCAGATTCTGTCACCCCAGTTAACACAAGGGGGTATGTTTTCAAATTCTTTCCTTGATGAGAAAATGTTGACCATGTTCACCATAGTCTATGAATATAGAATACAGCGCAGTACATAATCTGGGCTCACTGAAACAACATTAAAGATTAATACTCTTGAGTCAGATATTTTACTGAATCTGACTATATTGCCAATACCACCAGCAGCTGTTCTGTAATTCTTCAGTCTTCGATATCAAAGGCTGGCAGTGCATATTCGGGAAAACATACATGTCGCACTGAATATTTTGAGCCTTCTGATTGGTTAAGCCTTCTATTGGTGAACTATAAAATGAGTCAGCTCATTTTGGCTGGCTCACTAGTACACCAGAGTACCCAAAAATTCCAACAGAAAAGAAATGCACACTAGCCAGACTTACATGTCCAATTTTAAATCATTTGGAATTTTACAAGGCCTACTAAGGCTGAAACTTTAATGTTGCAAACTTTCCTAATTCTTGTGCGACATTCAAAAACCCCAGGGAAGAAATGTAAGGTTATAATTCATTTCTTTTTGCACATTTTTTTGTTGTTTATGTAACAAGCATGCACGGAAACATCCTCGAACTGTGTGTGTGTGTGTGTTGTCGCCGAGCACACCTTGAAGTACCATAATGGACTCGACCGAGGATTATAAAAAGATGCACAAGTCGTTTGGCATCTTTTCTTGGGCGACAAAAGCCGTTGCGGTCGGTCGTCCGTCAGCAGCAGTCTTGGGTGCCGTTTTGCTCGTTGGCTGTCGTAAAGTGTTGTGTCGCAAGTAGGCATTCGTTTTGGTGTCACATTCATTTCTGGTTTACAAGAAGGCGTTCGTTTTTTGTGTCGCAAGAAGTTGTCTGTTTTTTTTTTTGTTTTTTTTTTCTTGCACAGTTTACCTTTTCCTTGTTAAGATTTATTTTTACATTGTGGATATTTAACATTGATTGAATTGTTTTTTTTACCACTTATCAATCTTTTGCAGGTTATTTAAAACCAGAAAATATTTTTTAGATTGCAAGAAGTTTTGGAGATAATAATGATTTTTAGTGATACAAATTTGACTAATCCATAGCAGGGTAGAGATTGGGTAGATTTCTACCTTTCCCAACTGTATTTGCATGTAAGTGAATATAATGAACCCGAGTGAAATTGGAACATGACTCTCCTATTTCCAATTCTGAGCACATCCAAGTTTACAGGACTTAGGAATTCTAATCAGTCATCCATCTTACAGACCAGGTTCGATGTTGCTTAACTTCAGTGATCTTACAAGTGCCAGTGTTTCAACATGTTATCACCATAAGCCTGGATATTTAACAATAGAATACTGACGAATTGTAGCTATATTTTCTTTTTTAGATTATTAGTGACAGAGAAGATAATAATAAATTGCTACATACTAAATGAGAATGAATTGGAAAAAAATGAGAAAGGGATGGAAGAAGAAATGAAAAGAAAACCAGGTGAAAGGAAAAATAACAATGCTTAAGAAAAAAAGGAGGGGGAAGGGATGAAAAAAACAAGACAGCCTTGTTCACTCGATATCTAGAGTCAGTTAAGTGCTATATGTGATATATGCTTGGGTGATCATGTCTCTTTCAATTCATGACTGATAAAGCAGAAGATTTTTCCTGCAATAAATTGCCATTTCTTCCTGCAGTATACTGGTTGTCAACCAAGGCTATAGGACACAGTCTGTCCTGCTATTCAACCCATAGCTGTAGGGAGAAGAAATGGATTTGTTTCTTTACCAAGGGTATTTGCATGTAAGCCAATGTAACGAACCTAACTAGAATTCATTCCGAGCCACTATCGATTACACTAAGCCACACTGATGTCAAAAGACAATGACAAAATTATTGAAAAGGTAGGCATGGAAAAGCCTTTAAAATGGTGATAGATTAAAATTTGTTATGGAGAGATTGAGCAAAAATAAAATGAAAGAAGAAACAGTAAAAAAATTTATATATATATATATATATATATACATACACACACACACACACACACTAGCTTAGAAGCCACCCTATCAGGTGGCATTTAAGCTAGGGAGGGCTCTTGATTGGGCCTTCATCACAATAGGCAGGGAGGGGTAAATGCTATAGGCAACAACAAATTATACTAGAACTCAAAGTTGTCACTGCATTTAAGTATTGCATTAATATTTAAGCTTACTTTTTAAAAGTTCACTGATAATTCTTCTGCTGCCATTCAGTTTAAAGACAATTTGATATACATAGGTCCTTACTTTCTGTAGAAACAATTATTTTTATTTCATGGGTAACTTTTACTAGTTTGCAAAATTAATTTTGATTATTCCCAAATTTATTTCCAAGTTGTAAAAATTGTTACCACACAAAAAAACTTGTCCCCCCCAAAAAAACAATTATAGTAATGAAAACTTGGTCTAGATCTAGACTGGAATGATTTTAATTTGCTCATGGAGTCAGCATGATATGTTGGGCTACAGCCTCTTGTAAAGTTGAAAAAGCATGACACAGTGATACACTGATATTCACACACACACACACACACACACACACACACACGTATGTATGTATGTATGTATATATATATATATATTTGCACATTCATGATTCCTTTTTCACATATTGAACTAATCATATTTGAATGACCATTTAGATAAAAATATAAAGGCAATGACAAGGCTTGAAAGAAGAGCAGAGGCATGAAATGAAAATTTTTGTTGTTGACACTGGTGGAATTTTCACAGATTCAGCTGGTACTGAGAAATACTATTTGACTAATAAAAATTTCAATTATGAACCCAAGTATGCAATCTTTCAGAGATCTACGTACACAATTGTCACTAGAGATAATTTTTTTTTTTTTAACCCTTTCCAGGCTTAATTTATTCCAGTTTTAACATAAATTAAAATTCAATTTGTGATCTATGTACACAAGATGACCCCTCTAAACCATTTATATTCTGGTAGAATTACACTCAGGTTACAGAGTAAACATTTCTATTCAAGAATTTGTCTGGTCATTCCCATTAAATAAAATAAACAAATACATACACACACACACATATATACATATATAAAACACACACATTTTGCAAAAAAAATGTATATGCACTTCAGGAAAGGAAAAAATTGTATAGATAATGTAATACTAAATTTATTCGAACATCACATGATTAATTTACCTTTGGACTCTACAATCCCAAGAGATGCTCAAAATAGTGGTATTTAGCTTCCAGACATTTATTAGTATAATAAACTACTGCTTGGGCAACAGTGGCCAAAGTGTCCAGTGGGAGTGTTGCACATGCATTTTCAATATCTTTTCTAAGGGCCACCAATGTAATGCCATCTGTCAAGTAAATTTCATACTACAATAAACAGTGTTATCACACTTTGATAAAACAATGAAAGACAAGATTTTACTTTCCTGAAGTGTGTATACATTTTTGGGGCAGACTGTGTGGGTGGGTGTGTGTGTGTGTATATATATATATATATATATATATATATATATATATATATATATATATACACACACACATACATACATTTTACACAGATACAATGTCTAAAAAAAATGAATACACATTTTGAAGCTTTCTAAAGAAATGATTAAAGCTATTATTTGTTCTGACCTGGCGTCTCAGCTTCAGTCAATTTCCCACTGCCAAAAGGTTGCCTCCCTGTGCCTTTTCTATAAATATTTTATGGTAATTGTTCAGATGAGCTCTTTTCTATGGTACCTAGACTTTTTGAATTTTAGCACAGTACTAGTTTAGCAACAAAGTTTCATCTAAGTTGAATTGGCTAGATGTAACCCTAAGTTCTATTCTAACAGTTTATTTTCTTGCACTTCTCAGTTGTGGAACACAATCCAGCTCCCTGCCTTCTTGCCAACTTTAAATGCAATGTCAATTGCTACCTACTGTCTTCCCGATTACTCTTCTATTGGCCTCATTCCTTAATAATGTTTCTGTTTTCTAATACACCCCTTGTATCATAATGCTTTACATGGGGTGTATTTGATTATTTTTTTTTTTTTTAAATTAAAACCAACTATATCTAATTTAAGTAATGCATATGAAGACAGTATTTGTTATAAATGCATGCTCTTAAGATTTTGGCATAGCACATTTTCAAATTGATGTCTTCTGATCCAGCCATTGTTGACAACAATGCAGCAAGCAACAATCAACATTTCCATAGGCTGCATTCTTGCTCTATGGAAACTTTCATTTAAGTGATTGCTGCTGGCATTGTAGCGTAGATTTATCTTTTCAGTATCCCCCCCCCTACAAGAAAAAGCTCTAAGGAGTGGGGTCTTGTGAACGAGGAGGATATTATACAATGTAAAAGTGTGTATACATTTTTTTGAGACACCATATATGAAATAAAAGAAATAAACTAACCTCTTCTAATTGCTGCTGTTCTTCTTTCTGAAACTCTGCCTCGTCCTGTGACTGTAAAGCATTGGCATCAAAGTTTATGCTTGTCCCTGTATTCATGACTGCTTTCGGGGCATTGAAAATATTTGGTACTGCCGCTGCCAGCCACGGACTTATGTGGTATGCAGGCAGGGATCTACGATCCTTACACGAGGCATGTTGATATGCTAAGTCTAAAATGGAATAAAAAAAAAATTACAAAAAATATTAAAAAATAATACGGGAAAAAAAAAATATTGTAAAAATTAGGCTAAAGTGTATTTAAAAATGTTATTTTCTTTAATTCAATGACTTACACCCATATCCTCTTGGAATAAGTTTAAACTTACACCTTTTTATTTTGTATCCATATATTTAGATCATTTTCTTTAAAGTTTGTATTTTTTGGATTTCCAATGAAAACTTGGAATTTTCCCAACATATTTCAGTAAGGTTTTTTATTGTTGATATTTGTCTATATTTCTGAGATGAGGTATAGTAACTATTTACACATGGCCCAGTGGATAAAAGTATTAGTTGAAGTAATCCAGTGCCTTGACCCAAAGAGTTGTGAGTTCAATACTTAGCCACAGGTTCAAAACTTGGAGAGTTGAGATACTAAAGGGAAATAACTGAAACTGAGATATCCAGACAAGGCATATCATGTGGAACTAGAACAATCTATCCTGGTGGATGAAATAAAGGGTTTGGTTTGGAATTCCAACATATATCACCTGAAGAAGGCAGGAGTGTACAATGGCCGAAACATCATGAATATGACAATAAAGATGGGACAATAGCCTGAACAATGTAAATAGTGTAGAGAGTTTTGATATATGGTAAGAAAAAGGTATAAATTTAAACTGATACCAGGAGGATATGGGTTGAAAGACTTACTTATTTCACAAACAAATTTAATGTTGTCTTCCACATAAAAAAAAAAAAAAAAAAACCAAGTCTCAAGATAAAATGCTAGAAAAAGAAAGAAAGTGATTTTTATGGAACAAAAAATAAATAGCTGTTTCACTGACTTCAAAAGAAAAATGTCTTTGATTCCATACAAAAGCCTGGAACCATACATAAAAAGGAAATTTTTTATTTTCCTTATTTTATTTCTTTATAAACTTGTTTTATTTTGATTCAATCTTTATTTACCTTAAAAGTGAATATGATAAAATAAAATTAGCAAACAATCAGTAATAAAACTCCCAAATTCAAGTCGTAACTATGGCAACAAGAAATAAACTTGCAAGTCAAGAAAAGATCTGACAAGTCCTTCAACTTAAAAAGAAATATTTATGACCTATGAATAGATTAAGGGTCAACTATTTGAAACTCTAGGATTAGTCATCATAAAATTTAATAAAAATACCTAAAAGCTGTTAATGCACTGAAGTGTCAACATTGTAATAGAGATCTTAAAGATAAAAAAAAAGAATCCACTGCCCCCAATTAACACTATTCCATTGTTATAAGATTCATACATAAATTAGTAACTTAACAGAGTTTCATCCAACATTTTCTCAGTTTACTTTGGTATGAATATGCAGCTGGTATAATGGATAATGGCTTGGAATGAAAAATTGGAGAGCAGAGTTCGAATTCCAGCTAGGTTCATTAGTTTCACTTATGCGAGGAAAGTTGGCTCACTGAGCCGCGCTAGGAAGTTTTTCTCTCCTGAGTCGATCCTCCAGATATACAAATCCACAATTCGCACTTGCATGGAGTATTGCTGCCATATATGGTCTGGCGCCCCTTCTGTTTGCCTCGGGGTTCTTGATAGGCTCCAGAGGCGGATATGCAATATGGTTGGCCCTGCCCTGGCATCTCGTCTACAGTCACTTTCTCACAGATGCTCCGTCGCCTCGCTCTGTCTGTTCTACAAATACTTTCATGGAAATTGCTCCGAGGAGCTGCATTCGCTGGTTCACAGACGTCATGAGTTCCAGCATCCTACAAGGCTGGCATCCCGCTCTCACCCCTTCACTGTCGAAACTCCTAAATGTAGCCGTCTCTTCTACTCTAATAGCTTCATGTCTCGCACCTCTCGCCTGTGGAACTCCTTTCCCTATTCCAGTTTCCCTGTGAGCTATAATCTCCAGCTATTCAAGTGTAATGTCAATCGACATCTCCAGTTGCCTTAATCTATCCACTACCCTCATCCTTTCTTCTATCACTCCTATCTGATCTTGCTATTTTCTGTAACCCCTTGCGTCCTAGTGGCTTCCCGCCTTGCTTGGAGTAAAACGCTTAAAAAAAAAAAAAAAAAAAAAAAAAATGTACAAATATGTTTGGGAACAGTATGCATCCATTCCTTCCCCCCAGTACCCAGTTATAGATCTTATAGATTTGGTTGGCAACCAGTCTATCACAGAAAGAAATGGCAGCCTACTGTAGAAAACCTTCTGCCTATTCAGTCATGAATTGAAAGAGCCATGATCACCCAAACATGTATCACATATGGCACTTAACTGATTGATTTGGTATGGAAAAATGTCAAATGGAATAAAAAGATTTGAACATGTTATTGTGAGCAATGAATTATTTACAACTTTACAGCATCTTTTCCAGAGATGTAATCCCAGAACCATCCTATCACTATTCCCATGGCAAATGTTCAAGCTAGTTACATGCTTTACTTCAACCAGTTCAGACCTTTATAAATTGAACACACCCTGCCAATTACACAGGGCTAAATCATCCTCATTCCCTTCATATTCCTTTGGGAAGAAGGAATTTCCACTCAAACAGCTTCTTCCAAAGAACTGCTACATTGTGTAACAGACTCACAAGAAGATGCTTCCCTGATCACTATAATCTTAACCATTTCAAATCTAGGGTCAACCATTATCTATTCTATGTATCCTCATAATCTGCACTTCTTCCAATGTCTATACAACAACCACATTCAGTAACCATCTACTTTGAATGACTCTTGAGCCTCATATTTAGTGAACATTAAAAAAAAAAAAAAATCTCTCAAATAGGGATAGCTGTTCTTTAAAAAGAATCTACGCTTGAAATTTAGTTTTTATTGGGAATCCAATACTGAATTAGGCAACTTGCCAAATATATGGGTAGGTTGGGAGTGATCCATCTAGGTACTGACCAGGCTTGGCATTGCTTAACTTTAGTGATCATACAAGAACTGGTGCTTCAACATACTATGGCTGTAAGCCCCTAATCTTTTTGAGCTTATTGGTAAATATTAATCAAGATTTGGCCTATGTCCATTTCAATTTTGTGCGAGCAAGAGGTTATATATTTGAAGAAAGGTGCTTATTACACTTCATTGCCTCCACTCACTCGGGAGTCAAAAGTATTCACATAATGGCTTCTTTTAACTTGACAGTCAGTCAGTCAGTTATGTGCCATGCATGACACACACTTAGGCGATCATGTATCTTTTGATACATGACTGACAAGGCAGGTTTTTTTTTCCCCGCAGTAGGTTGCCATTTCTTTCTGCGGTAAATAGTTGCCATCCAAGGCTATAGAACCCAATCTGTCCTGCTATTTACCCATAGCTGTGGGGAGAAGAGGAGGATTCATACCTTTCACAAGTGTATTAGCATGTACGTGAATGTAATGGATTTGACTGGAATTCAAACTTGGCTCTCCAATTCCTCAATCCCAGCCACTATCCACTATTATTCCACCATGCCTCCTTTAACTTGACACCTGATTCAATTGTTTTATTAATCTAAACAGTAATCTAAATCAGGAATTTGATCCAAGAATGCCTAAGACCAATGAACTGACACAAGCTAAAATTGTAGCTTTTATAAACAGTTGGCTCCAATCCTAAAAGGAATGCCTGCTAAAACATCCCCTCCTCAAATTTATAGACAAATTCTGCAGGTGCATGGTGGGATTGCTTCCTAACTAATAAAAACGGACCTCTTCACAGTCTCATCAGACACATTTTTGTTCTTTCTTGAAGTTAGAATACTACAATCATTTGACTGTATCCCTTTTGCATGTTAACACCATTCTTACTTTGTGAAGCTTTTGCCTTATTACCATTGTTTTGACTACTTTTGACTTGCATATATATTGTTTGCTTAGTATTATTTTGCTCCGTTATTTTTCTTCCTTTTCTTATTGTTTATTGGAAACTTTGTCAATTGTATTTATTGAGCATTTTTGCCAATTACAATTAACCATGGCCAATTACTCCACTTTTAAACAAACAACACTATAGTTGCCAAAGTTAGTTGTACCATATTGGAGGCTGTTTACTTCTATATGGCAGGTGCTTTCAGGACATGGGCAATCGCGACTCTCCACATCTTATCATTTGTAACTCTTAGTAAACCCCTGTTCTAATATCCATTTACACATGCTCATTAGGTAGGTTACTTGCTGCTTTCCTCTGTCCTTATTACATTCAATGTCCTGTGAATGTCAAATTCTCCAAGCCTTTTATCCTTATTATGTGTTCTATAAATTTCAATTGTCTCTTTCTAATTTTAAGTATAATTATCCTTTTGATTTCTATTTCCCTTAAAACTTCCTCATTACTCATATGTTCAGTTCAAGGTATTTTCAGCATGCTTCTGTAGAACCACATTGTTGCCTCAAACCTCTTCTTTATCTGTGAGATGTAATCTCTAAGGTCAACATCTTGAACTTAACTGCATGTTCCAATGAATGAATTTGTTGCAGTGTCTCTGTCAAAACCTGAGGTAAAACATGAGACATATAGAAAGGTGGGGGGAGATTGACAGTGTTTTGGCAAAAATACCATTGAACAGATGAACATGAAATTTAAGAAACCAGGTATCATTAGGATTGTTAACCCAAAATCCCTCCAGACTTCCACACAATGATAAGTACCTCTGGCCCTACTCAAGACCAGACATGGCACCACATCTTCTGCTAGAGAGAAGGAAATCTTCCTGTAAATAATTCTACAGAAGCGACTATTAGAAAAGATAACAAATATGATAAGATAAGGAAGCCCCTTCTCCAGAGAAGCTTCCAGCATAAAAAGTCACCTATATGCCATTGATGTGATCTGGGGATAGTGTACTAGGGGACAAATCCCCCCCCCCAACAGGATTGATTTATTTGTTTTTTTTACAATTTAATCAACCCTTTGTGAGTTATTTAAAGCTGAAACATATTTTGGAAACTAAGATTAATTTGTTTTTCTATGTGGTGGGGTGTTGCAAGCTAATATTGCATTAACAAATTTTTTTTAGAATAACAAAGATTTTTCCAGGTACAAGTCCAACTATTTACCCCATAGCTAGATGGAGACTATGGATTCATACTGTTAGGGGGTATTAACTTACTTCCCCCTCTAAAGGACGATAGAATAAAATTGAGTATTGGCCCATACCTGCTAGTTGGACTTGGAATTCAACATGGTGACAAGCTGACATGCATGTGGAACTCATGCTTTAATTCCAAAGAAATCCTTGCTGTTCTCAGGCAGTAAATAAATAAAAGTTATTTTATTATGGTGTTAAAATACACTTGTCTTTTCATTCATTTTTGTTCATCCCAACAACCTGGGATATAACACATACCTTTCCCAAGATTGACTGCGTGTAAGTAAACGTAGCAATCCAGACTGAAATTTGAACTCTGCTCTCTCATTCCAAGCTGCTATCTATTACACCACCTGCACATCCATCCTCCCAACACTGTGTAGCATGTGCATTTATATGTCACCATTGTGCAAACCAAGAAGGCCTTCTTTTTTTTTAAAGACATATTATAGACAGATATCACAAGATATGCACATTCTCCAAATAAACCAATGATTGGCACTGCTTCATTGAAGGTACATTTTTTATTACCTTTGTTATGATAAGGGTTATTTCTGGTGATAAGAACTGCAGAAAGAACAATTACTACTGGCAAGAACTGACCACTCGTAAGGAGTTTTACTATTGCAGAGAAATTTAACTAAACACATGATTAATATAGCTACACATAACCTTTGGTTGATATATGGAACCCATCAACGCACACCATATACTATAACAGGCTGATCACTAAAAACGAACCTGCTGCCAGATTCATTAGTAACAGCAACATAAAAATCTAATAATCAGATAGGAACTGCCGAGCTCCAAGCTCAGCTTACCAATGCTAACATATCCAGGGAGACAGTTCAAAAGGTGGTTGCAAGTTATTAGGTTTTAAAAAATAAATAATCATGATTACTGGTTTCTAAGCATACCCATCTGCCAGAGTGGCTAGCCAAATGACTGATCTGTTGTTTATACTGTAACTGTGCTGAACAGGCCTTTGTTACAGTTCCAGGGAGAGAGCGAGAGAGTTCGCACATAGTCTGGCATGTTTCATTTTTTTTTTTTAACATGGCCAGTGCATTTAAACCATCACTGACTTGTGTGCAAGCACAACCATAGGCAACCATTCTGAATAATCTCATTTACCCAATTTCACTCACAAAGCTTGGGTCAACACATGGTGTGGTTTTTCAAGCACTTTCCAAAGGTGAATTAATCTCCCCAAGCCAGTAACATCAGAAACTCATCTTCCTGGCTAATTGTCCATGTACCTATATATATATATATATATATATATATATATACACACACACACACACACACACACACAACTAGTAAGAATAAAAGCTAAAGCTTAAAATATAAAACAAAGGGCTCAATACCAAAGTTGACAGAGCCTATATATATATATATATATATATATATATATATATATATATATATATATATATAAAACTGAATTGGTGCACATAGTGTGCCACAAGGTCACCAAAAGACCCTCAACAAGGTTTTGAATTCAGAATTATCCTCCTCTTTAATGGGTTGACAACCAAGGCAAAGAGCCTGGACTTACCTATCTACTATTTAACCCATAACTGAGGGTGACAAAAGATGGATGATTCAAACTTTTCCCAAGGGTATTTGCTCATAAGTGAATGTAACAAACTCGACTGGCATTTGAATATATATATATATATATATATATATATATATATATATATATATATATATATATATATATATATATATATATATATATCTTGGACACCACTAACTCCTTAAGTAGATGCCTTACATGCCACCTCTCAAAGCAGAGTGCAATTAATAAACATTTATTAACCCACAATTTACAAGAACCTTTAAGGAAAATTCTAGTTGGTAACACAAAAATTCTTTTCAAATCACATTCATACACATCTCATTATTAGGGAAGCATTATTGATCAAATACCAGTCCCCTGCAATCAATCTTAGACTGTTTAGCAGTGGAGACAGCATGTTAAAGGTTTTCTAAAAATAGAAGTGATGCCCAGGTCAGCCAGTCATGCATAACATATGACCACCGAAAAAGGAATACACTCCTTTGCACATCTCCACACAGCTAAACTACTATACAGAAAACACACATAAAATTCACCATATCAAAACAATATCCTTGATAATAGCCATAAAACAACTAGGGACAATTTTTATATTCTTTAACCCCTGAAAAACAGAAAAATGTTACAATGCTGGAAAAACTAATTAAAAGATTGATTAAATCTTACCTGTTGGCTGTTTTCAATGAAAGATGCTTGAAAGAAAGGTTGCTGTGTGTGTGTATGTGTGTGTGTATATATATATATATATATGATAGAAATTAAGGAGAATTTGAGATAATTAAGTAATTCATCGAGTCTAGAAGAAACCTCAACAGAGTACAGAAAGCACTGAACAGCTATTTCGTCCTATATTTGGGACTCAACAGCAGTGCGCATCCACTACAGAGAATTGAAACCCGGACAGCTACATTGACAGGTAAACGTCATACCAACTGTACTAACGGGCGTCGATGACAAAGAGGTAGCAAACTAGACTTGATATTGTGCCACTCCTTCACATATTCCGTGGTGGAACTCATCCAAGTTCCTTTACCCATAGGACTGTGCCTCCGAGAGCCATGACTACCATCACCTTAATTTCTATAATTTGTATGCTCTTGCTTGAACCAGCTTCTAATGCTCTGGATGGAGCAGCTTGGTGATGAATTACTGCTCTCATCAATCAATGGTTAACTGGGGCAAGAAATGGCTTTAATGCTTCCAAAACAAAATTGCTTTCAATTTAATCACCAACATAACTGATGCAAAACTCTGAGAGATTAATATTCTACACCTTCTTGACATCACATTTTCCACTGACATGAAGTAGAGTGATTATATCAAATCAATTAATATGTTTACAGTAAGGAAAGTTGGTTCACTGTATCATGCCAGAAAACTTTTCTTGGCAGAATCCATCTTGTACATTTATAAATCTACCATTCATCCATTCAGCAAATACTGGTTTGGTGCTCCTGCTGTACATCTTATGATCCTTGGTAAAATCCAAAAGAAAGATCTGTAATGTAATCGCTCCTGACCAGACATCTTGACTTCAGTCACTTCCAACCACCTTGGCATGGCTTCCCTCTGTTTTTTTCTATAAATATTTTCATAGCAACTGCTCTGGTGAGCTTTTTTTCATTGGTACCCCAACCTCAACCACCTGAATTTAAGCATGCTACTAGATTGGCAACTAGGTCTCACCATTTTACCATTGAACTAACTAGACGCAGTCACCCCTTCTACTCTAACAGTTTCTTTTCTCACACTTCCAATTTGTGGAACTCCTTTCTGATTTCTTGCTTCTCTGATAACCAGAATCTTTAAAAATTTAAATGCAATATCAATTACCATCTTCTGGCTTCTTGAACTCTGTTCCTTCCTGTCCTTTCTCTTTTATTTTCAGTCTTATTCTCTTTGACACCCTGTAAATCCCTGTAGTCTAATGGAATTGTTGCTTTGCTTGGAGTGAAATGATTAAATTTAATAAAAAAAATTTTTAAAAAGTCCTATATCCAGTGCAAGATGGTCAGATGCTGAAACTAATCTGCTTGTAAAAAATGAAAACCCTAAAAAGGTAGAGAGAGAGAGACAGGATAATGCACCCTGCTACAGCACAAAGGTGTGGTTAAAAATATTTTGTTCAAAAGTACCCTTCAGTTTATAAATTGGCTACCAAAGTTCCCACTAATTTCAATGCCAATAGAAATTTATGGGAAAAGATCAAAACTGAAATTAAAATATTAAAACCCAAGGAAATGTCTGATCTATACTTAAAAACCCAACAAGCATGATATCTGATCTTTCTCAACACACATAGGGGACATGTGGTCTCTATGCAAAGTTGTTGTCAGGAAGCCATAAAACAAAAATGAAATGCTACCCATTATTAAATCAGCTGTAAAAGAAACTGTTAGAATAAAATTACATTTTAAGGAAGTGTTTAAATATTTTTAGTCTGAATTTTTTTAAAAAGAGGAATTATCTTTTTTATATGCTTTGTTATTCAGACCAGCATGTCCATCTTGGTTTTTATACTAACAATGTTTTGGCCATTGTTCCATCCAAACCTTCTGTCCTTAATTATGTCAGATTTTTTTTTTTTTTTTACATGAAGAATTAATTTATATGCTTTGCTACTTGGACCAGCATGCTCATTTTGGTTTTTATACGCACATTATGACTATTGTACCCACTGGACTTCATCTTAGTTTAGTTTTTTTTTCTTATTAAACAAAACATCCCAGACAGTATTTATTTATATGCTAGGTCTACTGAGTAAGTTCTCTATGCCCAACATGTGCATGAATTCTTTTAGTCATCTTATCCATTATTGTTGTTCTCAACTATCTTTCCAGTAGCCTTTTTTTTTTTCTATGCTGCCCTGACCACATGAAACTTAGCATACAGATGAAAACCATCTGAGAGCCTCTAATTAAGAAAGGAAATTCAAAAAGAGACTGGACGGTACAATGGCTGAAACATTAAGAGTATGACTTCATGGTCATGTTTGCTTCCAAGCAAGGCTTGGTTCAGGTGTAGAGTTCAACTGCTTTTGAATCCCATCCTATGTTGTATAGACTGCAGTTCCATTGAATCTTTTCAGATGTACCCCTCATGTATAAGAGACAGACCATGGCAGAATTTTTATTCAAAAATTAAAAAGAAAAAAAAATCAGGTACAGCTGATTATATATAGAAAGAAAAAAGTGGGATCAACTGCTGTGGAATGTAGTCAAACTAATAGAGTACAATACAATAAAATAAGATGACTAAAAGCACACATGTTGGGCACTGACAACCTCTTCAGTAGACCTAGCATAGAAATAAATATTATCTAGAAGCCTCTGATTAAAAAAGAAAAGACACTCAAACATTCATATGAGTAAGGACACTTGTAGAATTCCACCACTTAAGTACAGACATTAGATTTAAGGCTCCCAAAAAAAGACACACATTAAAGCATTGGTTAAAATATGAGGTTCACTGGTAATGGCTGGCCACTCATATCCGAGTATATCGGTCTACCTAGCTAGCTAGTTCAAGCACATTTGTGTTTGCCCAACACCCACATACTCCGCCTGTGGTTTATACTGCAATTATATTAAGCAGACTTTAATTAGAGTTTCTGGGAGAGAGCGCATTATCTGGCATGGTCAACAGTCTGAACAAGGCCAGTACACTCAAACCCTCGGTCATGATGACTTGTGACTTTGTGCTACTACAACTATCAACGGCTCCCAAATAGTTCTGTCTACCCAATTTCACTGAAAAGGCTTGGGTCAACCCATGGTATGGTTTTTTTTACTTTCCAAAAATATCGCATGGTGGGATTGCCTCTACAGGCCAATAACATCAACAAGTCACCTTCCTGACAAATTGACTTTGTAGTTTTGAGTTCAGTCCCTGGTTGTGTTAATGCTGGAAAGTTACATATTCTGGTTCAGTGAAAGAAACAGTCACATGACAGAAAAGGTGAATAAGATTGGAGAGTATTATCTGATATGAAGTACCCCCTAAGAATAAAAATTAGAATGAGAACAATCCATCAATCCTGGATTTACTAAAAGGCTCAGTTCAAAGGCTAATGAGTATAACAATAAATACTTGGCTTGAAGGTACAAAAACCGGAATATCGTTAGTATAATAACCAATGTTAACATGTAAATATAAGGCACATAATCTTCAATTGGAATAGGCTCCATATATAAATAAACACTTAAAATAAAATGTTTAAATATATGAATTTTTTTTTTTTTTTTAAATCAATTCACACCAACATATCCAATTATGCCATCAAGATGCAAGGGGCTGCTGGTGTAGCATTCTTTGCAAGTCCATCCAATCTCCAATCCTCACAGCTGATTAATGAGTTGATCACTTCAATCCAAGACTTGCCCTATCCTATGTTGTGTTTGATTTTGATTCGAATCATCAGCAGGAATCATTGCATTGGTTTGGTCCGGGCAGAGTGATGTCACAAAAAAAAAAAAAAAAAAAAAAAAGAAATGATTTGAGTAAGAGAAAATGTTTTTATATACAAGTTCTTTGTACAAGACTTTGTTAATTCTTGATATTAAAATTATTAGATATTCATGCAGAAAAATATCAGCCCTTCCCGCTGTGCAAGTTAAACGTGACACTTTGGTTGGTTTAGCCAAGTCTGAACAAGGCTCCTGGCACAAGGCTTATGTCAGAGGTTTCCTTTGGGCAGGAAGTCACATGAGATCAGGTGAAGTGGTCATCTCTCGTCCGGCATCTGGAACAACTATCTCGGTCACTTCAATCTCCTGTTTATATGGATCTTCGCCCGAAACTGGCATGGGTACATGGCCTGGGGTTCTGGTGATTCCCTTAATTACCAACAAGAGCCCATTGTTGTCTGGTCCTGAGAAATTAATTACATGCCCAATTTTGGGGTGATCCCTTCTTCCATGAGTAGTGGTCACAGGATATCGATCTGTCCTAACTCTTTCCATCTCATTTTGGTACCTCACACCAACACTCCCCAATGGACGTGGGCAATTCCTCTAACTTCCTGAATATTTCACCTGTGCCTGCCACCTTGGCTACCCTTCGACCAATCTGGCTCTCAACCACGTGGTGTGGCTTAACTTATGGTTATTAATTAGAATTATCATTTGAAATTTCGTGTAAGTATTTCTCAGCCTGGTTTTGCTTAAAAATCAAAAATCTACCAGCTGGTTCCACCAGTCAGCCATTCCCCCGATCCTGCCAGGCTCATTGCACTCCAAATACACTAGGCTACACAAGAAAAATCTATTCTCTTGATTTGGTTACAGATCAAATCTTATCCGTCCTACTCATATTGTGTTTCCATAACCAGTACTTCTGGGAACTGCTTCATTAATCGACTGTCAGCTTAAAGATTGCCATATGGCAATATTACCTTTCATCAAGTAATTTTTCTGGTTTTAGAGAATTATGCTTTCCTCTTGGAAAAAGAGAAATCTCCCATCTTTCTCTCGGTCTGTCCATCATTCTATTCGTTAACCCTTCTTGTCTCATTCTGAGCTATGTTTTTGATTTAACCCTTTTCTTTCCATTCACCAGTGTCAAATAGTGTCACACTGGGAGTGAAAAAGAATGGAAAGACTTTAGAAGGACCCAGAAACTGAATACTAAATAGTGGACAAGGGATAAACATCTACTCGTGTTCAAAAGACCAAGGATGAATGTGAAGTGGATGATAGACAAACCTCTCTACTCCTATTGAAGAGAGAAAAAAAAAAGAAAAATTAGTAAATAAAATTTCAGAGTTCAGGCGGAGATGTTAGGTGTACAGAGTTGAAGAACCATAATTTGTTGCTTATATGACTCATTTTTTTCCTATAAAATATCTCCAAAAACGACCCTGTGTCCTATAAATCAAACGCCGGTGACAGGGGGTTAACTTCTCTTCTAATTATTACATTTTAAATTGTTACCATAAACTTGGTACCTCTTCTCAGTCTGTGATGAATTTGTCATTATTTCATGCTGAAATATGCTATTCACTGAGTAAAATTACGGATATTAAGAAGGGCTATAAAAATACAAAAGAAAACATTTTTTTTACAATTTCTTCTTTCAAACTTTAGTGGGAAGGGGGTCTAATGCATTGAGCATCTTATTGACAGTGGAATATGGTAGCTTTTAGAAGTAACCAAAACCTCAATCTAAAACAGGAAACAAGGGATAAATTTCAACTCCTATTCAAAAGACTGGGGAAGAGTGTGAACCTGACAATAGGTAAACCTATCTACTTCTATTGAGGAAAAAAAAAAAAAAATGAATAATTAATAAATAAAATTTCAGAGTTCATGCAGTTCACTTTTATTTCATTGGGAATCACTTGTAATTTTTTTTTTTTTTTTTTTTAATTTAATATTTAAGAGTTACTGAATATAAACAAATAGTGCAGAGTAATGTGTATTTAATTAGTTTTGCAGTTGCACTAAAAACTATTTTCTTTTTTGAGGACACGGATAAATTTGTAATGAATAATAAACGTCTCTGGCTATGGATTTATTGATCTACACTTATGGATATTTGCATATACATGTATTTGCATGCTTATATACTGACAATTATGTCCATACACGTGTGCATAAAATAAATTTAACAGGCAAAAAATTAGCAAAGAAGTAAGAGAAAATAAAAAATGTTTAAATTCTTAAAACAGGTCACACACAAAAGTTACCTCATTCCAAACAATATATATATATATATATATATATATATATATAGTCACAGTATTAATCCTTTCAACTAATAGGGTCAATACTTTAATATCTTTGACATCAAAGTCGGTTTGCCATGACCTCCGTCTTAACATAAAATGACACTAATAGCTGATCCTGTGTTATAAATTACATAAGACGAAAGGTGAAAAGAATTCTTGTTGGCTGGGACACTTGTTTTACCACCAATGTCATGTGCTAACTCGCTAGATTCCACATACCTTGTTATTGGCACTCACTAAAGAGTTATCTTTTTTTTTTCTCAGAGATTTTGCCTAAACAGGTGAACAAAGTAAGCAGGTAAGAACGTGAGATCTGGTGAACAAATATTCAGATTTCTAGGTTAATTCAAGTGGAATGCTACTTTGGCATAGGTTAAGGTTCATATTTTTCATCTGCCACTATCCCAGAATGAGAGAAATCCAACAAGCTAAATTTAGCCTGTCATACAATTTTAGGCATATTAACATTTAAAGAACTTCTATAGATTTAAGCATTTATTATCTCATTTGAGGCTGACAAAGATTTAGAACTAACCCTAACCACATTTTGTTCTCAATATATTTATCATGTAGACAAACCATTCGCATTCCATGTCTGATCACCATTTTAAAAACATTAAAGAGCGGATCAATAAATCCACAACCTGACACATGGCCTCACAAAAAAAGAAAAAAAAATAGTTCTTAGTGCAACTGCAAAACTAATTAAATACACCTTGCTTTGCATTTTTTGTTTACATTACCTTTTGCAGGTTATTTAAAGCCAGAAAATATTTTTTTTAGATTGTAAGAATTTTGGGGTTGGGGAGATAATGATTTAGTTATACAAGCCATAGTAAAAGAATAGGTGGATTCATGCCTGTCCCAAGGGAATTTGTACATAAGTGAATATAATGAATTTAACTGGAATCAGAACTCAGCTCTGCGATTAACAATTCTGAGCCATTATCCATTACACCACCTAAACATCCAAGTTGATGGCCTTCAACAAGTATACAACAATCACAGTAACTTACAGGGAATTCCCAACTGAACCCTTTATTTAATCTATAGGGGTAGACTGTTCTCTTTCCACTGCTCATGTCTTGGGATATCTAGTTGTTATTTGTAGTAACACTCAATTATTGCACACCTTGTTTCCAGGGTCCAACTAGACACTGCCTGGATCAGGGATTGAACTCACCATTACTATGTCACCAAATTCACAAACCAACAATTTAATCCACTAAGTTATGTATCCATGGAATGAGAACAGTCTTCTTTTGGCTATATATTTTAAATTGGTATCACCCCATGCAAGACAGTAAAGCCATTAAAACACAAGGGGTTACAGGGTGTAGAGCAATTAAGAACAGAAGCATTAATAATGAGTGGAAAGATAAAAGAGTAATCAGTAGGCAAGTAAATAATGATTGACATTGCATTTAAATTTTTAAAGATTAAATTTGATTGGAGAGCATGGAGCCAGAATGGTGTTCCACAAGTGAGAAGTGTGAGAAAAAAAGAATTTTAGCATAAAATTTATGGCTACATCTAGCCAGCTCAACTGCCAATTGATGAAATCTCAAAGCCAACAGAGAGATGATGTCTAGAGTTATTATTGTGTGTGTGTGTGTGTATTAGTAAGATTTAGAATAGTTTTTGTTCTATTATATATGCATTCATAAGTATATTTAGCAAGTTTATTATTGTGCGGGTATTGTTGAATGTAACAGACAATGAAAGTCGATTAAGTTTCTTAATCAACTTTTGCTAGTTTTGAACCAAACGTTTTATATTAGATAGAAATCGTGAATGAACAGAACATTGTGTAAATGGGATGAAGAGTTGGTGCTAGTAACTTTCTACTTTTATTGAATGTATGTAGATTCATTTATGTTCGGTCTCTTTTAGCAAATGGATTTAAGGAGTATTTTAATATTGTTAAAGAGGAAATGTCTAATGTTATTATAGCTATTTAATGGGATTAGAATTTTTTTGCAACACATTGACACGTGTTAAAATCCTCACAGTATTTAGCATTGTTCAAGTTATTGCTAACATTTTTTGTCAAGATTTACAAACCCTACTTTTCTGCAAAACAATGAAATATAAAAAATTAAAGAAAAGATATGCAAGAAAACAACATTGCATTTTTATTAAATAAGTATTTGTTATTTTAATCATTATATTGTTTTTAGTGGGTGTATTTTGTATTTTCACAAAAAATGAATAAAAATTTATTGTACTATGCTATGCACCCTAGTAAAACCAACTGAACTTTGAACCTCCTTAACTGTTTGGACTTCCTCCCAAAATCTGGTTTCGGTCAGTCAATGTATGGCTGTTTTAGTGGATGTGATGGATGGACTAACAGAAGTCACAGAATGTGATAGATTCTAGATAATTATATAATGTTATGTAGTTATCATGTTTGAAAATTATGTAGTTATCTTGTTTGAAAATTGGAAATCATAAGATGCTACTGTAAGTTTAAGTCAAATCTTATGGTAAGAAATAAAGATATACTTGTTTTAAAATACAGGGTGTCCACAAAGTCTTTAGACGATTTCAAAAAGTCATTATAAAAAAAAAACTTACAAGAAGTGGCAACTAAATTTTTTGTTGCATTTTAATACATTATTAAAATTCTTTTAATGATATTAATAGTTATTTTAATGTATCAGAGCATAATTAAAAAATTACCAGGAGTTACTCCTAAAATTTGATGACAATGACAACTCCACAAGACAAGACACAATGTGTGTCTGGTTTATCAAAACAATTCAGATATTTAAACACAAATAAATTTCACAGCTAAATAAAGAAAACAAGCTCTGGCATGTCAGTCAACTATAAAGGACTTTGTGGAGACCCTGTATATTTCAGCCCCATTCTTTTACATTGAGCAGTGTCTTCTTTTTTTTTTTTATTTTACTCTGTATTTCCTGTGCGATATATTTCACATAAATTCTATATGTCGTCATTTCAGGACATTGACAATTAAGGTTTTCCATAATTTCCTGCTCTTTTAGATTACAGTTTTTTTGTTTTTTTTTACATATGCATCCTATTTTAATGGTGCTTGTCCGTCCCTTCATTAGTTTGCTCGACCATTATGTCCTGCCAATATTTTATAAATAATGAATCATTCCATTTTTATGTGGCAAAAGAGAAACTACACTACTTAGTTTCATTGAAAGAAAGAAAGAAAGAAAAGGAATGATAGAAGTGTTTAACATCACCTGCCAATACCTCATAAATAATGGATTATTCAGTTTTGTTAAACAAAACACATATCAGAAATGCTACTTGAGAAAATGAATGAAAGAAAGAAAGTGAAGATAGAAATGTTTAACGTCTGTTTCAGTCAAATGGTAAATCTTCAAATCTTTTCATTTGTACCCACTTCTTAAAATAATGACCAGCATCAATATTTATGATTGTTATCGCAATATTTTGTTACAGTTGTTAAGCTCAAATATTTAATAATGTGACAGGGGAATTTCTACAGATATTTTATTGTCACTGAACTCGCCATGAACTTACTCAACCATTAACTTAAGAATTAAGATTTTTCAGAATATTAAAATTGAAAATTCATGAAATTTTCACAGGTTTCTAATTACAGTAGATTTGTCTATGGATACTTGCATAGGATCAGAGTATTTGCCTGCTCTATTAAGGATCAAAGTGCTACTCCCTGACCTTCAGCCAATGATTAGTCTAGTCTCACAACTCTTTGGGTCTAGTTCAATACCAGGTTACAACAGTGGTGAACCAAAAACATTGGAGAGTTGAGTTAAAGGGAAATAAACGAGCTATCTGGAAGAGGCATGGCATGTGGAACTAGAACAATCTACCCGGTGGATGAAATAAAGGGTTTGGTTCAAAATTACAATCACCTTAAGAAGGCCACAGTGTACTACGGCCAAAACATTGTGAATATGGCAATGAAAATAAGGATAACAGTCCGAATAATGTAAATAATCATAATACTTCATCTCAAAGATATAGACAGAGACTAGAAATAATCATTCCTTGCAATTTTTTTTCTTCATATGAATTTAGATTATGCAAACCAGATTATGAAATTTTTTTTTTATACATTTTATAAAGGTTAATGAGTGTCACACTATGCAAATTTATTGTAAATTGATCCCTCTATGAAAAAAAAAAAAATATATATATATTTTCATACTCCCATTTCAAAGCATCTGCAAAATAGCATTCAATCATTTATATTTAAAAACTTTTTACTATTACGCTACTACAGATAACGAATTTCTAATTTTTTTTTTTTTAAACTTAAAGAAATCATGTTAAAATACTTTCATTTATTTATTTCTTGTGTCAATAGGAAGATCAATTTACATAGCAAACAGGACACTCCTATTAACTTTTATAAAAATTAATAATTTATATTCACTGGAATTTTTTTGTAACACGCTGACACATGTTTAAACACTCACAGTATTTAGTATTGTTGATGTTATCGCTAACATTTTTGTCAAGATTTACAAACTATGTTCTGTTCAGTTTCACAAACCAATCGATGAAATTTAAATAAGCCAATTTGTTAGGGAAAATCCTTACTGTGCAGTTTAATAATTTCTTTAATTCAATTTAATTTTATAGGACTTTTTAAGAAAATTTCTTTTTTTTTTCTTTTTTTAGAGTGAAGAATAAATTCATAGGATTTCTTACTCTTGAGCATGCAACATACAACTTGACATGCATAAATATTTCTATCTGGAGCCAAATTCCAACTGTTTTCCTTATGATTTGTTTATATAGACCTCACAAATGAAAGATGAACTGAAAACTGGATTCTTATATATATATATAACTTAAAGAAAAGATATGCAAAAAAAAATATTGTATTTTTATCAAATAAGTATTTGCTATTTCAATCATTAAATTGTTTTTAAAATAGTGGAAATATTTTGTATGTTAAATAATAAAACTTTTAATTTTCTCCAAAACAATGAAAATTTATTGTACTAAGCTGCGCATCTTAGTAAAACCAACAGTACTTTGTACCCCTTACCTGTTTTCACTCCTCCTTAAAATTTGGTTTTGATCAGTTAATGTATGGCTATTTTATAGGATGTGATAGACAGACTAACGGAAGTCACAGAATTTCATTTTTTATATATATATATATATATATATATATATATATATATATATATATATATATATATAGAGAGAGAGAGAGAGAGAGAGAGAGAGAGGCACAGTGGAGTAGTGGATCAGACTGGGGAATCGGAGTGCCGAGTTTGAAATCCAGTTGAATACATTACAGTCACATGTGCTAATACCCTTGGAAAAGGTATTAATTTTCTTCTCCCTCCAGGTATGGGTAAATAGCAGGACAGACTGGTTTCTATAGCCTTGGATGGCAACTGGTCTAGGAGAAGAACTCTGAACTCAAAACTTGTGGAGGGTCATTTGGGGGCCTTGTGGCACGTAGTGCATCAGGTATCTGTATTCGGTCCTTCAAAAAGTGCGGATGGTTCTGCACAAAGTCTTCACCATTATATTCAAATCATATGTGCTAGTGTCTGGTTGTCGGTTCCTAGGAACTGAGCTGCTTGACTCTTATACGTCAAGAGAGTCCGCCACTACCACCATTTTTTTATATATATATATATATATATATATATATATATATATATATATACATACATACACACACACACACACATGTATGTATGTATGTAGATAGATAATCTGGAATATCAGGAAATAAAAAAAAAAAGAAAAATGATTATTTCTTGTTGCAGCACCTAATATATAACCAGTCCAAATTCTAGTCTCTGGAAAAAATACATTCCAACTGACCTTATTGAAAAATAAAAATTTCATACAAGACATGAATATGAAACACTTCACAAAGGGGGATTACTGTTATATTTTCAAAGCGTGGGTTAAGGTCTTTCTCAAGTGTTGGACAAATTTTAATTTTAGAGAAACTGGAATGTGACATCTACTCATACAATCTTCAAACTCATTGCCTCGCCCCCCACCTCTTTTATTATACTAATAAAAAATAACACCCTCTGCTGAGATAATCTAATCAGAAAAAACATACAAAAAATAAAAACCAACAAATACTTGTTAGCTTACCACAAATGCAGGTAAAAATAGATTTTATTTTTTCTCCCTTCTTACATAAAGATTAATCATTACATACTTTGATAGACCAGAATGCTCAGTCAGAGATATGAACTAAGGTAAATAAGACAGGTCAGCATTAACTGATATAAAATATTTGCAAAGCAGTGAAACCAAAATAAGAACAATCTACTCAACCAATAGATTGAATAAAGGGTTCATGGTAAATTTTAACTATTAAACCCATCTCCCTTATTGACCTAATGTGCATTATCAATTCTGCTCATACTTCACAGTCATTGGCCAGTTGACTACTTAAAGAGTTTAAAATATTAGTTGGGGTTGAGATAGGTGTAATGGTAAAGTACTCCTTGAATCAGGTCAAAATTCCAAGAAGACTACCAAGTACAAAAACAGATACCAGGACATGTTCAAACAATGCTACAGTCAAAATGTGAGCATAAGTAAAGATGTTCCAAATAGCAAAGCATATAATAATTCTGCATCAGAAAAATTGCAATAAAATAGTAATGGTAACATTAGCTGTTTCCCTACAAGGAAACATTTAGCACTAATTGACCAAGCAGCCATTGCTGCTTTAGGTTGAAATTTATAAAATCTTTCTCTTAAAACAATTTTTCAAGAAAATAGATTTCTCAAGTTTAGTAGCTGTTATCACCCTTTACAGTAATGATGGGAGTTTCTATCCTAACCTTTTATTTGAAGTAGCATGGAAATTTAACTTATTACTCTCTCAAAGTTACCTGTGCCATCCATTTTAGTTGTTGCTGCTGTTGGTGGTCACCTGCAAGTGATATGGTTTCTGTTATTTGGTACAGTTCTTTGTGAATCTGTTACGTCAGTCAACAATATTCAGAGAGAGAGAGAGAGAGAGAGAGAGAGATCTTAGAAAATGGCTGTATACAGCTGATGGTTTAGATATTTCTGAACAGACTTGGTACTATGCATGACATCCATATGAAAGTCTTGATCTGATGAAGATAATTAAGAACATGACTCAAGTTTTCACTTTAATGTTTTGGTTTTGTAGCAATTTGCACTGTTGGGTGAAAGTATCTCTAGCGCAGTCTATTCTATGTTTAATTTCTTTTTTCTCCTTTACTAAATTTGTTATAATGCATGCACAACAGAATAAAAGAATTAACATGACTAAAGGTGAACCAACCAACAGGCTCTTCTCATATAGCAAAGAATGCTGAACAATCTCCCCACGGATGACGAAAAACTGTGGTTCTACAGACAGATAGTGAGAATTCCATGGACAAGGCAAATAAGTAACAAGGAAATCTTAAAGAAAATGGCAACAGAAAGAACACATCTTCTCAGAATCAGGAAAAGACATCTGAAATTCTTTGGACACATGATGAGAAAGGTCAGCTTAGAAAACTTAATCCTTACAGGACATATTGAGAGATAAGGGAAGGCCTAACTGATCAACTTGCATGAGTGGATTGCGAAACAAGAAGGGAATAGAAATACTTAAGAACCACATGAGATAGGAAGTTGTGGAGAACTATGATTGCTTGTGACCTGATGCAGCACAAAGAAAAAGAAGATCCATACACCAAGGTAAACATTACACAGTACTGAATTGCATTTATTAGCTAATAGTAATAAGTACATGTATTTTTGTATGTACTATTGAGGATGAATTATTGTACCAAAACAACCATGACTTTGGAAAAACATTTAAGAACATGGAGAGGGGGAAAATATTACCATTATAACAAAGTCCATGTTTCATATATTTAATAAAGTTTATATAAAAGAGAATCAATTGCTTAAATACAAACCTCAAAGTGTGTGTGTGTGTATATATATATATATATATATACACACACACATGCATGCATGCAAACATACATGCATACATTAGAGAGATTGACTGATTTGTTTTTTAAGGCTTATCAACCTTTTTCAGATTATTTTAAAGCCAGAAATGATTTTTAGATTGTAAGAATGTCTTTGGAGATAATAATGATTTACTGATACAAGTCATACTAATTAACCCATAGCTAGTGGGGGGAAGAGGTGAATTCATACCTTTCCCAAGAGTATTTGCACATAAGTAAATATAACAACCCAGACTGGAATTGGAAAATTAAAATTTAAAATTGCAACCTGTTATCCATTACACCACCCACACATCAAAGCTTACAGCACCTGGTATTCTCAAGTGGCAACCCATCTAGGTACTGACCAGCCTCGACATTCCTTAACTTCAGTGATCATACAAGAACTGGTGTTTTAACATGATATGGCCGTAAACCCAATATTAAGAGCATGGATTTCATATATCACTGCATTATGCTCCTGAAAAATTTATTTCGGTTGAGCTCTCTGGGGAGGAAATGTGAGTTTGTAAACAGTGACTATTATGGCTAATAATGCAAGACTCTTCGGTAAATCAAATTGAGTTCTCTCAGTCACTGGGTGTTTATCTAAAAATAAATACACTTAAAATTCACCTTCATCCTTGCCGTGTGCCAACAGCTTAATGGTAGAATCCCCGACTGACGCAAATTCAATCGGGTTTCGATCCTAGCTAGAGGCAACTGGATGTCTAGCCACACTGATGAGCTGTGATACAGCGAAACAGTCTGTCTGTGGATGACTATATATATATATATATCATATCAATAAATAAATAAGTAATAAGTACATCTGCAACATCTTCTATGTGTTGTGTCCCTTCAGGATTTTGAGAATCACGGCTGTCCACAATTTCCTGTTCTTTGTAGCTCCTAGTAAATGTTTTTTCGCTATTTCTCCTAAACCCTGTTCTGACATCCATTTGCACAAGCTCATTAGGTAGGTTACACACAGTTTTTCTCTAGCCTTAGAGGGCTTAGAAAATCTGATACTCACAGGACATATTGAAGCCAAGTGGGCTAGAGGAAATTTCAGTTGTCTTTTTCTGATTCTGAGTGTCCTTTTGGTTGTTGTTTTCTCTAAAACTGTCATTGCTCATATTATCGGTCCATGGCATTCTCAGTATCCTTCTGTAGAACCACATTTCTGTTGCTTAAAGTCCCATCTGTATTGTCCAGTATTCAATGCCGTATAGGAGCACTGATATTACATAAGAGTTTAGTTCCGCTTCCTTCCTTCCTTTATTTCTAATCAAAATTTCCTGTTTAGCAGTTCTATGTGAACTGCACCATTAGACTACTCAAATCATACATGGCACTGAAAGTTTTCAGTTAACTTGATTGGTTCTTGTCATTGGATCTTGGCTGACTGATGCTGACAGATCACATAGTGTTGCTCAAGCTATGAATAATAATAAAAAGCAAGCACACAGATGCCATTGGGCTTCTAGAGGTTAGGGAGAAACTGCATCATCTGCCACAACCTATTTGGTGGCTGTCCTTGTGTAGTAGGTGAGCAACAATCATATATATTATCTCACACACACACTATATATACAAAAATGTACATCCACATTTAAAATTTAATAACTTTTCTAAAAAAAAAAATAAATAAATAAATAAATAAATAAAAGAAGAAGATATTTTGCTCATTTTATTCAACAGAGAAAACTTTTCTCTCAACATGTAAAAATATTTAACCTTATTGTAGACTTGGTGAAAGCTAATCCAGATCTAATTTAAAAATAAAAAAAATATGTCCTTAATGCAAGCTGGAACCCAAATTTACCTCAATAGAAATGACAAGCACACAAGATAGATAGATAGATAGATAGATAGATAGATAGATAGATAGATAGATAGATAGATAGATAGATAGATAGATAGATAGATAGTTCTTGTTCTGTTATGTATCTAGAGATTCTTGATAAAATCCAAAGAAGAATCTGCAATGTTATTGGTCCTGACTGGACATATCAGCTTCAGTCACTTTCCTACCACCATACATAGCTTCCAGGTGCCTTTTCTATGAATATTTTCATGGTAATTTTTCCAATGAGCTTTGCTCTTTCGTACCAAGGCTATACAAATTTAAGTACAGTACTAGATTGGCAGCAAGTTCTCATTATTTTACAGTTGAAATGACTAGATGTAACTGTAAGTTTTAGGCTAACAGTTTCTTCTCTCACACTTCTGATTTGTGGAAATCTCTTCTGGCTTCTTGATTCCCAGTCAACTTTGATCTTCAAAAATCAATCGATCATTATTTTCTGTCTTCTTAATTCCTTTTGTTTTATTATAATTGCTCCTTAATAAGTTTTCTTTTTCTCCTATTCTCTCACACTCAGTAACCTCTTGTGTCTCAGTGGTTTTAATACCTTGCTCGAAGTGAAATGATAAAAATAAAATGCTGGTGGTCATGCATGGTAAAAAAAAAAAATTTTCATTGGAAATTAAGAAAAATGTGTCCTTGATTTAAATAAATCCATTAGTTTGGTCAGTGAAATAAGGCTACAATCCATTGTGACATATGATGGTTTCATTAACTTTAGTCTGCACAAATTGCTTTTTGGTGACTTTTTCTCAAAAGTTAATTGTTTCAATATTAAGACATTAAATCTGAAATATTGTTAGGCAGCAATAAAAAATAGTTTGTGTTGAACAAAAACAGATTTAAAATATCTATTTTTATAAAATATTAGCGAACTTTTGGGGGTTATAGGATATCTAAAGTGTTACAAAAAGATTACCAGGATTTTTTGACAAAATATCACATCTACAAAGAAACAACCAATCATATATATATATATATATATATATATATATATATATATATATATATATATATATATATATATATATATATATATATATATATATATATATATATATATATATATATATATATATATATATATATATATATATATATATATATATATATATATATATATATATATATATATATATATATATATATATATATATATATATATATATATATATATATATATATATATATATATATATATATATATATATATATATATATATATATATATATATATATATATATATATATATATATATATATATATATATATATATATATATTATATATATTATATATATATATATATATATATATATATATATATATATTACACACACAGAGTTTCTGATAGAGAGCATATATGTCATGATCAACAGTTTGAACAATGCCAACACACACAACCCTCAGTCACAATGACTTGTGACTTTATGCTAGCAGTACCATCTACCACACAAGGCTTGGATCAGCCCGTGATATGGTTTTCAGGCACTTTTCCAAGGTGCTGCATGTTCTATAGAATGATAGCATCAAGAAATTACCTTCCTGAGAAATCGACTATGATGAGATTCGAACCCCGGTCTCATAGTCGGAAAGTGAACATACCCATACATTCATCACACACACCAAAATCAAGCTTCTACAGCTCCCACCAAGAATTTAGCAGAGAGAATGTAAATAATTCTGGTTTTGATTCAATGAATTTTTCAACAGTGAATTTGCTGGGCCTGCTGACCCAAGAAGGAAACATGTCTAAAGAACATGCTGCAAATGGAGAAATTCCCTACCTCAGTTCCATGACCATTTTCTGCATTACACATAACAAAACCTCTTGTCAACTTCCTTGCAGAGAAAAATGGTCTTTTCTGTTCTAATACATCATTCAAACAGGCCAATTACTCACTGTAGCATTGCAAAACAAAAGTTCCAACAACTTGTTACTTCAACTTGCACCCTACAAAACACAGATAACTTTTTCCCTATCAGTAGATTTTGTTTAAGTTGAGGTGTTGAAGTCTATTCTAATCACAATGTTTTCATTTTAGATTTTTTATAATAAATCCAGTTTTCATTGCCAGTGACTAACTTAAAGAGTCTTTTTTTCTGTGTCAAGCAAGAAGAGAATGTTTCACCTTAGGTTGATCATTTTTTTTAGTTCATATAGAACCCATTTTTCCACCGTTATAAACAATATACTAAAGTTGCCAGAGTCATATTGAATAATCCTGCCAGTTCCTTCATAAGTTCCTCTAATTCCTCAGTTTTCAAATTCTGGGGTCTTTTGCTTCTACAGCAATTTTTCCTTGAATTCAAAAGCACTTTGAATCTGCTGCATTATTATTAGAAGCTTTTGTGGGCCATTACCTAAATCTCCCATTGTAATTCTTCCCAGATTAATCATGAATAGTAAACAGTGTTGATGGTGCATTTTTATATTCTACCATATTTTATCAAAATAAAATATCATCATCACTTTTTCCTTTGCAAAGAACATTCTTTAATATGCATGTACAAACAAAAAAAAAAAAATCAACTATCATTGGGATTATCAAATCAATGCGAACAATCCTTTCCTTAACTGCATAGTATGTGCTTCACCAGAGCAACATAGTTTTGAATTCAATGCTTTCCTTCTAGACAAGTTACCACCCAAGGCTATAAAACCCAGTTTTTCCTACTATTAACCCATAGCTGGGGAGAGAAGAGTTGGATTCATACCTTTCCCAAGGGTATTATTAGCATGTAAGTGTATGTAACAAACTGAACTGGAATTAAAAATCAGCTCCCTAATTCCTCAATCCAAGCCACAATCCATTACTCTACCATCCCTACTGCAATAAAGAGCTGGGTAAACTTGTAAGATTTCTCCAAAATTGTGCAAACAATGACTTTGGGAGGGCATACACTCAGAATAAACAATAGCAAACATTTATCAATCTAACAGGTTTCACTTTTATTAAATCTTTATCAGAGAACAAGATATGGAGAGAAAAAAAAAAGAAATTCTAGTATTTTTATTTTTGTGTTGTATGATTTTCATTGATTAAGCAGGCTTCATGTGCATTTGACTTGTTAAACAGCATTAGTACAATATAACACACACACATATATAATGAGTAAATGAATAAGTAAATCTGCACATCAGGAGTAAAATAAATCTATTCTTTATAGTTTTATCTTAACTGATGTGTAAACTTACCTCTGAAAGACAGAGTCAGGTGAGATAAGTCATTGAACTTTTTATTTATTCATTATTAATCCTCTATTTCAAATATTTAACATTTTATCCATAAAATCTACTCACCTTGAACATGTTATTGCCCAGCAATTTAATGGTCGATGGATTTTGGTAGGTGCAAACAATCTTTGTTATTATTGATTATTAATTATATATATATCCTTACTTTACTACTTGATGGTTGCCATCCCATGAAACTTGTCACAGAAGGAGAAGAAAATAGAATTTTATATATTATTTGTATATTCCTTTTCTTACTTATATAAGAGTGCTCTATTTTAACTACTTTTAAAAGAGTTTTTTAATACTCATCAAGAAATAACATTATTTAGTTTCCATGAAACATTGTTTAATAAAAAAATTACTTTTAGAAAAACTCCAGTGTCAGTGACCAATTTGGACTCAATGCTGATGTTTATCAGCAACTCAAACTCTGAAAACAACTACAAAAGGAAAAGATGTCTTCCAGTGTGTGAAGGACTTCTTTGCAAAATATGACTTACATATCCAAATGATTGGTTCTGTGTGTACTGATGGATCCTCTAATATGCTAGGAAATAAATCAGGATTTCTTGCACTGATGAAACAAGAGATTCTGCACATGCAAAGTACCCACTGTTTTCTTCATCGACATGCTTTGGCATAAAAAACATTGTCTTCAAAGTTGAAAAAGATCCTTGACACTTCTGTGAAGACTATCAACTGGATTAGGGGTCATGCTCTGAACCACCACCTCATCAAAGTTGAACTGTGAAGATTTTGGAAGTGAGCATTCTGTTTTGGTTTTCCACACAGAAGTCTGCTGGCTGTCATGTGGGAGAACTTTAACATGCTTCTTCAAACTGCAAGAAGTCAAAGCTTTTCTGAAGGAACATGACTGTGATCTACCTGGAGAAATTGAATCACAAGAATTCAACCAAATGCTAGCCTATTTGAGTGATATTTTCACTCTTATGAATGTCCTGAGTATCTATTTAAGGGGAAAAACAAACATATTGAAATGCTGTGAAAAGTTAAATGCTTTCAAAGAAAAGTTACACCTTTGGTGTCAACAAGTTAAAAGAGGAAATCTTTCAAATTTTCCATCACTCAAAGAAGTGGTTATCATGATGAGTCCCTAATTCAAAGTGCATGTGAAGTAAGTTGTGGATCATTCAGAAATACTATCAAACTCATTTGATGGATATTTTGGGGGAAGAGAACTGGAAACTTCTGAAGAATAGATTATAAATCTATACTCCTTCATTTTGGATAACATGTCAGATAATGAAGAGCTGAAGAAAGCTCTTATTGAACTGTGCACAAATCGTTCTTGAAATGCAGTTTGAAAGCAAAACTTTGAAACAATATTGGTGTTCAGCAATGGACATGTTTCTAAGACTTTGTGAAAAAGCACTAACTGCGCTCATTCCATTCTCGACAACATACTTATGTGAGTCTGGATTTAGTGCTCTTTGGTCAATCAAGACAAAATCTAGAAATCGCTTGGAAGCGCAGGCAGACATGCAGATTGCTGTCAGCAACAAAGTGCTATGTTTTGATAAACTCTTAGGCAATAAACAGGAACAAAAGAGTCATTAAATTTAAATTGGCTTATGAACACTTAAACATTAGGTTTTTTTAATTGTTATTAAAGGAAATTTTATATATGGATGAAAATTTTAGTTTTTTGCATGGTTTATGCGACTTAATTTGTGAAAGTGGATTTATACATTTCTTTATTCTTGAGAAATTATATTAAATACTATTTATTTATTTGATTGCTTATTTAAAAGAATAATTTTATATTTACAAGATTATAAAAATATGTGAACGAACTATAACAAAATATTTATTTACCATTTAATAAAAGAAAAATAAATATGAAAACATTTTTTATCATAAATTTATAAAAATGTCTGAAAAAGAAAATTTAAATAAACACATAATGATGGGCAATTGTAATTATAAATTTTGGAAAAATGCATTTTCTGTGCATTTCTTTCATTTTCTCTCGCCACAAATTCACCGAGATCATCTTTTCCTCTGAACCAAACATTCTTTTAATTTTGAATTTTAGGCAAGACCACAAATACTGAATATTTTCAGTGTGTACCTCCCTATACACTGGGTGGACAAAGTTTTTCTTGTGGATAATTACAAAATGTCTATCACATATTAAATATTTCATTGTATATAATTTACTTATTTTGATAATTTTATAATTCTTTATAAATTTTTGATCAAATAGATTTTCTTTTCAAATTTATTTGTTTATAAAATGGTAAATAATAAAACCTTATAAACCTTAAATAAATATTGCATTGTACTTGGTTGACATATTTTATCATCTTGTAAATAAACTTTGCTGAAGGAGTCAAAAGTGTATACAGTAATAACAGTGTCAAAGTAATAACTGTCTTTTTTGCAAGCACAAGGGTTAAACACTGCCAAAATGTCTGCATAATGTAAAAAAGAAAAGTATGTCTGAAAAAAATATTTACTTTTATTAAATTTATTAATGGAAATTTTAATAAAGGAAATATTCACTCCGTCAAAAAGACTTTTAAGAAAGGTTTTTGTGGTATGCTAAAAATAAGTATAATCTAAGACATTTATCAAAATATTATATATATATATATATATATATCTTTTTTTTAAATATGTATACACCGTAGCTGTCAGAAAATTTGCACTAATATTATTTTTGCTAGTGTTTTCATAAGATGTTATTTCTCAAGATTAATATAATGAAAGAAAAACAAAATAATATCAAATCAATAAACAGTTGAATCTATCAATCAAGTTTCCTCTCTTCACTGGTGATTTGATAAGTCATTGTATTATTATTTCTCTGAAGAAATCAATTGTGCATAATTATTTCCGCAGTACAAGCAGGTGCAGCTAAATAGGCGTAAAATAGTAACTCCAGAGACAATTAAGAAGAGTTCAATTAAAAACTGCCATAATTTGGCAAAGTTAAACACTCTAAATCACAAATGCTTTTTAAAATTATCATCATCATTATTATCAAGAGAATAACTGTTTGGCCTTCTTAAGTAATCACAGGAGAATTCATTGTTCATTCATTAGCTTTTTTTCAATTTTTTTTTTTTCATACATTCATTTCAGGTGAGGAGAGATGAACTAATAACTTTCCAAAGGTATTTGTGCAAAAGTAATTGCTTCAGCTAGAATTTGATATCCCAATTCTACTTTCCCTACCGATAATTACGACACTATATGTACACCCACTGTTAACCATGAACTTTTACTTTTTTTTCTTTTTTTTTTAATCATTTCAACCCAAGCAAAGTAATAAAGCCACTAAGATGCAAAAGGTTACCAAATGTTAGAGGATATGAAAAAAAAAAAAAAAAAAAATACTCTTAAGGAGAGAGAACAATACAAGGACAGAAATTAAGACAGAATTCCTGTCTTGAAAATATTAAGTTATACTGGTTAAATTAATGGTTCTCAACCATTATTTTTTTTTTTAACCCATGGACTACTTTTACCCATGATTATTTTTTTTTTTTGGTGGAGCCCCATAATCATTTGATGAAGGAAAAAAAAGGTTTATTTTATTTTTTACTAATAGATAAGTTTAAGCATTGTATTATAGAAATAGTAATCTGCTTCCTTTCTATATAATCCTTATATAATTTATATATTAAATTAATTTTATTATTAACTTATTTTTTTATAATTTATATTAATTAATATTTTATTAATATTTAAAATTATTATTATTATTTATATAATACATTATAATCTTAATACATTTTTCCTTTATATATGCTTCTCAGTTTTTATTCAACTTTTACAATCAAAATATCCAGTAGAGTAAAAAGGATGCTAACTTACATTGACTTTTCTACTAGTTTTAGAGTTGTTTTTCTATGTTAGTATAGGACACAGATCAGGTATGTCAAGCATGCACCCCTTGGGCTGCATCTGGCCCTTTACAAGCACATATGTGGCCCACACAAAGGATACTAATTTGGTCATTTAACAGCCCAAATTGCAGTCTTTATAATTTAGAAATTACAGTATTTAAGAAAATAAATCATGTTTTTTTACATTTTGATTTATTTTAATACAATACCAAATAAGAATACCATTTACTGCATAAATTTATTTAAAATAATTTTAATAAGTACAGTAGTAAGCTATATTTTAAAAGTTGTAGCAAATATTCAATATTCTTGGTAACTGAGAAAATAGCACAGGAACAAATTCTCTCTAGTGGCCATGCCACCAGCCATCACAACACAAAAACAATATGGCAGTTTATTAACAGTTGTAATCAGAAAAATTTTTCAGAATTTCAGAAGTTTTTGCTTTTAAAAGGTGAAATGTCAGACAAAAAAAAGTTTTAGAGGCATTATCAAAATGGCTTTATCTCTTAAATGTTTACCTGTAGTTTAAATGTACCAATAATTTTTCAGATTCTGCATCATCAATTTTGAAAATTAGTTTTTTTCCTACTATAATCAACATTAAAATGGCTAGTGCTTCTCCAACTAAGAGAAAAAGAAAATTGAATGAAACAGGGTGAGTGTTTCTAGAAAACTGGGAATTACGGTATTTTTGCATGATCATGAATGAAAAGATACATTGTTTAATTTACAACAATTCAATCACCACACCAAGAGAGTACAACCTAGAAAGACATTATGAAACCAACCATCTATCTTATGATAAATATAAAGGCCCAATGTATGTTTCAAAACTCAAGGAACTGAAGGCTAACTTAACACAGCAATAAACCTTTTTTTATAAAAATTCAGAAACAGAACGTCGCTTCCATTACTGCAAGATATGAACTCAGCCAAATGATAGCCACAAATGGGGAATCTTACAATGAACGGGATTTCCTAGAGCAATGCCTTGTAAAAACAGCTGAAATTGTCTGTCTAGAGAAAGCACACTTATTCAAAGACATTTCATTAACCAGGAACACTGTTGCTAAACAGATTGATGAAATGTCAGGTGATTTAAAACAGCAGTTGAAGGCTGCATCATCAAGGTTGGAGCATTTTTCTATTGCTATTGATGAGATTGTTGACATCACTGGAATAGCACAGCTTGTAATCTTCATCAGGGCCTGTGACAGCAAATTTAATATTTATGAAGAACTGATTGAACAGGTCCCCATGCATGACACTAAAACAAGTCAGGGCATCTTTAAGAGGATTGAGCACGTTCTGCATGAGCATATTTTTGCTTTGAGTAAACTTGCATGCTTATCTACTGATGGTGTTGAAAATATGCTTGGCAAACATTTTGGTGTTGCTGCCAAGTTACAAAGAAAACTAGAAAACTCACATCCAGATTCACTATTTGCACATTTTCACTGTATTATTCATCAGCAAAATTTGTGTTCAAAGATTTTAAAATTGGATCATGTGCTTAGTTTGGTCACAAAAACAGTGAATTATCAGTTGTTGGAAGGTATGGATAATCAATGTTCCATTCTACACAGAAGTCCACTGGTTGTCATATCACAAAATGTCTATTTGTTGAGACAAGAAATATAATTATGTTTTTGGAGATTAAAGATCAAAACAGATGAAATAAAGGATGAAAGTTGGCTGCAAATTCTGGTTTTTGCTGTGAATACTTCTGCACAATTAACTGATGTTAATTTAAAAGCACAAGGTAAGAAACAAACTTATCACTCAGTTGCATGATGACATCAAGTACTTCATTACAAAACTAAGCTCAAAAGAGCTGAAAAACTCCGCCTATATTAAGAGTGCACTTAGTTTTGCTATGTATGACATTCACCTGGAATTGTTGTCAAAGGAATTTCAGAAAAGATTTAGTGATTTCTGATCTTTTGAACATCAGGTTGAATTATTCTCAGCATCATTCACCTTTGATGTTGCCAAGACAGAAAAATGTCTTCAGGTGGAACTATTAGAAATGCAGTTGGATTCTACAAGCAGAGCAAAGTATCTTGAAGTAGGAATACCTGGGTTCCTTTTATATCTTATTGAAAGTTTAAAAACTTCAAAAAGTTTGCCATAAAGATTATGGCCATGTTTGGTTCTACCTATGTGTGTGAACGGTTATATTTCTTATTATTTTCCTTTATGAAATCAACAAAAACTTCACTGATAACAAGGATAACTTATCAATATTTGTCAGCACTGATCAAAATTAGAACTACACAGACACTTCAGTCAGACATACCAAAAACTGTCAAGAAAAACAAGTTTCAGGACAAAAAACTACAATTGACTGAATAGTGACAAATAAATGTTAAGTTTGAAACTGTTGTAATTTTTGTACAATGCATTTGTTGCTTTTGCAAACTGCAAGTATATGTTGCTTAATTTTATTTCTTTTTTTATCAGACTACTTCATTACTTTGTATACATGAATCCTGCCAAAACATTTGTATGTACATTTTATGTTTTTAAATTTAAGTAACACAAATATTCTGCAATAAGTTTTATTAAGTGACTCCAATTAATTGTAATGTGTACAATTGGTTGTCATATGTGGCCTGCATGACAACATATACATGACCATGTGTTCCTCAGGGGACACTCAGTTTGACATGCCTGGCATAAATTACTGTAGAAATTCCAATTCTCAGTTGTAACAACTGTTCCAAAGGGAAACAGCTTTATGAACCACTAAAATCTTACCATGCCCCCTCCCCCACAATTTGCTATTTTTTGTGTGGACCCCCAGTAATCTTATATGGAACCTGGTTGAGAACCACTGAGTTAAATTAACAAAATGCCAACTCTTGTTTGGTTATTTAATATGGAATATAAATCTTATAGAAAAAACATGGCAATGAATTAATCAATAGGTAGACATGGGTGTGGCTTAAACTATGATCAAAAAGGTAGTCATGCTAATGGTAATATTAGCTGTTTCCTTATAAGAAAACATTTGACATTCATTGACCAAGCAGCCATTGCTTTCAGTTGAAATTTATAAAATCTTTCTATGAAAAAAAAATTTTCAGGAAAATAGGTTTGTCAAGTCCACTAACAGTTATCGCTCTTTCCAGTATTGATGAGGGTTTCCATCCTAGCCTTTTGTTTGAAGTGGTGTGGAATGTCAATATCTTGATTATGTCATTGTTTTCTCTTGAAGTTACATGCACTAAACTTTTTAGTTGTTGCTGCTGTCGAATGTCCTCAAGTAATATGGGTTTTTGTTATTTAGTAAAGTTCTTTGAGTATTCTATAGTACCAGTCCACAAGGTTTGAAGAAGGAGGGTCCTCTCTAAGACCTACAGTGTTCATTCACTTGAAACCATTTCTAACCATTGATCTTAGAAAGTGGTTGTATACAACAGACAGTTTTGATATTTCTGAACAAGTTTGGTATCATGCATGACATCCGCATGAAAGTCTCAATCTGACAAAGTTATTGAAGAACATGACTCAAGTTCTTAAGTTACTGGGTTAAGTTTACATCAGTGTCTTCAAGTACAGTGCAACCTCAGTTCTCAAACGTCTCACATATCGAACAAAAACAAATTGTTTTTCAAACAGAAAATTTGAAATGAAAATGCCTCAGTTATCAAACATAATTTCGGTTCTCGAACAACATTGCTGAACTGAGTTAACCAAACGGAATAATTTCCAAGTCAACTGTCGTGTAATATACATTTGTGTGTTGTGGCATGCTTTTCTTTTCCAATTTTATTGTACTTTATGACTACATTGATTCCTATTGGAAAAATAGTTTTGGTTACAAACGGCCTTCATGAACAAATTAAATTTGTGAACAGAGGTTTAACTCTGATTGGAAAGGGGCTCTGATGGAGTGTGGGGATTGTGGGCTTTTAAAAGGGATTCAATTGGTGTATTCTAAGTCCCCCCATGAACAAGGCCTTTGAAAATATTAAATGATAATAATGTTAGTGGTGTTGCTATTGTTACTGTTATTACAAATTCTTGGCAATATCATTAGTCCAAACTATAGCATATAACTAGTTCAGGTCATCATGAACAAAAAGGAATAAGTGATTCTGGTCAAATGGTACATTGATTACAATCAATAGCCACTTGTGGGAGCCACCTGTACAAAAACAGAAACAATCATTTAAAAACCAGCATGCCTTTTTTATGCAAATATGTTTAAAAGAAACAACCATTTTATAGGGAACAAAATTTTTGGTCCTGATATGTTCTACATAAGCAAAATCTATACATATCATTATATTATTTAATATCTGCTACATTCATGAGGAAAGACATCATTAAAAATATTGCAATAATAGTGCGGAATTAAACTTAATAATATAATTTTATTTATACCCAAGAGTTATCAAAGTACAAATACATTCTCATATTTCAGAAAAACAATGGAGGAAATAGAACACTGTGCTTTCATAACAGAAATTGCATCATTTTGAGGTTGAACACCTGATTGTCAATATTTTGTATTCTGATCACTCAAGTTCTTGACCAAGGGCAGGTTGGGTCTAAAAATATTGGTTGCCAGGAAACAAAGAGTGCTTACCCACAACTACAATGCCAGCATTTAATTTTCATAACAAATAAATAAGATGTTCAAAAACTACAAAAAAAGAAGGTACAAAAAAGCTAAGTAAATACTTCCCCTAAACAAAGATGTGATAAACAGATCTAATAAATCTATAACAATGGAAAAAAAATTATCACACTGCCATTAACTAATATTCAACTATCTCTGCCACCAAGCAAACAGAAGCTTAAACAAATCCATCAGAACAAGGAGAATACACAAACACACACACAAAGTGCAATGGATAAAATGTAATCTAAATTACACAAAAATGAAAATAATAACGATATCTTATTTTAACAGATATATTTACCAAAATTACAAAAATATCTTGAAATACTAAAGAGTATATTTATTCAATAAAATCACCATTGACTTCAACCGCTGCCTACAGACAATTTTGGAATCTCCTGCAACTCTTCTGGACAGTCTACTTGTTTAAGTTGGTGAATGATGCCATAATAATTATCTAATTCATTTTTGGTATTACAAGGAGTTTTGTTGGCCTCTCACTCAACTGCACCCTACATATAATAATCAAGGAGGTTGCAGTCTGGGGAGTTAGGTGGTCAAATGTAAGTGGTAATGTGGTCACATAAATTGTCTGACAGCCATGACTGGGTTCTATTGCTTGTGTGGCATGGTGCAAAGTCCTGTTGCCAGACATAGGGTCTTCCAGCAACCACCCTCTTGACCCAGGGCAGCACTACCTTCTCAAGGCACTTGATGTAGGCCCCCATGTTGAGCCTGAAGCCCTGTGGAAAGATGAATGGAGGCATAAAATCATCATTTACTAGTGATCACACTAAACACCATGTTGCTGACAGGTTATTTGGTTTTTATCACTCTCAGTACATCTTTTGGGGACACAGAAAGCTAATAGTTGTTCTGTGGGTTCAACATCTTATCCTGGCAGAAATTTTTCTCATCTGAAAAAAAAAAAAAAAAAAAAAAGTATGCTCGATTGGAGGGAATGCTCGAGTTCATTCAAAAGCTTTGTAGTCTTTTCTCTTGTCCTTCATGGCTTGGGATAAAAATTGGCCCTTTCTCATCTTGTATGAGAAATGCCAAATGGCTTCATGCACTACATGCCTGATAAGAAACTCAGACACTCCTGTGTCCCTGGTTATAGACCTGATTAACTTGGAAGGATTGTTATTAATAATGGCTTGGATCTCACCAACAAATTTGGGAGTTCTTTTCTTACCAGAATGACCAGAGCTGCCATAACTTTGTAATTACAATTGGACTAATCCAGTTCTTTCTGAATTGTCTGCACTGTCCTCAGATTGACACTGAAATGCTCTGAAATGTTCTTATTGGAGCTTCTGGCATGAATCCTAAGCAATACAACATGTGCTTTCCAAATTTCTGGCAAAGTGAATTGCATTATGGTGCGCTTTCTCACCAGTGCCCAACTGACTATTATATATTATGCAGTTGACAAAAATCAAAAACAAACAGCATCCTTGTGTGAAATTAAAAATATAAAAATGGTGACAATTTACCCATCGCATCCTGCTACAGCTGTTTAAAAGCCTTGTTTTTGTCATATAGGAAAATCCAACATGGCACGTAAATGAAATATTCTGTGAAAAATCTCATTCATTAGTAACATTTTAAATACCTCATAGAATGTAAAGTTCTTAAAAAAAAAACCTATGCCAAACCGTTTTCCTGAATCCTTGATGACATGGCTGTCCAAAAATGACAACATCAAGATGAAATAATGGAAACTGACCATGAAAAACACAATTATGCACAAGTTTTCGATTAATCAGTAAACTTCTGGACCTTTTCGGGTGACATTATAGGATCCAGACAGCTATTGTTTGCGCATGGAATTATTCACTGGTAATTAATCTTCGATTTGGCTGTGGAAAATGTCACTCGGCAGTTAGCATTAAAAAATTATGCCCAATTTTCTGAGAAAAATCACCATTTTTTATGAAAAAATATTTATTTTCGCTTCAAAATAATATTATTCAAATTTCATCCCTTTCTCTTTCATTTGGCGTGAACATCATTGAATAAAAGGAATGGCTAAATGGACCAGTGATGGAAAATATAAAAGATATGCGGCAAAAAAAAACAATGTTGTCTGCTAAGTGTTGATGTCATCACCTGAGTCATGGGGTGTTAAAAACAAAACACAACACAACACATCAAGCCATTGTTCAAACATAGGTTATATCAAGCCCTACTAATGTTGACTGTTTTTTTCACTCTTTGCTCTTATCTGGGAGTGGTGGGTTTTATTACAACTTGTTCTAAATGTTTATTGCTGGCTGGCTGACCTTTGACCCAGAGATGTCAAAGTCAATTTGGTTTAATTTTCCTTATCGCTCCTATTTTTTTGAAAAAAAAAAAAAAAACTTTTGGTTTCTGGTGGTCAGGAATTGCAGATAAATCTTTCACCTTTTACTAAAGATTTCCATGGCCTGGTGTCAATTTTTTTTTAACCACTGGCAGTCATATAATTGAAAATTACCAATGTCCTCTAGGAATGTTGATTTCCTTCAAAACTCTCAATTTTATGCCTGAAATAGTTTGATTATGATTTAGGCTTTCTGATTTCCCCCCCAAAATGGTTAATTTCCCATTAATGGGGAAAATGTTTGTTTAGAACTAGAAAAAATGCAAAATTTTCACTATATTTTCACATTTTACACCAACCAATTTTACTTTTAAATGAAAGAATATATCCTTTGCTTTCAGAAAATACCTAGTTTCATGGGGTTCAGATCAAAAGTTTCCTTGATATTTGTTTAGGTGATGATAAAACAGTCATTTTTCAATATTTTACCTCTATAGAAGTATGAAAATCCATTTTTTGAGAGAAAATAAGCTGTGACAAAATGACTTTTGCCATTTTTGTGTGATTTTTATTTTTTTTTACCATAGCAAATCTGAATTAAAAATTTTCAGTGGGGCTATAAGAAACCTCAAACAGCTGTGCTGCTGCATTAACTGTGTGTTGCTGCATGTGTGTGTGTGTGTGTGTGCTGTGTGTGTGTGTGTGTGTGAAACTGCATGTGTGTGTGTGTGTGTGCTGCTGCATGTGTGTGTGTGTGTGCTGCATGTGTGTGTGTGTGTGTGCATGTGTGTGTGTGTGTGCTGCTGCATGTGTGTGTGTGTGTGCTGCTGCATGTGTGTGTGTGAATCAAGACAAAAGGAAAACTTAGCTGATGCATTTCATGCTCTGACAGACTTATCAAGGCAAATGCAAGGATTTTATTTTGTAACATTTATATACAAAAGCAAAAATGTTATCAGTTTTTCAAAATTTTAATTTAAGGATCCTCAAATATTAATCAGGTCAGCCATAAGGTCTAGACAAGCTATGGAGGATGCCAAGTGACTCAATTCAATGTCTAATAGATGAAAGTGAGTAAATGATGTTTTGAATATTTTTTTTTTTTATACAAATTAGTATTTAAATTATTTTAGTTTGGGATTAATTTATGTATTATATATTTTAAATAACACAAGTTTATGAATTTAACTATTTTCTTTTAATTCTTTAACATTTTTATAGTCATATATGTTGGCTTGAGAAAGTAGTAGTTCTTTCAGGAATGGAGATATTTGAAAAAAAATCTGGGGTACAGATTTATATTTTGATAAGATTCAATAACAGCACTCTCGAGAATTTTCCTTGTAAATAAGTTACTTTCTCTTTTAATATGTAGCATTATTTAGATCAAAGTTGTTGTTGAATTTATTTCTATGTATAATTAATGGATTTGATAAATTGGTGTAAGATTCCTTTTGTATTTATAAATATATTTTTTTTAAATTTCTGCACATTTCACCAGTGTATTGTGAGGAGCAGTTCTGGCAGTTTATTTTATATATAACTGCTTCAGAATAATTATTGTTATAGTTTTGTTTTTTGGTTCTGATTATATCCATGTGGTTGTGATTATGTTCATATTGTTAAGAGCAGATAGATCGTTTTGGATAGTGGATGTTACGAAGTTAGTAAGTAGTATGTATCCGTCTAGTTTATTCTCATTGTTATTAATAAGGTTATCTTTTTTGTGGCTAAGATAAGAGTTTCATTTCATCAACCAATGGCCTCAGGTAACCCTCTCAGAAAAATCTGGGATAATTCACAGGTGTTCCTTGATCAGATTTATTGATAAATCACAAATATTAGATCTGTATCTTTTTAAAATCAGAGGATCTTGAAATTTCATTGCAGTTTTTGTATTTTGTTAAATAAAGTTTTCAACAAACCTGACATACAAAGCTCCAAGAAGATTGCACATATAGATTTGGTGAAAATAGTTAATGTTTACAGTAGATTACAAAAATATAAACAGCTTAGATGACTCTAACATACTTTTACTTTTATAAGGATCTGAAAATAGTCAAAATGCCAAATTGCAAAATAACATGGTCCATTTTGATAACGTCTCATTTACAAAGTATATCAGATACATCTAAATTAGTTTTTCCTGTCATTTATTAACTAATGTATTATTTCTATGCAGTAATCCTATTCATTCCTGTTAGAGGAATGTCAGTATTACTGTTTGAAAATTGCTTAATTCTTTTAACATCCTTAAAATTGACTATTTTGTTATCAGCAGACCAGTTAGCCAGTTTAAGATTGTTTTCATATTTTTACCACATAGTTGCATAATTATCATGGGAGACCTGAACACTGAAGTAGGGAGAGAGAGAGAGAGATCAGGGGAGATAGCTGGCAAATTCAGACTAGGAACCTGTAACAAATGTGGAGAAAAATGGGTCCAATAGTGCATAGTGACCAGGTAATAGCTAATACATGGTTCCAAAAACATCCATGGATTATGAAGAAGCACAGCAGGAGAAACTAAAAACCAAATTGACGAGATAACTATCAACAAAAGATTCAGGAATGCAATGGTTCACTACAAAACCTACCCAAATGCCGACTGTGGAAGCAACCATTGCCTAGTCATATATAAACTAAGAGTGAAACTACAGAAACAGAAGAAGCCTAATGCCACACCCAAATTACAATACAATACCTGAGTGACCTAAACCTGAAGAAAAAAATATATGGAGAGTGGGAAGGGTAGATGTAAGGGATGAAATGGAAACTCAAAATGGGACACACTAAGAGAAGCTTTAGTGACATCAGCAAACAATATCATCTCAAAGGAGAATGGATGAAGAAGAAAAAAAGAATAGATCACTGATGAGATTCTTAGCACGATGCAAAGGAAACAGAAAACTCTACCAAGATACAGAATCAAGTACAGAAAAATACACAACAAATTAAGGACCAAATGCAAGCAGGATAAAAAAAGAATGGCTAAACAGAAAATGTACAAAAATAGAGAGATTGAGTAACACAAAGGAGATATGCATAAATAAATAAGGCAACTAACAGATTTGCTCATCAACAGGATGCATAAAATCCAAGGATGGAATGCTCATATTAAAGAAGGAAGAAATTCTGTTGAAGCAGCTCAGCAACCTTGACATATTCAAGAAAGACATTAGAATAATCAAAAACCTCTATTGGCAACCAAACCACTTGCATAAAGATAAAAAATGAGTTCAGCAGATATACAAAAACAGAAAGTGGCATACAGCAAGGATATGTCTTCTCACCAGACCTATAAAACCTATACAGCAAGGCAATTCTGAGAGAAGTGGAAAGCCAACCAGGATTCATCAATGGTGGCCACAATTTTAACAACATAAGATACACAGATGACACTATGCTGATAACAGACATGGAAAGGAAACTACAAAACCTCTTACAGAAGGTAGTGAAGGAGAGCAAGAAGAAGGGACTAAGCATAAACTACAAGAAGACAAAATGCGTGGTCATCAGCAAAATGATGAGCCTGAAATACAATTTACAGGTTAGGGATACTAAAATCAAGCAGATGCAGAAATTTAAGCATCTGAGAAGTGTTCTGAGAGGATGGTAAGTGCAACACTGAGATCCAAAGACATATTGGAATGGCCAAAGATGCATTCCAAAAGCTGGGCAGAGTATTACGACACTGGAGGGTCTATTGATAACAAAGAACAGAGTACTGAACTGCTACGTGATATCTATCCTCCTTTACGACAGCGAATGTTGGACGGTCTCCTCAAAGATGAAGAGGAGGCTCAAGGCAACAGAAGCGTGGTTGTACAGAAGGATGCTAAGGATACCACAGACCAAACATGTGAGCAACGATGATGCTTTGGAGAAGATGCAAACAAAAAGGAAACTCATATTTAACATCAAGAAAAGGCAGCTGAAATTTCTGGGACATGTAATGAGAAAAGAGGGCTTGAAAAATCTGATACTCACAGGGCGGATAGAGGAAAAAACGTGTGGCATACTTAATGGGCTTAAGCAAGTGGATGGCAGAACAGGGTCTAGGAGAAATAACAAAGATCAAAGCTTATTGAGAGCTACAAGGGACAGGAGGTGGTGGAGAGCCATGACAGCCTACGTCCTGAAGGGACATGGCACATAAAAGAAGAAGAATATTAAAGAAAATATATTCAAATTTTGAGCAATTTACATATATTATTATAAATTTCATGCATCACTTTGTTTTTGATTGTGTAGCGCCAGTCCACAAATTTTGAAGAGGTATTGTCTTCAGCAAGATGCACTGGCATTAATCGCTCAAAGCAATTTTACAATTGACCTTAGAAAGTGGTTGTTATACAACTGACTGTTTAGATATTACTTAGCGAGTTTGCACCCAGCATGACAGTTTCAATCTAGAATCATGTTCTTCAATAGAACATGATTCTAGTTTTCAGATTAATATCTTAATTTTGAGGCAATTTGCGATCGCAAGATGCAGCATATGCTATGCCAATTTCCTTATCAGATAGAAAGAAAGATGAACAAGGGAAAGCAACACATGATATACCTAACGGGCTTAAGCAAATGAATGACAGAAAAGGGTCTGCGAGAAAAGCAAAATATCAAAGCTTATTGAGAGCTACAAGGGACAGGAGAAAATGGAGAGCCATGAATGTCTAAGTCCTGAAGGGACACAGCACATAAAATAGGAAGAAAGTTACATATTTGAAGATTGTGTTACAAAAGTTTTATTTTGCGGACACACTTCTATCTTGGGTTAAAAAAACATATTTTTCTAGAAAAGCTTGTCATGCCAAAATTATGGTTTTGTTGATTCTGGCACTGTATAAATTTTTACTTAAGATATGAAGCTGGAACTGGGTAACCCTATAATTTCATATGCAAATAAATTAGTTAGGGTTGCATTTTATTTTGTTCCAAATATTTTAGATGTTATGGACCCTTAAAAAAGTTTTTTAAATGGGCTACAAAATTTTTAACTGAACAAAGAAACTAAAACAAGGACATTAAAATAAGGATTCCACTAAATTAATTTTAAATACATCAAGTCAAAATAGTGAAAATGAATCAAATTTTTTTTTTTTAAGCATTTTTTTATATTCCTCCTCCTATATATATATATATATATATATATATATATATATATATATATATATATATATATATATATATATATTATATATAATTCCATCAACAAAAAAACATTACTTGAGGACAAAATGTGTTACACAGAATTTTTTCCACTTTGTCATTCATTTGCCTAATATTGTTCTGATATATAGAAATTTATATACCACAGTCTCCCATTATATATAAGTGGACATTCAAGCCAACACCCAGAGGTGACAAACTGTTTTCATGCTAAACACAATCATCAGACCATATGCTTTATCCCTGATATTGAGCACTTTAACCCCCATAAATATAGCATACATTAAAACTATATTCTATCAAACATTATATATATATATATATATATATATATATATATATATATATATATAAATATATATATATATATATATATCAAATATGTGGTGCAGTTCAATTTATATTACAATGAATCATTCATACAAAAAGTAGATTAGTAAAGTTAATGATATAAAATGGCAAAATCCCTTTGCAAACAAAATTTTAAAAGGTGCATTAACCTACCAATCATTTGATTAATGTTATGATCCTTGTTTTTAAAATTTATAAGCTGTATAAGGTCTTTCTTTAATACACAAGTACTTTCAACTGTAATTTCCATGTTTGAAGATAACTGAATGTACAGTTGAAAGTACTTGCGTATTAAAGAAAGACCTTATACAGCTTATAAATTTTAAAAACAAGGATCATAACATATATATATATATATATATATATATATACACACACACACACACAAATAAGTCTGGCTACACATATCTGAGTATGCCAGTCTACTAGGGAGGCTAGCCAATCCCAGTTGTAAATGTGTCTTCAGGCACATATGTGTTTGTTCAGCACCCACAGTGGTTTATACTGCAACTATGTCAAGCAGATGTTAGTTCCAGTTTTGGGGAGAGAGCGCATTATCTAGAGTGATCAACAGTCTGAAGAATGACAGCATGTTTAAACCCTCGGTCACAATGACTTGTGACTTTGAACTAGCACAACCATCGTTGACTCTTCAAAAAGTTCCATCTACTCTATTTCACTCACAAGTCTTGGGTCAACCCATTGTATGGTTTTCAGATACTTCCCAAATGTGCTGCATGCTGGGATTGTCTCTTCCAGACCTTCCTGACAAATCAACCATGGTAAGATTCAAGTCTCATGGTAAGAAAGTTAACATTCTAAACACTCAAACACATGACCCCCCCACACACACAGACACATTTATTTTGAGAACAAGTATCAGTCATAATCTACTATTTACAGACAATGCTGCACTTGTAACAACATCAAATGGAAGTCGTCCATCAACCACCTTTGACAAGCAAAATGCTATTAGTCCACCAATTTCGAACTTCTACTAAGGATGAAGGCAAGAACCTCAAAGCTTTTATATATTGTGGCAGCAAAGTGAATTCCAGTGCATTTCTAGAAGGAATCAGATATAAACCTAGGTACAAGTATAACAAGTTGTCATTTTTACCACGTTCTTATATGGTCAAGACTCCTGAGCACCATGTGAATCACATATTAATCAGCTGGATATTTTCCACAAAGGATGCCCCTGGACAATCTATAAATACACCTTTGACGACTAAATATTAAATACAGACTTACAGAATTTGTTCAGTTGAGCATTACTACTGTGCAGTGAGTTTGATCCTGAACAGGTGCCTTACTCATCTGGCTTTGTAACAAGACTAAACAGAACTAAGAAAATAGAAACTGAATTCTACCCATTTCATCTAAAGCAGGGTGGGGGGGATCAAATCCAGCCATCCACTACATTTTTCAAATGATTTTTTTTATTGCATGAGAAAAGTCCAATTGTGCACTTAGTGAAAAAGTTGCATTTAATATTTAGTCTTCAAGGGTGTATCCATAGATTGTCCCGGTGCTTTAGATTCCTGTTTTTATAATTGTTGAAAAGAAAAATTATTATTTTCTATATAATAAAAAGTTAACCAATTTTTAATTTAAAAAAAAAAAAAAAAAAAATGATTCACTAATTTTACATAGAAACTAAATTACCAGCTAAAGAATATTTTAGTAACACAACACAAAAAAAAAAAACCATATATAAAACACATTGTGCATATCCATATTATTTTTCGGTGTATAATACTTTCCACAGAGCACATAGAACAGCTACAACTTTCTGACCCAAGACAGAAACTTCTCAACAGGGCACACAGATATTCTGATCCTAGACAGAAATAGCAATACATGTATAAATAATCTCAGCGTTAGCTTTTAAATAAATTTCAGTGGTTTGTTACTTGTAAAGAAAATGAAAAAAAAGATCTAAAAAAAAAATAAATAAATAAATAAAATCACCATATAAAGATAAGAATATCATTAAAACAAGGGATTTCTACAACAGAGCAGAATCCAAGTAGGGACAATTTTCTCTGCATCACTACACACTGTTTCATGCATCAATGTAATTAACGATGAATGGTAATCTAGTAAAAGGAAGTTTTATTGATTGTGCAGAGAGCTTCACTAAGGAATCTATCCAAGTTACTAGATTTAAAAAGAAAAAAAAATTATCCTGGCCAAAATTAGATGATGAGACTAAATTGCATAAGTGAAATGACATATTACTTCAGCCCAGCAACTCTTCATTTTTTTTTATGGTAGATCAATTGCAATATAATGGTCATTTAATACTGAATATTTTTCAAAGAACCATTTTATAACTTCTTTATCCTCTCAAAATTCACAATACTATCCTTCATTCTCATTTAAATTTATCAAACTGCAGTATTAATTTTTATTAAACTTGGGATACCAAATTTAATAAAAATTAGAGAAAAAACTAGAGAGAGAAAAGAGAGAGAAAGTGAGAAAGGAGGAAAAAGAGAGAAAGGAGGAAAAAGAAAGATGTCAAAGTTAAAGAGAAAATACATTCCTGCATAACACACACACACAATAATTCAAACAGCTGTCCTCATCTTTCGACAATTTCAACAACCATTGTGCTCTCCCGTCTTCTTCGGGTATCTGTTCTGGGTAACTTTCATTCAGGGAATTTCAAAATTAATCTTTTATTTACCGTAAGCCTACTTCATGTATTGTTCGCCCCTGATTTTTTTTTTTATATATATATATATATAGCTCGTGTAAAATGCGAGCCCGGCTTTTGAACAATAGTGGGCCTACCGAAGTCAAATTTTGCAGTACTGGTCATCATCCTGGACATAAATCTCTCTACAAGGATAGATTGTTCCCATCTGCCTTTTTGTTGCTGTTGTTATTAAAACGTAGTGTTCAGTTATTGCTCGTTCTCTTTCCACTGCGTCTAAGTCTGTAACTGCCTGTCCCAGTGATTGAACTTACTATGCTTCCAAATCCACGAACCAATGCTTTTTTTAGTCCACAAAACTAACGTCCCAACTTAGACTCAGTGAAAACAGGCAAGCAATGAGCAGTACTATTGACAGCAGAACAAGGACAATCTACTCCTGTAAATTAAATAAAATGTTTGGTTCAAAATTCCCCGAAGATTACCCGGATCAACAGACACCTGAAGAAGACCGGAGGTTACAACGGTCGAAATGTTATGATTTACAAAAAAGATGAGGACATTGTGATGATTAGTTTGAATTTGAATTGAATTTGAATGTAATTGTAACTCCTAATCCCAGAAATTCAAACAGAAAAAACAAACAATACTTGCAAAATCCAGAATTCTTAACTGCCGAGATGAAAGGTATTCTTAACAATTTTTAGAGACTCTAAATTTTACAGTATAGTTGGTTTTAGCGTTTCAAACTTTTTTTAACATACCAAACACTGATTTATCTCCCTTACATCGGACGTAAAATTCTTGAACAAAATTCCGTTTTATGAACTTTGCTTTCAATAAGAAAACTTATGCATTCGAATTAAATCGAAGTGTTCGAAATACAATAAATAGATCGGGGTTTTTTCTTTCATCCAAGTAAAAAACTTAATTTTATTAATTAATAATATATTCAGCAATTTAAAGACAATCAAAAAATGTTTTACAAAATAATTTTTAATTTTGTTTTTTAAATAGGTGTTTAGTTTAAATGTTTTCGCATTTATTAACTTTTTGTGGGCTAAAAAAAAAATCAAAGACTTTATTAATCATGTTTATTAACAAATCTTTTAAAAGATTATAATTTTAATTAATTGTTTTGAAAATCGATCCCTAAATTTAAAACGTTCACAAACATGTTAGAAAATAAAAAATAGTATTTTTTATTTTCTAACAGGTCACTTTTCTTAGGAGTTTTAGGAATATTTTTTTAACTAACTTGAAGTCATTTTTGGCCAACTTCTTTACAGAACGACTAACGACAAGGTCACGTTGTTGATCATCATCGTCCTCTTCTTAGAAATAAAAATCATTTCTTTTTTAAACAGTTCCTGAAACTTTCTCAACCATTTTAGGACGTTTTCACGTGGGAACAACTTGTTAACCAGATAAGAAATAATAAAAATCCCTGATCCTGATAAAAATATACACATTTTTAACCTCGATTTTTTTGGTACTCGGTATGAAAATAAACAAATTATTAAATTAAATACCAACCTTGAGGTGAATAGAAGTAATCCAAAGGTAATGGTAATCCCATTAAAAAGCCAGGGAAAAGTAAACAAAAAAGTTGATATGGGGTAAAAAACGAAAGTAAAAATCACTGTGATGACAAATTAGTGAAATAAGTTGGAGTATAAAGTTTTCTTTCTATTTTTTTTCCAATTTTGATAAATATATACTATTTGCAAATTCTCTTTAAAATATTTGAATGCCTATCAAAATTTACCTTGTTGAGGAAGAGAGAGATCAAGTGGCAAAAAATGTTCTGAATTCTTAAAATGTGCAATTACTTTTTTCTACGATAGTTCTACTAAATATAAAAACTGACTAAAAAGAAGTTTAGTGGTGTCTTTTAAGTTATGATTCTTCTTAAATAACAGTTTGTTTTTGCAGTAAGTTACTTAGAGAATCATTTTCAATTCATTATCGTTTTGTTTTTCTTAAACAAAGTACGTTTATCAATTATTGTTAAAAAAAAAATTGACAATTGTTTTTAGGCCCTTTCAAGACAAATTTACATTTTTAGAGCTAAAATCTCTAACAACTTGAAAGAGTTTTTCTTAGCAGAACTGTAAAAAAAAAAAAAAAAAAAAAATCTTTAGAGAATTTAAACTAAAGCAATATTTCTTTAAAACGAGTTTCATGAAAATAATTACAATCTAAACTTTAACCCACGAAAGAGTTTAGGTCGGATCTTCCTTCCTATTTACTTTTTTTTTAATTGTACAGTTCGTCTTGAGATCTTCGATTTAAAAAATAACTAAATTATAAGTTTTTAGAACTTAGATAAGTATACTGTATTTTTGTCTTGTTAGAAATTTAAAAAAAAAAAAAATAAAGGTTTTTTTTCTTAAATAAACAAGAAGTCTTCTTATACAACAACCGATCTTAACTACTTACTTTTTTTTCTAGATTGGCATGTAAAAAATAGAAGTATAATGTTGACAATTTAAAGAGCTGTCGTATTCATCGTGGAGAATTTAAAGATTTTTTCCTCTTTTTTTTCATTTTTACAAGCTCTGACAAGAAAAAAAAACATCATCGGTAAAGAAAGAAAACAATGAATTAATAAAAGTAAAAGAGAAAAGAAAGAAAAACGAAAAAAAAAAAGGAAGACGGATAGAGTTGGAAAGGTTTTAAAAAAAGAAAGAAAAAAAGACCAAAAGAAAAGGATTGTATATGCATGTTACCTGTTTTCACGGTTAATGAGAATCACATTATTGAGTTAGGAATTTAGTTGTCGTGGCGGCTTTGGACGAATGATGATGATGATAATAATAATCCGTTGTTTCTACTTCGACATGCGAAGACATGTTTTACTTTTCATAAGGACACGTTTTTCTCACTGGAAACACTTCTTTCTCTCTATCGCTTCAAACACGGCTACATTCCTGCTAATCAATCAATCAAATGTGGATCATGAACTGTAGTGACTGCCCAGACCAGCAACTCTGACTTTTATTATTACTCTTATTATTATTGCTGCAATGTCCAATTTTCTCTCTCTTCCTCAAGGCGTGTGCCAGGACATCACTTTAAAGCAACCGCCATTAGTTTATACTTCCTCTTTACGAACCGGTGAAATAAAAGGAAAAAGTAGTATGGATGACAAAAAGGGACACAAAAAAATAATAATAAAGTTTAACTACATCTTTGCATGCGTGATTAATCTTATTTTGTGTACTGGTAATGAAGAAGTTTGGGGTTGTATCTCAAATACCAAGTCGTTAAAACTAATCGGTGAATTCAAATGGAAAAAGTACGTATCCAAACCAGATCAATTCCTAGTACGCTCATTCAGTTATTTGTAGTAATTGTAAAGAAGACACTTTTTAAAATAAAATAAATCAGCATTTGTTTGATTCAAGCGTTGGGTAAACTACAAAATAATTTAAACTAAATAACATTATTTTAATTAACACCAAAGGAAAACAGCATTCTCTTCTTTTTCTAAGCGATTAATAGTGACAATTTTATACTCCCATATCACAATCATTTTATTCATTTTTTTTTACGTTTGGTTTAGTGTATCTACAGCTGATAAATTGTTGACAGTTCTCGACAAAACTTAGAGACGTCTAACTTGTGGGGGAGCTTATTTTCTCTTATTAGTAATAACAAAAGATACTAAAATAAAATTTATCCAGTAAGCCTGAGTTCGTTCAGAATCTTATCATTTGATAAAATAAAATAAAATATTTTGTAAACTTTTTTTTAATTTCAAGTAGCAAACAAAGAAAACTTGGCCGAAGTAAGTTGCATATCGTATTTCCTACCGACCGGGTACTAAAGGACGAGCCCGAATAACAATTTGGATTTCAAAGGCTGACATTTTTTGAGAGAATCATCCTGTCCAGCATTTGGATGATGGTGCTCCCATCTCACCAGAATTTTTATTTCACCTTCCTATCCCAAGCTTTGATAACAAAAATAAAGAAGTAAAAAAACTGAATGACATTTTTCATGCATGTCAAAAATAAATAAGTGAAGGGAAAAAAAGTATTTAATTTTTACTAATTGTTTTTGTTAAAGTTTAGGATTAGTGGTGTGCACGCGATAGAAGCGGATTGAGTCTCAAATGAAAATCGATTGATTTTTTTTTTGTTTTTTTTTAGAAGTGTTCAAAAAGGTGGAGTTATTTTTTTTATACACTGTTGTTTCACAGCAACTCGCTCTAGTCTTGCGTTTTTGTTTTGTTTTTGTTTTTAATTTATTACGGTTAGTTTTGCGTTCGATTCTTATGAAATGGCTGCCAAGTTTTTTTAACTGGGTTGACGGATTCAAGTGGAAGAAAGCCACTTGATTTTGCGCGCTTGGCGGACGTCGGCGAAGTCTGAGAAATAGGCCTTTTTGAGTTGACACTTTCGGATATTTGTGGCTGAATGGCAAAACAAAAAAAATATATAACTCAAATAATAAATTTATTTACCCACATACATGATTTGCTTTTTAGAATAAAAAAAAACGTTTGATAAAGAGAAATGTAGTGTTAAAGTTCATTTCGTAATGTTTTTGTGCAAGGAACAAAAAATATATTTGTGTACGAATTGAACCTGTAGGATTAAAGATTAAAGTCCCTGAAATCAGATAATTTTCAAAGTAGGTTGTGTTTTTGAGTTGGTAAAGCAGTAAAAGCGAAGTAACGTAATGAAAGTCAAATGGGAAAAAAAAGTTTTTTCTTATTGTCATCAACTATCAATTAAATTGGCTTCCTTTGATGTTAGGTAGTATCAGGTTTCTCCTTATTGTTGTGGCAAGGTGAGTACCTTTAAGCTTAAAAGAAACAACATGGGTCCTAACTTTTGTACTGCTCTGATCAATCTGTGTATGGCTATGCTATTAAGTGTGCTTTTAAAAGATTAGCCTCCATAAAAGTGGATCAGATAGCTGTGTTTCTTTACTTTTAAAGCTTTTAATTAGCTGAAAAACAATTTTATTTTATTGCATTTTTTTATTAAACCAAAAGGAAGTTTTCTGGCAGGCTATTAGTGGTATTTAATTTCTAATGTTGTTAAAAAAACTATCAGAATGAAAATTTCTATTGGGAATACCCCCCACCCCACCAAGGGGTACTCCCAATATCAAACTTTAAAGTTAAATTTATTTTACGTTGTATCTCATTGGGATATTATACTTATTTTAGGGTTGACATTAGTTGATGATTAGAGTAACAAATATTCATTTTAAAGTGATATTGGTAGATTGAGATAAATTTCCTTCCCCTTTCTTAATTAGTATGCACCATGTTCTGTTGGTCATGTGATCCTTAACAACCACTGAGTAATGTACCAGTTTGTGCAGAGAAGGGTTTTAAGGTACACACTATGATGAGAAGATGTTTTTCTGCCATGCAGAAAAAGCACAGCCTTTTACATAATGACATGATGAAATTTTGAATAAAGAAAAAGTCGCAAATTTGGACATTTGTGACTGCAAAAAAAACAGAGTGTCAAAAGGACAGTTTTTCTCTTGACACCACTATTATTTTAACTACCTTCACTCCCCGGTAACGTTTATTGTTTTAAAAAGTGTTTATTAGAATTTTTATAAAACCTAAATATATGAAAGTAAATTTATACAATATAAATTTATACAATATTCTTTGTTCTTGAAAATTGACAACTAAAATAAACACTATTTGGTACTACTTTTAGCTTATTATCTACATGTCATGATTCTACTTTGGTATGCAATCTACAATCCTGATTTATATTTAGCATTTTTTAGTCAATGTATGTGCTGCTTATTGCTACAATATTATTAATTGAACATTTTTTAATGTTTTAATTACATTTTCTCTATATTATATATATGTTATTATGTTTTCCTCTGTAGATATCATTCCAAAATAAAATTTGTACGTTGTAAACATTTTAGCCAATGTACATGCTGTTTATCGCTAGAATATACATAAAAGAAAAATATTTCCAAGATAAAATTTATACAGTGTAGATATTTTTTCCTTGTAGATAACAAGCCAAAGTAAACACCATTTATTTATTAAATTGTTTATTGGATTGGTTGGCAAAACATTGGCTAATTATCAATCGATTTGAATTTTATAAAATGGTAAATAATAAGGATTTCCTTAAAGTTAGTTCAAACATTTTAATAAATTAGGAAATGTTTATAAATTTATGAATAAAAAACTGTTTTCATATTTACTTATTTATAAATTGGTAAATGACAAATATTACATTACACCAGTTTTAATTGTATTAGTTTTTAGAATGTTGTAAATATAAAATTATTCTTGTAAATAAACAATCTAAAAAATAGTGTTTAATATTTTTTATTGTAACTTCTCAAGAACAAAAAAATTGTATAAATTTACTTTCATCATATGTTTAGGTTTTATGACAATTTTAATCATCACTTTTTAAAACACTAAACATTCTTGAGACATGAAGATAGTTAAAATAACGGTGGTGTCAAGGGAAAAACTGTCTTTTTGACACTCCATTTTTTTTTTTTTTTTTTTTTGCCAAGAGATTTTTATAATATTCATTAACCTTGCTTTTTCAGAGTCTGAGAGAAAGCATGTAACATATATTCGAAATCTTGTTAGCCATTTTCTTTGTATAGAATAAAACTTTTCATTTGCATTTTTCTGATGTCTCCTGAGCTATTCCTTTTGTTTTTAATATTTGGCTAAATTTCTGTGCCTATGGTTGGTATGACTGAGATAAACATATATATTTAGTTCATTCCTAGGGGTCTTAACTCCCCCCCACCATTTTTTACCAGGTTTTATTTTAACAAAATGCAATAAATAACAATATACAGTGTAACCCGGATATAAGAGAGTTGTCGGGACCGGAGAAGAAGTCTCTTATATCCGGGTTTCTCTTATATCCGGGTTTGGTCTATTTTGTTTAGGTAAGTATGGGCTCTAATTTGGGACCAGAGAAAATCTCTCTTATATCCGGGTTTCTCTTATATCCGGGTCTCTTATATCCGGGTTACAAAAAGAAAAAGACTATCAAAGCAAGGAAGAATATAAATTTCATAAAAACCCAATGAGAGAATTCTCCTTTAAAAGGTGTATGATTAAAGGTGTACAATAAAAAAAAGATGAAAAGTTCTTTCATTTGTAACACAGACGGTTCTCTATTATTTCAAATATGATTTCTGCTAATCTAGAGGGACTGAAAATTTTAAATGTTCTTGACACTGACCATGTTGGTGGCCTTTGATAACTTAAGGCTGAATTCTTAATTTTTTTTTTTGGCTTCTCCAAAACATTTGTCTCTGCTACAACTCTGCATAGTGAAGATGGTTTGTCACAAACTGACAAGGAACTCATGTCACCTTATTTCTTTTTTAAAAATGTTCACCCTATACAAGGCCTAAGAGCCACTCAAGATACAGAGTTAGAGAGTAAGAGGCAAGGAGCACAGTTTATGAGGATATGTGGGGAAGATAACAGTTGATCCTAAGTTAAGACTGTAGTGATCAGGGAAGCATCCTCTTAGAAGTCAGTTCTACAATGTAGCAGTTCATAGAAGGAAGGCGTTCAAGTGAAACTTACATCTTACCAATGGAACACGAAGAGAAGGATACTAGTTTGCTACAATGTGCATGGTATGGTGGGTCTTAGCCATGAAGGTTAGAATTGGTTGAACTAAGGAATGTAATTCATCAAAACACTTTCTATAGAAATAATGACAGAGTAGTGAGATGCCAGCAACATTTCATCTGTGGAAAGGGGGTTGTATGGTGGAAAATAAATTATCACCCACAAGGCATAGCCATCTTTAAACTCTACTGAGACTGGAAAATGAAGACTGGACAACTCCTGCCAATATATGCCAGCAGTACACAATTTTCGGCCTGATCTGGCTTTTGTAGAGGATAGCAAGATGCAGGTATGTACAAGTTCCACTTTAGGTCTGAGTTGAGCTTAAGTCCAAACAGGCATTCAAGGCACAGGGCCTCCTAGGAAGAAAACCCATTGATTGCAACAGGTGAATATTCAAGGTTTGCTTGGTGATTATAGAATGTAACTATTTTTGGTTTTCAAGGCATTGAATGTGACCAGCCAGTTTTTGATATGATTTAACCATATAAAGAAAGAGTAAAAAGATAAAATAAAGAATATTGTTTAACAATAACAAAGAAGAATTGATAAAGTTTAACAAATATAGCCCCCCCACCAAAAAAATGGCAAAAAAATGTTTTTTCTCTTAACACTGTTATTATTATATACTAGCAGTAGAGCCCAGCATTGCCCGGGGATGTAACAGTAAGCAATAAATCAAGTATCAACCATCATAAAGACTGAAAAATAAAATTGACAAAGATTATGTTTTGCATGTCTTAATTAATTTTTTGTTTTGTTTTGTTTTTTTTTACGAATTGGTCAAACCCAAACTCAAACAAAAACATTGTTTTCAATCGTTATGAGTCTACCGATTGAATAGAATTTTATTATAAACGATTGTCTTGTAAATGGAATTTTTAAAGCATTCTGAATGTAAAAATAAAGAAAAAGTGTGCAAGACAATAAAAAACACTATCTGCCAAAAAAAAAGTGAAGTTTTATTGAAATTGGTTGAAAAATGTAGGAAATCCGATCCCATATATAAATGAACACACACACACACACACACATGCACAAACAACCTGGGTTTTAAGTATAACTCGATATGAGTTGTCCCCCTTTCATTCTCGTGATGCCTCTTAATCGTGTTTTCAAATTGATTTTGTGCAAAAACAATTGTGTTTCTCCAATTTTTGGTGCTGTCAGAACCACCACAAGGTAATTTTACGTAGTCCTGTGAAGTTTTGTTGAAATCGGTTGAAAAATGTAGGAAATTCGATCCAATATATAAACGTACAGACACACACACACAACCTGGGTTTTATAATAAGTATGATTCCTTCAATACATTTTGTTTTAAAACGTTATCTTTAGAATTTTAATAAAACCCAACATATAAAACAGGATTTACACATTCTTTTTTCTCAGCTCCTGACATATTTTAGTGAATTTAAATGATGAGAGCAAATGAATTCCCCAGAAAATGCATTTTTACAAAATTTATAATTACTGTTACTCAATGCTAGACATTTATTTAAATTTTCTTGATCTTCTATTCAGACATTTTTATGAATTTATGAATAAGAAAATTTCTTTTCATATTTATTTTAGCAATGTTTAAACTTTTTGCCTGCAAAAATAAAACCACTGTATCAAAAAAACAGTTATTCCTTCGATACTGCTATTACTGTATATACATTTGACTTCCTCAGCAATGTTTTTAAAAAGCAATGATTACAAAATGAAAATGGATTTATACATTTTCTTTATTCTTCAGAATTGACAACAATGATATTAAACATTATTAGATTACCTATTTACAAGAATAATTTTGTTTACAAGACGATAAAAATATGTGAGCCAACTACAGTAAAATATTTATTATTTACCATTTTATAAAGAAATAAATATAAAAATAAATTTTTTTATTCATAAATTTATAAAAATTGGAAAAGTAAAACAAGGCATAAGCTGAGATATAAAATAATCTGAGAAGAAAATGTGTTTCCAGAAAATCATATATTTATTCAAATTTTCTTGCTCTATAGTTCGTTGATATTTTTATAGAAAATTATGAATAAAAATCTTGTTTTCATAGTTATTTATAAAATGGTAAATAATGAATATTGCATTGTAGTCAGTTTACATATTTTGTAATTTTTTTATAAAAAGATTTATCTCTATCTATAAAAGGCAGAATATGTGTGTGTGTATAACAAATGCACGGCCGCAATTTTTGACGGATTTGCACCAAAATTTACATGCACATGCTCCAAGTTAGCGGGAAGGCCAAGACTGACTTTGCCTTTCCCAACTCCCATTCATAGTGGAAATAATCAATTTTTCCATACTTCTACGGCAGTTTTCATGTAGTTTGCGGCCATTTTGTACTGGCCAGAGTGAGAGCCTATAGCTGGCTGCCACGAATAGACAGGAAGATTCTATTGGCCAGCATGAGAGCCAACAGCTGACTGACATGAATGTTAACTAGCATGCTAGCGTGCAAAAAAAAATCGATAGCTGCATTTGTATTTGTTGTTAACATTCTTTTTTCATTTGGTTTTTCCAGTTACGAGTCTTTTTTAAAGCTGATCGTTTTGTGTTCATTTTGTTTAGTTCTTTTTTTGTAACAGATTTAATGTTCAGTATAGAGCTTAGAAAAAATTCGCAGTGTGAGATGGGCAAGAAGTAAGGCATGTAGCAACATCAGCACAGCAAAGGGCACTCCTTTAAAGGCAAGGAAGGGCGAAAGTCAAGTGATAGCAATTGCTGTATGAGTCATACGATTTTTGAATCAAGCACGGGCAACGTCGGGCCATGCTGCTAGTTTATTTATAAAACACTAAATAATAATAAATCTTTATAAAAAGTAAATAATAGTATTAATACAAATAAAATTTGTCACTTAGCTGATTGGTATTATATTCAGCAGCTCAGCTCCAGAGTTTTGCAAACTAACTTTTTTCATAATTGTTCCATCCACTCTTCAGGTTTCAGAAATTGATGGCTGATTTTCTCATTTTTCATTTATCTTTATACTAAATTTGATGTAATTAAATTTATGTGCTTGTTGGGATGCTCTTATTATTGATGTTAGGTTGATTTTTTTTTCCTCTTTTTGTGTGTATGCGTGTGTCAAATATTGTGGTTATTTTTCCTTTACAATATTTTCTTGTCTCTGTACTCTCTCTTCCTAATCCTTTTCCTTCTTCATCTTCATCAACGATCTTCCTGACGTCATAGATTCCCAAGTAGGCATCTACGCGAACGACACTACAATTTACTCCTGCCTCAAAAGCAAATCTAGTGTTGTTGACAAAACTAACCTGGCTGTTCGTCTCAAAAAGGACCCCAAATCGGTTGTTAACTGGGGCAGGGCCGGAATTGGCTGGTTAACGCCTCAAAAACAAAACTGCCCTCTATTACTCATCACAGAGAACCATCCCTGCCCCCCATTAGAATATCTGACACTCAACTTCTCAAGAGCTCCTCTTTGCAACTACTCAGCCTCATATTGACTGCTAACCTGAGATGGAACAAATAAATTGAGTCAATAGCTTCGTCTACCACAAGGAAAGTTGGCTCCCTGTGCCACACCAGGAAATTTTTCTTGCTGGAGTCGATCCTTCAAATCTAGAAATCAACAATTCGCCCTTGCATAGAGTATTGCTGCCATATATGGTCCGGTGCCCCTTCTGTTTGTCTCAAGCTTCTTGATAAGATCCAGAGACGTATATGCAATGTAATTGGCCCTGATCTGGCATCTTGTCTGCAGCCGCTCTCTCACAGATGTGCCATTGCCTCCCTCTGTCTTTTTTACAAATACTTTCATGGTAACTGCTCCGATAAGCTGCTTTCGCTGGTTCCCAGACTTCATAAATTTAAGCGTTCTGCTAGGCTGGCATCTCGCTCACACACTTTCACTATCGGAACTGTTAAATATAACTGTCTCTTCTACTCCAATAGCTTCATGTCTTGCACCTCTCGCCTATAGAACTTCCTCCCCTTTTCCTGTTTCCCTGATAGCTATGATCTCCAACTATTCAAATGTAATGTCAATTAATGTCTCCAGATGCCTTGATCTATCCCCTATCTTTCTCTTCATCCTTTCCTCTATGCTCTCACTTCAACTCTCTGTAACCCCTTGCATGCTAGTGGCTTCCTGCCTAGCTTGGGGTGAAATGCTTAGAAGAAAAAAAAATCAAATCTATGTAATATATTGCAGAGAGGATTCATTAAATAAATATGTGAATACTATATAATAACATGTGGCAGATACAAAATAAATTTAAGCATATGCACTAATATACACATACGTATTTCTTTTTTTGATCTGATGAAACCAAGAAAGGCAAAACGCGTAATCAAATCTAGTTTCAATGAAACAGTTTTCTATTCATTATATTTCTTCAAAAAATAAATTAATAAATAAAACAGAAATAAAATAAACTCTTTTCTCTTTCAAAAAAAAAAATAGAAAAGAAAAAGACTTTAACCAGCTGACCTCAATGTTAGACTTCCAAAACAAAGCTTTCCCTTTTTCACCATGTGCTTTTGCTGGGATCAGATATCAGCATGTGACTCCATTAATTTGATTCAAGACTTGAAAATAAGATAAAAATATTGACTACTCTCTTACCATCTAAACCTTCTATTTTCCTCTGTGGATGATGGAGACCCTATTAGTCAAAGAATGCGTGCGTGTGCGTGTGTGTGTGTGTGTGTGAACCAAAGCTTAAGGTATGTTGCATCATGAAAACACTTTATTATACAAGAAATCTAAACACAAAATCAAAATTGAAAACTATTATAGATTAAGGCTTGTAAACCAGACATTTAAATTTAAACAACTAACTAATCAATATATTCCATTTTACATACTTTTGTAGGAATCCTTGCTGGCTCTTGTTTTGAAAAAGGGTGTAAATGTATGAGTCTGTACATATATAAAGTCTTGTGTTTCTGTTATCAGGAGTAACATATTAAATCACATCGGAGATCACCAAAACTTGTAGCAGACCATGTGTTTGTATGCATTATGTATCTCCTGAAATAGGGCCCACAACAAATATGGCAGGCTCAGGTTGAGTCCACCAAAAGGAACCAATATATATATATATATATATATATATATATATATATACAAACAATTATATGTATATTAACAACAAAAGAGTTTACAAAAGACAGACATTAACATTCACTCACACATACTTTGAAACACAAACTTCTCACACATACACATTAATGTCTTTGTAAATCCTTTTGTTGTTATTACGCATATAATTGTTTGTTTGTATATATATATATATATATATATATATATAGGTTATTGTTGTTTTCTTTTACATTTCCTTTGGGTGGGCTTATCCTGAGTCTGCCATATTTGTTGTGGGCCCTATTTCAGGAGATACATGTGTTCCACTTACAATGTATACAAACACACAGCTTTCTACACTTTGTTCAAATATTTTATATACAGCATAAAAAAAATGAAATACAATTTTCATAACTGAAGGAAACACTAGAGTGCTCAAGAATTAATGACAATGACATAGGTCTAGAAAACCATAAATCAAAATGGCTACAATTGAAAGAAAATGCGAAAAAGAGAAAAAGGGTTAAGGAATGAATGTAAAGTAAAAAAACCATAATAAAAAGGAATAATAACCACAACATTCTACATGTACACACAGATAGGTACATGGGTGCACACACAGACACAAACAATATGAAAAAAAAACAAAAAAACTTGCACCTATGAAAAGTGCATATGAAAAAGAAAAGTCATCAAGAAGTATAAGCAGTCAATTGCTGATACCCCCTGACGAGTGGATGGAGTGATTCCTGGACAGTCAATCTATAAAATCCTGAAGTCAGATATTGAAGGTAACATCAATCAGCTAAGTAACAAACCTTTAACTTGTATTATATATATAAAACAAACAAGATTTTATGGAAAACCCTACTACAAGAATGATTAACCATACCCAACCTGACATCGCTAAGATAAGCAAAAGAATCCTAGAACAAATTAAAAACCACCTTGGATTAAAATGATGGATTAATACCAAAGATGTCATCAATTGGTTTACCAATATTAATAATAAACCTGATTGCACCCTATTACAGTTCGATATTGTGGATTACTACCTGTCAATATCGAAGGATCTGTTCACGATTGCCCTGGAGTTTGCTGCTGTGTATTCTGACCTGACAAAGGAAGAAATAAATATAATTTTTAGTGCAAAAAAATCAGTCCTCATCATAATGGGGACCAATGGATTAAAAACAATAATGACCATTTTGACATCGCTATGGGATCTTTAGACTCTGCAGAGTCTTCTGACCTTGTCGGTCATTTAATACTGTACAACCTGACCATGCCCCGTGAATTAGATATTAAGGACATCGGGCTGTATAGAGATGACGGGCTCATGGTAGTGAGGAGTTCCACTAATTTTAAAATAGAGAAAATTAGAAAGATTATATATAGTGAATTTAGAAATCTAAATTTAAAAACAACAGTATGTACTAAATTAAAAAGGGTAAACTTCCTCAACGTAACTCTAGATTTAACAAACAACACATACCTACCTTATAGAAAACCTAATACTAACCCCTTATATATACACCCTAAGTCAAACCACCCTCCATCTATATTTAAGCATATACCCTCATCAATAGAGAATAGAATCAGCATTAACTCCGCTAATAAATAAATATTCCAACAACACAGTAATTTTTATAACACAGCCCTAAAAAATAGTGGATACAAAAATGCTAACATCCATTATAGAAACAATTGTACTAACCAGAAGAAAAACAGGAAAAGAAAAATCATTTGGTATACTCCTCCATTCAACCAAATGGTTAGTATTAAGCTAGGACAGAAATTCCTAGCTTTAATTGAAAAACACTTTCCTACTAATAGTAGACTTAGTAAAATATTTAATAAAAACACCCTAAAATTAAGTTACAGTTGCACTGAAAATCTAGAAAGTACAATAAAAAAACACAATAATAAAATCCTGAATAAACTCCCATGCCAGAATAGTATTAATAAAAACCCTACACTTAAATTAGACAAAAATAGTGAAAAATTATGTGATTGTAGAAACCCAGAAGACTGCCCATTGGAAAATAAATGCCGCGTAAAATCTGTGGTATACCAATGTACTATCTCATCCATTGAGAGTCCTAATACTAATATGATATACATTGGGTCTATGAAGAATGAATTTAAAACCAGATGGAGGCAGCATAAGTGCTCCTTCAACAATATAAATAAAAGAAATCAGACATCTCTATCTAAATATTTTTGGCATTTGAAGGAAATGAATAAAACACCAAAAGTAAAATGGAAAATTATAAACAAAACTAGAACTTGTAAAACTTGGGATGACCCATAACCTTTATGCCTACATGAAAAACTAAACATTATCAAGTTTCTAAATAATAAAAATTTATTAAACCATAGGCATGAGTTAACGGTTTTTTGCCAACATTATCAAATTTTCGTATTGAATAATTAGCATAAAAAACAAACAAACAATAAAATAATAAATACAAATTTTAAACTCTATAGTCTAAATAAAAGTTTTAATGCCCTACCCAATAAAAAAAAAAATGATAACCCTTTATGAAGTTTTTGGCTCTTGTTTTGAAACATGAAAACTCTTATGTAGCGATGGAATCATATTTTTAAATAATTATATATATATATATATATATATTTTAAGACATTTTTATGTTTATGCATTCTTTTTATAGATACAAATATTTAAGTAAATGCTCTGTTTATAATAAACAGTATTAAACAACATTTACCACCCTGAATGTCCAAGAAATTTTCACAGAAAATATTTGTCCTCCGACAGGATTCGAACCTGTATCCAATACGGAATTGTCATTTAGCTTGACATGCCTTTAACCGATTTGGCCACAGAGGAGTGTTTGGTTAGCAAGGACGAATTTACTGTCTTTAAACTTCAATCTTCTATGAATCTCTCACGTACATTCGTATCTGCTCATGGCGTATCAAATGTAAACAAATGACGTCACACATTATGAAATGGACAAAGTCCGACAATTATTTTAAGACATTTTTATGTTTAACATTATTTTTATAGATACAAATATTTAAGTAAATGCTCTGTTTATAATAAACAGTATTAATCAACATTTACCGGCCTGAATGTCTGAGAAATTTTCACAGAAAATATTCGTCCTGTGAAAATTTAATATACACACACACACATATATCAGAAATTAATATACATACATATACTGAGCTTTCCCATTGATTTATATCATATCGCTCTGTATTTTGATACGTTGAGTTTTCTTCATGGATCTATCTTTTTAATATTTTATATTAAAAAGACCTATTTGGATTATCCTTACCACTTACAGATGGGATATTATGATCGATATATATATATATATATATATATATATATATATATATATATATATATATATATATACATAAAAGGTTCCTCTGAACCACATATGAGTCTTGACAAAAAAAATAAATGTACATTTTAATTACACCTCACTCCCCCCCCCAATACATTTATTATAATAATAATCTCCTCCTTTCAAGGGAAGTTTTTCCATTGGAAGAACACTTGCAGTGCCAAACAATACATGATCTGAGGCTGCTCTTGTTAATACAGTCACTATCTCAATAGTAAATTGATCAGTTAACCTGATAAAAAAAGACAAAGAGTTAGTGAATGAACAAAATTGAATATAAACATTGTACATTTGTACAATGTTTATTACACTGTACCAACACAAGTAAATTTTTAAATTTCAGTTTCAAATTTGGCATGGAGTTTTAGATATCTATAAGGAACAATCCATGAAGACTTCAGTTTTTAGGAAACATTCACTGCTGCCTAGTGCTCATAGCATTGTTTATTTGATTTATAGCCAATCACCTGTCATCCATCACCACATCGTGAACACCATCAATATTTTCTTCAGTGATGATAGTTCCAGCATATCCAGATCTTGGGTAAACTTCAAGACTCTCATCCCCTTTATAAATTCAGCTGCCCACTTTTGCACTGTTGATAAATCTGGAGCATCATCTACTAATGTAGCAACCATGTAAGCATGAATTTCCTTGGTGTCTAAACCCATTTTTCTGCATGTACTTGATAACACCACTATGCCAAATTTTGTCCATTTTCAAGAGAATTTGTGACTAGTTACTTTTGAAGTGTTCTTTGAACATCCAGGTATTGGTTTACCTGGAAAGAAACAATCCAATTATCAATAAGACGAGTTTAATGCATGCAAGATTTCCAAGACTAAGCCTCGTCCTATCAGCTTCAAATTTGGCATAGGGTCTAAGATATATATAAGGAACAATCTATGAAGAGTGCAGCTTTGAGCAAAATCTCACTACTCCCTAATATACATCATCAGAGCTTAATATATCCAGCTTTGACACTGCCAGGTTCCCAAGGCTAAACTGCAGAGATTTATATCATTTCAATGCTATCACCACCCAGCTACATGCCTCCCTCATCACCACAACCATAAACTTGGCATAGCTAGTTACATGAATTACCTTGCAGTAATGACTGCGACCATGTTTCATAGAAACCCTGGCCTACAAGCTACACTTAATTCCTCATTGCCACCACCAACACCTCAATATACCTGACTCACGACAGGCATTCCCTTGCAGTCATCACCACAACTCCGTTTTGTGGAAACATAGGTCTACCAGCTACACCAATTCCTCGTCAACTCAGAAACCAATGCACACTACCATGAATTGACCCACCACCATGATCTCAATTGACCAGCACATGCATTAGAACCAACCAACGACTATATCATGTGACCTCAAAAAATCCAAGCCAAGAAATTGGTCAACTCCCATTGCTACCCTTACACCTAAATGCCATCCTGATGATCAGCAACCAAAATTTCACCAATTTTTCAACACCTTCAAAACTTTGTATATTAAACAAAGACATGTTGTTTAAAAAAACATAATCTTCATGATTCCTTCCCTTTCACAACTAAACCCATAACCCATATATATATATATATATATATATATATATATATATATATATATATATATATACATATATATATGTGTATATATATATATATATATATATATATGTATATATATATATATATATATATATATATACATATATATATATATATATATATATACATATATATATATATATATATATATATATATATACATATATATATATATATACACATGTATATATATGTGTGTGTGTGTGTGTGTGTATTGTATTGTCAGATGAGTGTGTGTGTGTATGTGTGTGAATATATATATATATATATATATATATATATATATATATACTGTAATTCCCCATGTATATACACCTTCATCCATAATATGCACACCTAAAATTGTGCTGAAAATGTGGGAAAATGCTTGTAATACACACCACTTGTTTGGTAATCAAACCCTATAAATTGTACTTCTCCAATTTCATATTTTTTTGTAGCTGTGCATAATATGCACCCCTGATTTTGCTTATTATTTTTTAGAAAAAAATACTTATTATACATGGGGAATTACGGTATATATATATATATATATATATATATCATCAATCATCAAAGATGAGTGTGTGCATCTGTATGTATATTCATTTTTATTTATATTCCTTTTCTTTCATAACTAAATGTTTAACATATATATATATATATCTCGTCAGTGATGAGTGTATGTGTATATATATATATATATGTGTGTGTATAAAATCAGAGACCAATATTCATGCATTATATATATCATCAGAGATGAATATATATACATATCTACCAATTTACTAAGCATAGCTTAGATGTGGCTCTAGGCTGAAAATATAGACTACCCAGTGAGGATCGAACTCACTACTCGCTCGTAACTGATTTGAGTAGTGAGTTCAATCCTTACTGGGTGCTCCATACTTTCACCCTTGTGCTACATCTAAGCTATGCTTAAATGTGTGCCATACACATATATATATATATATATATATATATATATATATATATATATATATTTTTTTTTTTTTTTTTCATTGTTGGAAGTGTTACCTGATGATCTGAAATCCTTTAAAAAGGATTTTAGTGAAATAAATTATTGTAATGGTACCTTAAAGTGGTCTGTTTTTTATTAAATATTAGCTCTGTTCTTCACATTGAGCTTTCAGGATTTCATCCTCCTTGGATTAACCAATTCGGTTTACCAAGTTCTTCATAACTTAAATATATATATATATATATATATATATATATATATATAAATCAGTTGTAAACACTGCGGCTAAACATCGAACCTTAGATGTTTCTGATAAAAAAAAAAAAACGTTCCTAATGGCTTTTTATTTTTATTCTCAGCCTAAGCAAATAGGCCCAAAATGATGGGCAAATATTCTTGTGGACTGACTATTCATCCCTTAGCAACAGAGGGTAGGGCAAGAAAGGAGGATAAAAAGAAATAATTCGGAATATTTGGAAAAACTGCATGCACAGACTTGAATATTGTTGAGTGCTTTCCCTTAATTCAAATCCATAACAATTTGTGAATGAATCCTAACCCTGCACTACAACCACCACCACCCAAAACCCCCATCATACAACATTGTGTGGTTCATTGGTTGTGCAAGACAATATTAATGATTAATGCAGCAAATGTTTTACTTGACAATCGACATTTTTACATTAAGTAATTATGAAGAGTTATTAAGAGTTTGTGGAAAATGTCAGATTTCATATAAATGTTCAGCTTTTATAAACATTAAAATTGATTTTTTTTAAAAAAGCTAGCTTACAGCCATATCATGATGAAACAAAGTTAAGCAACATCAAGCTTAGTCAATACCTAGATGCATGACCACTTGGAAATAACAGTTGCAATAAGCTTAGATGTGCAGCTGGTATAATGGATAATGGCTAGGATTTGGAAATCAAGTTCCAATTCTAGTCAGGTTCATTATATTTACTTATGAGCAATATTCTTCGTAAAGGCATGAATCCAACTCTTCTCCCCCAGCTATGGGTTAATTAGTAGGACTTGTATCAGTAAATCATTATTATCTCCAAAAAGATTCTTACAATGTATAAATATAACCTACAAATGGGTGATAAACCGTAAGAAACAAATCAATTATCAATCAATTTAGAAAAACATTTTATACAGAATTTACAATATTGTCCAGTTCTTGAAAGACTTGGAAAGTGAACCATCAATGAACCAAGTTTCACATGAAATCAAACTGACTTCCACTAATTTAATTTATTGTCTTTATAGTAATGTTGGGACATCGGTGTCGTTAAATGTATCAGAAGGGTTTATTGTTAATGGTTGCGTGTTTCACTACGTCCCAAACAAATAAACAAACAATCGTTATATTCAAAACAAGAAAAACGAGACATATATAGATTAAAAACAATACAACATTTATATACAATGGGTCATTTACAATTTGGATAAAATCTGTGTGGGTCGTGTAAAAGTAAGTTGTATGTGTATGGTTTAGATAATGAATGTCTCTTGTTTCAGAATGTTCGTTATTTTCTTTGTTTATGTCGAAGATTGTGATAGTGAAATTTAAGGGTTTTGGAAAAGAGTTTTGAAGTAGTCTACCCTTAATCGTATTTTTATTCCTTATCTTAGTAATGAATATAATTCATTATATATAAGGAGCTAAGTAAAGAGTTTCAAGAGTCGTTCGTTGAATGTTCGATTAGAGTCAGTAAATGTTCCTTGAAGCGCCGCAAAATTATGGTTAGAACGCCGTGGAGTATTTTAGCAAATACTCGATGAGTTAGCAAGACTGACTGAATGGGGCTGTCTGCTTTTTCTTTTATATTATTTGTGTTTTCAAAAGTGGCTCAACTCGTTTTGGCGCAATTTCTGTTTCTGGTAAGTGATTGACCAATGGGGTTGCTTGCTTCGATTTCCGCCATTTCTATTGGTTGAGGTTTTTTAGTACGTAGGCGTACGACGTGGACTGTACTTTTTTAGGTTGGAAAGGTGAGGATATTGGATGAGTCCACAGTAAGTCTGATTGTTTCAATAAGGTCAAATGTGCAGTTGATCTTAAAAATGATCCACAATCTGCTGTTAACTGGGGCAATGAATGGATTGTTAATATTTAACACCTCCAAAACAAAACTGCTTTCATTTAATCGTCTAGGAGGACCCTTTCTGCCTTCCATCAACATGGCTGATGATAACCTCCAGGAGAATGACTCGTTGCACCTTCTTGAATTAACATTTTCCACCGATATGAAATGGAAAGATTATGTTTAATTAATTGCTAGGTCTGTTGCAAGAAAAATTGGTTATGTCATTTTAGACAATTTTTCTTGACAGAATCTATTTTACATATTTATAAATCTTACCATGCATTGAATATTGCTGGTCTGGTATTTTTTCTATGTATCTAGAGATTCTTCATAAAATCCAAAGAAGAATGTGCAATGTTATTGGTTCTGATCTGGCATCTTGGCTTCACTTACTTTCCCACCACTATAACATAGCTTCCCTGTGCCTTTTCTATAAATATATTCTGAATCCATTACATTCACTTAGATGCTAATACTCTTGGGAAAGGTATGAATCCTCTTCTCTCCCCAGTTATGGGTAAATAGCAGGAGAGACCGAGTTCTATAGACTTGGATGGTAACTGGTCTACCGCAGAAAGAAATGTCAGGAAAAAATCTGCCTCGTCAGTCATGTATTAAAAGACCTCTGTTCTTATATTTTTGTGATGCTTAATCTATTTGTGGCACTGAAAATCACACAGAAAAAGTCAAAATAGGTTAAATGCCAAATCTAAGTTTGTTTTTAGAATTTTTACACTTTACTGCAGACCAGGGTTTTTTTTTTAGATATAAACCCCTATTTTTTTAATTAGAAATGTTACATATACATGTTAGAAATAGTATAAAATAGTTCATTTATATTGTATTTGGAGTTTCATGGATTTTTTTTTTACTTCCAGCTTACAGCCATTTTTTTTTACTTCCAGCTTACAGCCATTTTTTTTTTACTTCCAGCTTACAGCCATTTTACTTCCAGCTTACAGCCATTTTACTTCCAGCTTACAGCCACATCACATTGAAACACCGGTTCCACTATGATCACCAAAGTTAAGCAACATCAAGCCTGGTCAGTACCTAGATGGGTGACTGCTTGGGAATACCAGGTGCTGTAAGCTTAGATGTGTAGGTGGTGTAGAGGATAATGCCATAAAATTGTTAATCAGAGAGCAAAGTTTCAATTCCAGTTGTATTCATTGTATTCACTTATGTGCAAATATTCTTGGGAAAGGTATGAATCCACCTTTTCTTCTACCAGCTATGGGTTAATTAGTAAAACTTGTATCACTAAATCATTATTATCCTCCCCACAAAAAGTAATTCCTATTACCTAAAAATATTTTCTGGCTTTAAATAACCTGCAAAGGGTTGATGTGCTATAGAAAAGGAATCAGTTTTTACATCCAATTCTTGGCAGATTTCTTGGTGACTTTGCCAAGAAATCTGCCATGAAACTCCAAGTATAGTATCATCTAAGTAAAGTGAACTTTTTATTTCATTACTAATAATTATTATTGCTCTATCTCTAGATATTGTGCTCTATATTTACAAGGACTTTTATTCACTTGGCTTTGTCACATAGGATCCTCAAGCTAATTTTTGAATTGCCTGAAACTTCTCTTCTTTCTACATTAATCCTTAGCTGATGGCTGTCAATTTCAATTCAGGCCATCTTTTTTCCTTATATCTAACCTATAAATCACAAATTATAATTTAAGAAAGTGGAAGATTCATTGAATTGTTAAAAACCACAAAGTGATGTCAAAACACTATGAAAGTATAAAAATACATTTTTATAGTAAAAATATTACCAGCAATTTATTTTTGTAAAAAATAAAAATTACCAGCAATATATTTTCATAGTAAAACTATTACCAGCAATTTATTTTTGTAAAAAATAAAAATTACCAGCAATATATTTTCATAGTAAAAATATTACCAGCAATATATTTTCATAAAAGAAATTAATAATGCTCCCCAAAAAATTAAATTTCAGCATTAAATGACCCATGAGGAGTTGATATGCCACTAAATAAATACATCCCAACCTGCGATATTCACCTGACCTTGCACCAACCAATTATTGCCTGCAAAACACTTTGATGGGGAAAATTTTCTCTAATGAAAATCAGATTCAAGAGATTGTTGGAAAATTCTTCACACTGAAACCTGCATAATCTTACTCAAAAGGTATCAAAGAGCTGCCTGATAATTAGCAAGAAGACATTGCAAATAACGGTGAATATATACTTGAATAAAATGTAATTTTAGCTGATTTTCTAAAGAATAAAGTTGATAAAAACAGAAATTATTTATGACTTAACCTAACACATGGGACAAGGGACAAAACTGTTCAATGACTCCTTGGAATTTCCTGTTTTGGGCACACTTCATGTCTCAGAGATTAACCCTAGCACACTCCCAAAGAAGAGGCATTGAATAAGAGCACAACCTGTAGGGCTGAAGCACTAAGAAGAATTGTCTCAGCGCAACCACTGTCTTTGCAGGTTCCTTTATATACAGGGTGTGGGAGAAATACTTCCAACATGTATCCACCCAGAAGTACTTCTTACTGTCTTACCATTATATAGGAAGCATTTTTTGCTATGCACTGTATTTTCCTACAAGCCATCTCCTATGATTCTTAGTGCAACAGTTCATTTAGTGAGGTGGGGGGTGCCTGACAGTCTTCTCATCTTATTTTTTAGGGGAGGTGAGAGCATGGAAACCCTGAACCTATTTTTTTTTACCCGTGAAATTTAAAGTCACTTCAACCAATGTTTATTTCAAACATCAGATTTCAAACATGGACAAAATTCAAGCCACAGCCCATTATATAATTCTGCTTGTTCCTTAGTTAGCACATATGTTACACTCTGCTAATACCTTATAAATAATGGACTATTTGTTATAATGAAACACACCTATTCTATAGTTAATAGACTCTCCCACCTATAATAAGTAGGAGTAGTAGTAGCAGTCGCTCGGTGGGGGGGAGTTGGTCAGTCAGTTGATGTCGGACGACCGTTAGTCGGATATTAAAGTATCAGCCACCACAACTAGATTACTGCGTCATTAACTATTATATCAAGTTCCTAACGTTTTGTGTGTTGAACCTATTTTAGGATCGACTTAGTACAAATACAAGCCTCCACTGTGAAACCACTACATAACAATTTGGCAACGAGGGATTTGGATTCATACGGAGGAAGAAAATCCTTTTCATACTACATAACAACTTGGCAACCAGGATTCGAGCTCATACGGAGGAAGAAAAAAAAAATTTGTTCGCCATATGCAACACTTGGCGACAAACGTATTTGGATTCATACGGAGGAAGAAAAACTTTTCATACACCATACAACACTTGGCAACAGTATTCAGATTCATACGAAGGAAGAAAAACATTCGTACTCCATAACACACTTGCCCACGAGGATTCGAAATTCATACGGTGAAAAAAAAATGTAGGAAATACACTATGATGTTGCTAAAAAAAAAAAAAAAATTTTTTTTTGGTTGTTTTTTCTTCATATTTTCTGTAAAAAAATGAAAAATAAATAAAAAAAAAACCGTTTACTCCTACGGAGTAAAGTTTTAGGAGAGGATGTTATAATTGAACACATCTATTCTATAGTTAATAGACTCTCCCACCTATAATAAGTAGGAGTAGTAGTAGTAGTCGCGGAGGGAGTTGGTCAGTCAGTCGATGTTGGACGACTGTTAGTCAGATATTAAAGTATCAGCCACCACAACTAGATTATTGCGTCACTACCTATTATATCAAGTTTCTAACATTTTGTACGTCGAACCTATTTTAGGACCGACTTAGTACAAATACAAGCCTCCACTGTGAAACCACTACATGACACTATTCCAATGTGATCCTGAGAAAAGACATATCAGAGATGCTGTTTGTTTTCAGGGAGAAAAAAGAAAGAAAGAAAAGGATGACCGAGGAGTTGATAACACTTGTGTTTAACATCTGCTTAAGTGAAATGGAAAAACATGTTATTTCTAATTATTTTTTTATTTGTACCCTTTTAATTATTTAAATGACCTGAGTTCATACTTATGGTGATTTTTCTAAGTGTAGCACAAGGCTGAAAATGTGAAGTACCCAGTGAGGGTCAAACTCACTACTGAGTCATAATTGATCTAGCAAGACAGGCTTGCTAACCATTACACAAAGTCGAAGTGCTCCCTGCATTCAGACTTATGAGTGTTATTTCAATATTTTCTTAAATTTGTTGAGCTCAAATATTTAATGATGCAATAGGGGAATTTTTGCAAGCATTTCATAGTTGAAAAACTCGCAAGGAGCTTATTCAATCATCAGAAAATTCAAATAAAAAAACCACAAAATTTTCATGAGTATTTCTTTTATTTCTTTTTTCTTTTCACTTCTTCTGCTTATAGTTCTACTATTGGTTGGTTGGTTGAATTTTATGACATCAACCCTTGTTGAGTTATTTAATGTCAAATTCTGAATGTGACACCTAGTAAGGACTGAACTCACTACTAATTTATAATAGTCAACCAGACTAGCCTCATTTAATCATCACCCCAAGCTGAGGTGTCTTTATGGATAGACAGGTTTGTTTTTACTAAATGGCAGCTTTAATTGGGTCATTTAATGTCAAATTTTGAATAAAGCATATGGTGAGGATTGAACACACAATGGCCAATCAGACTAGTTCCACTGACCATTACTGTGCGATGGTGTATAAAATTAATTTAAAAAAAAACAACAAACATATCTGTCCCTTTCCACTACCTAAATTGATTGATTTGTTTTTTTATGGCTTATCAACCTTCTACAGGTTAAAGCCAGAAAGTATTGTGGAATTGTAAGAATTTTTCTTGAAGATAATTATTTTCTGATAAAGGTCCTACTACTTAACTCATAGCTGGGGGGAAAGAGGTGGATTCATACCTTTCCCAAGAGTATTTGCACTTAAGTAAATATTACAAAACTGACTGGAATCAGAACTCGGCTCTCCAATTTCTCATTCTGAGCCATTACCCATTACACCACCTGCACATCCAATCTTACGGCACCTGATATTCCCAAGCATTCACCCATCTAGGTACTGACCAGGCTTGACGTTGATTAACTTTGGTGATGGCATGAGAACTGGTGGTTCAGTGTAATATGGTTGTAAGCTTACACTACCTCAAGCAAAGACATTTCCAGCCAATGAAGTGTTATGGTCAAGACTTTTTATAAGCCTTGCTTCTGACTGGATTGTGGCAACAATGTCTGCTACAGGGCAATAAAAAAATATTAGAAAAAAAGAAATGTTCTGGTAAAAAAAAAAAAAGGTTTAAGAGAATTGCTTCTCAAGATTATTTTTCAACCAATCAAAAGAGACGGAATTTTAAACCTTTTTAAAAAGTGATTTATTGCACTGGTCAAAATGGATATAAAGGGAGACCATCAGCCAGCTTAGTTACTATTCATCACAATTCTGTTTGAGTGTGTGAGTAATCAGGGTGAGATGCATGCCAACAGATTAGGTAACCTTAGCAGTGAGTTGAGAAAAGGAGACACTGGGTTCTGGGATACCCATGGTCACAAGATCTAAGACAGCCAGTGACGTGTAAAAGTTTGGTGATGCCTTTTCAATATGGATGCACAAGGCTGTTGCAAACTCTACCCCCACCTCATCCTGCACATTACTGAAGACAACATACAAAAACTTAAAAGCAAATAAATTTGAACATGTTTGTTTGAAAGAAAACATACAGCCAGAACTTTAGCACAATATGACAAATGAACATCAAATTCCCTCTGTCGTCACCAGCACCCACTCACATCAGAATCATCATTCTCTCTCTTTATTTCCTTTTTCACCTCTGGTGGTGGTGGCAAAGATGGATGTTACCGTTCACAATGGTAACGATCAACTAGACCAATGGTTATCAACCTTTTTTACCCATGGACCACTTTTATTTTAATTTGTTTTCGTGGACCTCCATAATCATTTGATGAAAAGAAAGGCTTATTTTACTTTTTACTAATAGAAATGTTTAGGAATTGTATTATAGAAATAGTAAATATATATGCTTTATATTGAAGTAAAACTAATTTAATGAAAATAGACTTGTATTTAACAACTAAATTCTATGGAACATTTATGTACACAAGTAAAATAGCTCATTTTAAAATATGTGAAGAATTATTAAATTAAAAAAAGTGCAGATTTATTCAATGAGATCCTTGTGGTCGATGCTGCTGAAGAGGTTAATACCATTAATCCTTCTTCATATATAATCCTTATATAATTTATATATTAAATTAATTTTAGTATTAATATTTTACTTTTTTAATATTTTTTTTTAGTATTAATTTACATTAATATTCTATTTTATTAATATTTAAAATTAATATTATTTACATAAAAATTATAATCTTTATATAATTTTCATTTATATATATATATATATATATATATATATATATATATATAAAATAAAATCCTTGCTTTATATGTCCTTCTCAATTTTTATTCAACTTTTACAATCAAAAAATCCAGTAGAATAAAAGGGATGCTAACTTACACCACTTGATCTTATTTTATGCTAATTTTAGAGTTGTTTTCTATTTTTAGTATTTTAATATGGCGTATATTATTGTAGAAATTCTAATTCTCAGTTGTAATGACTGTTCCAAAAGTAAAATTGCTCTATGGACCACTAAAATAAATGGAATCCCAATTTGCTATTTTTTGTGTGGACCCCTAGTAATGTTACATGGCCCACCAGGGTCTATATGGACCCCGGTTACTGAACTAGACTAACTCACTAGTCATTACCTCACAGCAAGGTAGGGTTGCCAACTTTCTATAATGAAAATGCAGAATGGTAGGGCTGAGGTTACCCAACCATGATGTTGATGGGTTTCCAACCAGTGAATCTAGATAACTACAAAGCTAAATTAAAACTGGTGCTCCTGCTATATATTTTGAGATTCTTGATAAAATCCAAAGAAGAATTTGCAATGTTATTGGTCCTGACCTAGCATCCCGACTTCTGTTACTTTCCCACCACCATAACATAGATTCCCTGTGCCTTTTCTATCAATATTTTCATGGTAATTGTTCAAGTTAGTTTTGCTCTAGGGTACCTAGACTTTATGAATTTAAGCTCTGTACTAGATTGGCAACAAGATTTCATCTTATTACAGTTGAATTGGCTTAATGTAACTATAAGTTCTTTGCTAACAGTTTCTTTTCTCAAAATCCTCGTCTACTTGCTTTCCAACCAACTTTGATCTTTAAAAATTTAAATCAATTTAAGTCAATCTTCCTGATTCCTCTTCTTTTATTGTTCTCACTCTTTCATAAGTTTTTCTTTTTTCTCATTTTTTCACACTCAGGAACTCCTTGTTTTCTTAGTTGCTTTATTTCCTTGCTTGGGTGAAATGATTTAAAAAAAAAAAAAAGCACAAAAGGTGGAATTGAAGAGTCATGTTCAAATTCTGACCAGGTGTGTTATTTTTTATGGGGTAGGATTGCTATCCTCATATTTAATCAGTTTTGAATTCAGAGTTGTCCTTCTCCTAGACTGTCAACCAAGGCAGCAGTGTCTAGTCTGCCCAACTAATATTCTCTAACTGAAGGTAAGGAGAGATAGATTGATAACTTTCCAAAAGTATTCATGCAAAAGTGATTACAATTGTCTCAGCACAGACTCTGATGGAATTTGAACTTTATATCCTAATCTCATTTTCCCAACTGATAATTACTACACCATTCACACATCCACTGTTAACTCTAGCTTTTTTTAAAAATCCTTTCACCGCCAAGAAGGTAATAAATCAATTTGGTACAGTCATTAGAAGTCATGTGTAACAGATTATCATACAAAATAACAGGTAACAGAATTTTAGAGAGGATCTAAACTGTATTTTAAGAAAAGCAATATAAAAAACATGATAACATTATGTAACATTTTTTTCACTAGTGCAAATATCACTGATGTCTTTACTTTGCAATTGTTTCATTCCAGATCAACAATTTGACATATTCTTTGCATTGATTGTTTGACTGATATGTTTTCTACAGCTGATCAACCCATTGCAGGTTATTTATAGCCAGAAAATATTTTTTAAATTTTTTTGAGACAGTAATGATTTAGTCATGCAAGTCTTATTAATTAACCTATAGCTGGTGGGAGAAGAGATGGATTCATATCTTTCCCAATGGTTGCACATAAGCAAATATAACAAACCTAAATGGAATTGGAACTTGGCTTTCTGATTAATAATTCCAAGCTAATAACCATTACACTATCCACACATCCAAGCGTACAGCATTTTGGAATAAAACATCAAAAAGCAACAAAAAAAAAAAATAGAACAGCAATTCAGAAAAAAAAAACAAATTTGACCTAAAAATAAAATAAAGAAAGCAAATTTTATGTGTAATTTTTAAAAAAGAACCATTGATTCTCAAAATGCGAGATAATCCCACATTTTGCAGGACAGTTGGCAACACTACTGCAAAGCACCTATATATTTACTCCACTTAGCTTCTTTTTTCTTTTTTTTAACAGTGATGTTCACCCTGTACAAGGCTCAAGAGAAACTTGTGACAGAGGATTACACAGTAAAAAGCAACACCTTAAATAAAATGATAATGCCATCAAGACGCATGAGGCCACCAAATGTGAAAGAGAAGGTAAAGGTTTTCACACAAACAAATTTATGCTTAGGTTAAAAGCGAAATTCAACATTTACAGAAAGTCTGCTGGAAATGTGAGATAAAAAAAGAAAAAGAAAATTTAAAATTACTTATATAAAAGATCACATAGTTTACATTTAAACCTGGTGAATTTACAGCTAAACTTTTTTTTGACCAAAAGTTGCCTGTTTGGCCAATGCCAATTTGAGTGACAATCAACTTTTATAGTATAGATTACCTCACCTCCCACTAGAGGGTAGCAGAAATACTGTTAAGTTGGAAAGAAATATCATACTCAGTTAAGGAATTGACTCAAGAGCAAGAGTCTACATTTGGGGGTCACCATAAAAGCTTATTTTGAGACAAAGCCACAATTATGAGGCACCCAGTTGCATTAGCATTTTATTAAGTAGTCACTTTCAGTACATTTTTAGCTTTAGCATTTTATTAAGTAGTCACTTTCGGTACATTTTTAGCTTTAGAATTTTATTAAGTAGTCACTTTCAGTACATTTTTAGCTTTAGCATTTTATTAAGTAGTCACTTTCGGTACATTTTTAGCTTTAGAATTTTATTAAGTAGTCACTTTCAGTACATTTTTAGCTTTAGCATTTTATTAAGTAGTCACTTTATTTTTTTTAGCTTTAGAATTTTATTAAGTAGTAGTCACTTTCAGTACATTTTTAGCTTTAGCATTTTATTAAGTAGTCACTTTCAATACATTTTTACTTTAATAAATCGACTGTCAAAAGTGACCAGGTTCCCTAATTATTTTACCATAGCACTTTTCATACATTCTAACTTTGATGTGTCATTCCTTCAGGAATGGGAGATCATGACTCTCCATAATTTTCTATTCTTTGTAGCTGTAGGCAATGTTTGTCTCCTCTTATCAAGTTTTTGGCTGAGAACATTGTAAGAGGGAAAACTATACAAAAGAAATAAGAAACATTCATGCGAGAAGCTCCAATTGCACAACTACTTCTTGACAAATGTCTAAAATATATCCTTTTATGTGCCACATACTTTCAGGATATGGGCAATCACGGCTCTCCATAACTTCCTATCCTTTGTAGCTCTAAGTAATGTTTGTTTCTTTACTATCCCTCCCACTCTCTGTTCTGCCATCAGTTTACACAAGCTCGTTAGGGACATTAGTCAGGATTTCCTACTGTTCCTCTTGCCTTAAATATGTCCTATGAGTGTCAAATTCTCCAAGCCTTCTTTTCTCATTATGTGGCAAAGAAATTTCAACTCTCTCTTTCTGATCCTAAGCAAAAGTGTTTTTTGTTCCCATTTTCCTCAAAGATTCCTTGTCCACATGCTCCATCCATGGTATTGTCAGCATTCTTCTATAGAACCAGAACTATGTTGGCTCAAGTCTTCTCTTCATCTGCGAGGAAATTAGTTCGATAATCATTAATATTGATTACTCACATGTTTAGATTCATTCACTATCTTATAATCGTACAATGGACAATTTTTATTTATTTATTTTATTTTTTTTGGTCTTTAACTTAAAAGTATAATCAATATTATTCAGGTGATATGTAATCCCAGAAGTTAAAATAGCAATCTGCAGAATTAAACCTTAAATGATCAATATTTTTACGGAATTTATTTCTATGGGTGCAATAAATAAAAAATAAGAAAAGTAGTAATCAACTAATAATCAACTTTTGGAATTTTATTTTTAATTTCTCTCATCTTTCTGATGAGAGAAATTATTTTTTTTAAATTAATAAAAGAGATGAGATTTTTCATTACATTTTTTATTATTATTATTATTGATTATCCCTTCCACCTCTCCTCTTAATTTAAATTTTCTTAAAATTTAAAAATCTTTCACTCCGAGACATACGAACACTAACAGCAAAACATTTATTTAATAATCTTTTTCTTGAGGAAAAAAAAGTAAATGTGTTAATAAATTTATATAGCAGCAAGAAAGCTAAGAAACTTCATAATTGCAATATTGTTACTTTCAAAGTTGTCAAATTGTCAAAGAAATTTCGTTATTTTTAGTTTTAGTAGAAAAAAGTAGTTGAGAGGAAGAGAAAAATACATCTTTTTTATAATGATGCACTTGTAAAATCCATCGAAAAAGTATTGATTAAGTTTCCAGATTAAACATTTAAACTTTTCTCCATATAACTTTTTTTAAAGTTCTTTTTAAGTTTTCGTTGGACAAAAACTGTTTGTTTGTCGATCCGGTGCAGTCTTTCAACGTTCCTGGGATAAAGAATGGCCGACATTCATTAGATGATTAGAGTAAGTTAATCCTTTTTTTGGTAATTTTGGATATAGCATGATAAGTAAAAAAAACTATTTATAAATTATTAGTCCATGATTCCTTTCTTTTTCGACCAGTTGCGGTTGAATGTTAATTCTTAAAAATTTAGATTTTAGAATTAATTTTCCTTGTTTATTTCATAATGTGTATTTGATTTCCTATGCGCTTCATAAAAAAATTATACTTTTTTTCACAGTAATCAAGTAAAAAAATGAATAATGTATTTTATTGCGTTGACTTGACAACAACAAAAAAAATACATCTTTATCTTTCTTATCTTTTGGAAGGGTTACTACTTCATTTTTCAGTGCTACAACTTGGTGTATTTGTTTTCCTTTTTATTCAGTATTTGTTCATATAAATAATCATTACTCGACGTCTTAAAAGCGGTAAGTAGCGCTGGTAAGGCTATGTTTCCTTTTTTGAGGAGAATATTTAGTAACACTCTCACCTGTTGTCGTCTTTCTCTGTGTTGGAAAATGAGTGATCTATGGGCGCGGTTCAGTACTTCCTGGCTAATTAAGCTGTCCATAACACTCTCCACATCTGACATGTTTTCAACAAATTCCACGTGCAATTTTCTAAAGATCTCTTTATCTTCGTCACTCATACTCCCGAACCGCTTTACCGGAACTTTTTCATGATTAGATGGAAAAGAGGAAGTGTCAGAATTTCTGAGTTTTGCTGCAATTAAACTATTATCCGTTTTGTCTAGGATGGAACAAAATTTGTCAAACTTATCGCGTGTTTTCTTATCGAGAAAATCCAAAAGCAAGCGAATTTTCTGTCTTTCTTCTTTTATCTGACTTATGCGATCAATGACGCTTTCAGCTAACACTTCTTCGCAGCGAATGTGATCAAGTACTTCATCCACGCCAAGTAAATTATCCACAATAAAGGGTCGGTTTGTTCGAAGCCGCCTTTTATGTTCTGGTTCATCCATTTAGTTCTTTACTGTTATGTTAAGAATAAAAAAAATATAAAAGTCACGAGAGGTTGCGATGTAGTGTGTTGAAATGTCAAAGTAAAGTTGACTTTTCCCTTACTTTCCAATGAAAGTAAATAAATTGTACAATGTTTTAAGAATAAAAAAAAAGTAGATGACTTTATCGATTTATAGAAGCAATACACATTACACAGAAATATCAGTAAAAATTTTCTTAACTCTGTAAGCTAAGCAAGAGCTGCTTAGAGAATTTGATGTCATTTTTTATTTATGATAAAAAAGAAACTTGTTCCGGACAACGTTGAAACAAATAAGTATCCGATTGGTTGAAAATAAATTTAAGTTTGACTTTGAGGCAATAAAGTATCGTTATTGATTTGATTAAATTAAGAGAATTAAATTTTAAAAAAATATTACTACTTTTAAAAATATTTTTAAATGAAATATTTTAAAGTTTTTTTTTATTACTTTGAAAGTTGAAACTTTTTAAAAAGCGAAAGTAAAAAAATTTTTGTTCGCTTGCCATAAGTTTCGATTTTACTCGATGTTGTTCAAAAAAATCATTCGCTGTAGTTAGACGAAAATTTTTAGCAAATACGTAGAATTGTCATTAACATTATTATTGTGTATCCAAATTAATTATTTTTTTGTGTGTGTAGTTGATTCGTTGCTAACGATGCCACTATGGTGCTCATCGTTTATGTGAGTAGTAGTGTGTATTTAATTTTTTGCTCAATTCAATGCTTGATTGAGTTTAATGCGAAAGACTTGTTTACTTTAATGTAGGTGAATCTTTCTCTAAATACAAAGGTAACACAACACTAGATCCAATGTTTCTTTTACACCCAGAAAAGAGTTTAAAAATGAAAATACAACAATAATATCCAAAAACTTTTGAACAGTAAAAAAAAGTTTTTATTCTTCATTTTAAAAAAATCAAATTTTTGTTCGAGTCGCAGATTTTCAATAAAAAGTGAAACACTACGAAACTGAAATTACACTTGAACTTCTTCAAATGTTATTGTATTTCTAAGACCAAAAATGTTATGCTCTCTCAAACAAAAGCTCCACTAGCCTTACCTGCTCCTCAACTACTTATTGACAGTTCTGTCCCAGTGTTTTTTTTTTTTTTTTTGCCTGTCTCGTCTGAAACGGGCAAAAAATCCACTGAATCCTGATTCCTAAGGATCCATATGTGTAACACCTCCCCATTTCTCTAACGTAGAAATCAGATGATACGTCCTGATGCTGATGGAAATAGGAAATTTCTGATAAAAGTAACAAATAGGTCTCTACAAATATTGTCTTATTTGCGTGACACAGTCATTCTGTAGTATTCTTACTACCTACACTTTTCCGGTTTTCCCATTCTCCAATATGATAATCGAAGGTCGTTATTAGAATGTTTTATCCAAAAAAAAGTAATATTTTAATTTAAATTTCACTGTCATATTTGTGGCGTGGTTATTGAACTTTTTTTCTAAAGTTTAAATAACTTTCTTAAAGTTTTAGTTTAATAATCACGCCACAAATAATATGCAAATTAAATCAACAGTTAAAAAAAAAGACATATCTGATTTCATTTAACTTACGTTACCCGTGAAAAAAAAAAAAAAAGTAACTTTTCTATTTTTTTTTTTTTCTAGTAGATTTGCACTAACGAATTTTGGCACGACGTCTTAATTCAATTTTTATTTTTTAGAAGCTCGGCTTTACTAGCAATTGGCATTAAGCTACAAGTGTTTGTCGGAGGAAGAGAAGAAGAAGAAGAAAAAAAAACAGTCCCCCAAAAGAACGGCCCAAATAAAGTGCGCGTGCGTCACGGATTTGTGACGGTGGTTTTAGAATGGCGTCAGCGCTAATAACGACATCACACAATGTCAAAAGAAATATTAACAGCCAGAAGCATAATAATGACTTACGAAAACATCCCTGCGGAACTAACGGGATATTTTGGAAAACTGAAGGTAAACAGCTGAACCACTTGGCTTTCTTTTCTACTTTTTTTTAAAAAAAAAAAAAAAAAAAAACTTAGTCTTTTTAAAAAATAAAAAATGACCTGTCTGTCATCAACTTATCGGATTTTTTTGTTTTGATTTTTCTAAAAGAAAGGAATGTATTTACACTCGTAGACTTATTTTAACTTTATATTTCTTTACAATTGGTTATAATCTTAATAATTAAAAAGGCGAAAATTAATAATAATTAATTAATTATAATAAAAAATTAAAAAGGCGAAAAAAACGTTGCTTACTTTCACCGGCAACGCCGGTAGTGAACGTCATTATTTAATTTTTTTTTCATTTTTTTAAGAGTTTTTTTTTTAAACATTTGACAAATTGTTAATGCAAAGTTAGACCTTATGAAAAAAATTAAAATATATCTGTAGCTGTCTGAAATATCGAATATTTCTTTATAGGACCTTTTTAATTTGAAGTTTCTTTGGTAAATACAACATAATTACGACAACGTAACCATGAACAACTGTTTATGTTGCAATTCGTAGCACAATGCTTTTTTTTCGTTGCTAAGTCAATTTCAGTCAGAGTATGAGTTCTTTATTCCAGTTCCGTAAACAAATTCATCTTATTTACATTGTCTCTTAGTTTTCTTTTATCCTATTGATTTTTATCAGTCTTATTTTTTTGCTTGAATATTAAAAACAAAAATCTTGCTCATTTTTCTCTGTAATGACCAAAAAAAAAAAAAAAAAAAAATTGTTATTCATTTTTTTTTTTTTTTTTTTTGTTAATTTCCACTTTGTTTTTGGTTCTCAGTAAAATTTCGTTTGTTTCGTTTAAACTTTAATACAAAAAAATTCAAGTTTAATTCATTTGTTTTGTATTTTTTATCATTACTTTTTCTTTCATTATTTTGTTTGGATTTTTCTACGGGCTTTTTTATCATTTGTTGATAGTGACTGAATTTTTTTTTATCAATTTTCATATTGCAATTTGCTACCTAAACTTTATTCATTCATTCATTTGATAAAATTAGTGGTATAGATAACTTATTTCATTTGATTTCCTTTTTCAAAGCGCCAAAAATAACAAAGACCGGAATTTTTTTTTTTAATAATACTCGTTATTCCTCTTTAAAACATCAAATCTTGAAAGTTAGTTTAATTGCCTCAACATTTTACGCTTGTGCTTAAAATCGCATTATTGGATTTAAAAATCATCCAGTCTTTAAGAATTCTAAAGATTGAGTGACTAACTCAGTTTTTTTGTAACTCGTGCTTTTTCATGTTTAGTTTGAAACACCAAGAGTTTTTTATGTTAGTCACTGGTAATTCAGTGAGTATTTCTCCAAATCAAATAGTACTGTCAGTGAGATGACTCGCATTAGGTGCATAACCTGATCCTTCATATTCTGCATCAGCTCTTGTGCAAGGTCTCTTCTTTCTTTTTTTTTCTTTGCTTTTTATTTTTAAAATAAGTCTTTATTCATTGAGAATCAGCATCTAACAGATTCTCTCTTCTATATCTCATTTGATTTTGAATGAGGTGGTCTGACTGAATCTTCAACTTCCAGAGTATTTTATTTTAGAACCTCGTCTTGCTTAAAGTTCATATTTTTTTTTTTTTTTTTTTTTTTTTTTTTTTTTACAAATATTCTAACTCTCGTGTCAATTCAGGACGTTGGAGATCATGACTTTCCACAATTTTTTTTTGTAGCTCTTAAATTGGCTTTGTTATCTCTTCTAAGCCTTCTTGCTCCATCCATTTACTTGAGCTCACTAAGCAGATTATTTGTTGTTCTCCTCTGACCATTTTTGCCTTCAATCTGTCCTCTGTCTATCAAATTTTCTTCTTTTTTATGTGCCCTAGAAATTTCAATAATCTCTTTCTGAAGTGTCTTTTGTTTCCATTTTTCTCTAAAACTTCATTGCTCACATGTTAAGTCAATGGTATTCTCAGCATCCTTCTGTAGAACCACATTTCTGTTACTTCAAGTCTCTTCATCTGTGCAGAAATTGTTCTTCATTCCCTGCCATATAGAAGGACTGATGTTACATAGCAGCTCAGCACTCTTTTCTTTGTTTCTTAAATGCTTTGGTTAGATTTTGAAAGGTATCTTCAGATTTCAGTGTTGCACATTCCGTCCTCTGTCAAAACACTTCCCAGATATTTATATTGCTGTACTTGTTTGATTTTGGTATCTCCAATTTGTAATTTGCATGTTGAGCTGTTCCATTTGCTAACAACCATGCATTCTGTCTTCTTGCAGTTGATGTTTAGTCCTTTCTTCCACTACATTCTGTAGGAGTTTATAGAAAAAAAATGCTGAAATTCCTTAGCTATAGTTCATATATTATCATAACTTATAATTATCTTTTTAAGTTTTTTTTTATTTGTTTTGTTTTTTTTTTAATTTGTTTTTTCTATAGATGTGTATTAAGTTTATTTATGGCTGCAGCATTAAGGTATCTCCAATGAAGATCAAACACACTAGCAAATAAACTGTTTTTCTTTTTGCTGTAGAAAGATTTGGTGTACATATATTTTAATTAACAAATTTTGTTTGTTTTTTTTTTCTTATTTCATTGCTGAAAAAAAAAATAATTAAAAAAAAAAATTTTTTTTTTATGTATCTATCATATACAGATTCTAAAGGTTCCCGTCCAGGTGCTGATGCTTATATCCCTGGTAAGTGTCTAGGTGTTTTGGGGTCCCCCCCCCACATCATTCCTTGCTTAATAGTTTACTCATAAATTTGTCTGAATTTCTAAACATTGTAAAATGGCTAGTCGCTGGCATCTGAGTATGCCTGTCTAAGGAAACTAGCCAGTCCCTATTGCAGGCGCCTGCTCAGGCACATTTGTTCAACACCCACAAGGCCCACCTGGGGTCTATACTGTAACTGTGCTGAGCAGATCTTAGTTAGGGTTTCTGGGAGAGAGCACGCATTATCTGGATCAACACTCTGAATAAGGCCAGTACTTTGTGCTAACTCAACCAATCTACCCAGTTTCACTCACATGTCTTAGGTCAACCTATAGTGTGCTTTTCAGGCACTTTCCAAAGGTACCACATGCTAGGATCACCTCTTCAGTCCAATAACATTAAGAAGTTAGCTTTCTGCCAAATAATGAGAATCTCTACCTGGGTTTCAACCTACTGCCATCTATGGTTTAAATAATATTAGGACTGTAAATTGATTTTTTTTTTTTTTTTTTTTTTAAGAATAATATTTGGTCACAAAAAAAAAAATTCTTCTTGTACTCCAAAGTATGTTTTTGGTTTAAGTAACCCACAAAAAGTTGATAGGCCAAAAAAAAATTCAAAATCCCACCGACCAAATCAATCAAACACATGGAGTAATAAATTTTGCTAATTATTCAGGTATTTTCATGTTTATACCAGGAGTTTTGTGCATGTTGCTGGAGATTGAGTAACATTTTCTTCAAATCTCTAGCACCTTCTTCAACACTTTCCAGCCTTTCCTGGAATCCATCAATAAGAAGGTTCGCATTACAATAATTATGTGCACAACTTTTCATGTACTGCTTCAACTCTTGTGCAAGGTCCTGGTATTTCTTTTCTTCTAATAATCATGCTTATCCTATGGATTGTGAGAAGTTATATCCATAACAATGTAAATAAAAAAAAATCAAATAAAATCAACTTAAACATTGCAATAAACAACTGTAAGGTAAACTAATCAAAACTTGGTAAAAATACTTCATTTAAGAATTTCAAACAGCTTAAAACTTAAATTATACCTTTCTTTCCATTTTTAAAAGTATCATCTCATCACTTGTTGAATGGTTCTTTTTTTTTTTCTTTTGCATGTAGTGAGTGAAGGTAATGCCATAAAATATTGAAGTATAACAATTTTTTTTATGCATGATTTGTGGTTTTTCCCTTACCAGGTGTTGATCCCACTAACAGTAGAAAGTCAAAAAGCCTCAAATGGCAACCTTACAAAGTTCAGCCGAAGTCTTCAACCACTTCTTCTGGACATGTTATAAAAGATGTCTCCCCTTTGACAAATGAATATGTAAGCATTTTTCCTTGTTCTTTTATTTTTGCCCAGCAGACTCATCATTATTTTATTATTAATAAAAATAAGTTATATATGCCTCCTCATTATTTTGTTACAATGATGTTTTAGTCTTTCTTCTTCCTTCTGATTACTTATGTCTGGCTATTGGATATTCAAAACATTTGGGGAGGTGAAGTTTACTCAGGATGTCAAACAGTATATGCATATGGTGTATTTTTTCCATTCCAGTTAAAACATTAATAGGTCTGTAGCATAGTAATATAACTTGAGACAATAGTCCACTTTTTTTTTCCTCTCTTTTCATTTAACTTTGGGCAAGGCGATAAAGCCACTCCAATGCAAAGGCTTACTAAGAAAAGTGATGGAAACTGAGAAAACATTGCTGAGGAGAAAGGACATTAAAAAGACCAGGATTCAGGGAAACAGATGATGATGATAACGATGAACATTGCATTTAAATTTTTGAAGATCATAATCAACAGGAATGCAAGAAGCTGAAAGAGTTCCACAGGCAAGAAGTGCAAGAGAAGAAACTATTAGTATAGAACTTACCCTTAGAAATCTTAACAGTAAAATTAGATCTAGCTGCCACTCAGGTCTTCTTCTTATCCTTGTCCCATAACTCATCAGGGGCACTACATGGTGACTTGCTCAACAAGAAATCTCAACTTAATTTGGTCAATGTCTGGGTCTGGGCAAAACATTTGCCAGTTCATTTGGCAACATTGTCCAAGTATCTCTTTCTCTGGCACATGGTATTCCCATGCAGTCACCCATCTAGGGAATGGTCGGTACCATGTGCTGTAAGCTTGGATGTGTGGGTGGTGTAATGGATAATGGCTTGGAATTGGAAATTGGAGATCCAAGTTCCAATTCCATTTGGGTTTATTATATTCACTTAGATGCAAATATCTTTGGAGGTGGGAAAGGTATGAATCTACTTATTCATTCCCCAGCTAATTTTTATCATTAAGTCCTTATCTTAAAAAAAAAATTCTTAGAATCTAAAGAGATTTTCTGGTTTCAAATAACCTGCAAAGGGTAGATAAGCCATAAAAAAACAAATCCATCAATCTTTCTTTGGTACTCTTTCTTTTTTTCTCCTTGTACTGTTCCTTGTAGAATGGTCTTGAAGAGGCCTCACAATCTGGTTACATGGCGATGCCACTTCAGTTTTTTTCTTGTTTATAGTAGTTGGCATGTCTTTTATAACCATTTATCTGATAATTCATTCTGCTGCACACCTTTTCTGTCGTGATGTAGTCAATGTAAAGAATATCATGCATAATGAAAGTCAAAGCAAATGACTGCATAATGAAAGTCAAAGTGGAGAGTTCATCAGAACAATTACCATAAAAATATTTATAGAAAAGGCAGAGGGAAGCTGATACAATGATGGGGAAAGTGACAGGAACCGAGATGCCACATTAGAACTCATAATCTTGTAGATTCTTCAGCACACAGGAAACTTCAGACACTCTATATAAAAAGTTCAAACAAATATTAATGCATATTCTGAATGCTTTTGAATAGCCATAAAATATTAATAATTTTCTTTTATTTATGACTTCAGTTATTTACTTTTACTTATATTGTACTGTAGTGTTATGCATATAACATAATGTTAGGAAAGTTAATGACAAAGTGGAAAAATATATTGTGACATGTTTCGTCCTTTATGGACTTCATCAGATTTCTTCCATGTAGTGTAATGGATATCAACATAGAAAGTGGAATCTCCTAGCTGAGTTTAAATTCTATGCTGGGTTGTTGCCTTCACTTTCACATAAATGCCTTTAGGAAAGACCTGAATCCATTTCTCTTCTCCTATGGGCTTAATAGCAGAGTGGACTAGACCTTCTAGCCTTGTATGCTAACCAGCCTAAGAGAATGAAAACTCTGAATTCCAAACCATGGATAAGGCAAGTTGGAAATCACTCTATCTTTCAAGAATTCATAGTAATTCACAGATTTAAAAAAAAAAAGAAAGAATCTGGAATGTTGAGATTGTAATTTTGTTATTGACTTAAGTGAATGTGTTGCTTTTATATTCCTTGGATATGCAATCTTTTTTTTTTTTTTTTTTTTTTTTTTTTTTAAGAAATGGGTTAAATAAACATAGTCTTAAAATGCATAAGTTAATTCTTACAATTCAAAAGAACAAATCAAAGTAGGATGAATAAGTCATTTTTAAGTCGCATAATTTGTTTCTTTACACAGTTTTGGAAAAGATTAATTCATTAATTAAGTTTTTTTTAAACAAATTGTTTTTTCTCCCTTATTTTAATTTTCCAGCAATAATCACCAAATGTCTTTTTTCCATCTGTTTGTCCTCACATAACTATGGCTACCAAATTTTTGGTAAACCTGGACCTTCATGCCTGCAATAAGATGGCATGGCAAAAGGACAGTTTTTGCTTTTTTTAACTACCTTCAATCTTTTAGCAATATTTGTTTTTAAAAAGTAATGATTACAATTGTAACCTAGACATATGAAAGCAAATTTATACATTTTCTTTGTTCTTGAGAATTGACAACAAAAATAATAAAGTATTTACTAGATGGTTTATTTACATTATTTATTAGATTATTTATTGGAATGGTTGCCAAAACATTGGCTAATTGTCAATTGATTCAAACTTTATAAGATAGTAAATAATAAGGATTTCTTGATAATCTGTTCAAACATTTTAATAAATGTTTATAAATTTATGAATAAAAAAATTTCTTTATAAATTGGTAAATGATAAATATTACATTGCATTAGTTCTAATTGTAATAGTTGTAGTGTGCTGAAATATGAAATTATTCTTGAAAAAAAAAACCCCAAAAACACTAATATAAATGAATAGTGTCTGTTGTAATTTCTCAAGAACAACAAAAAAGTATAAATTCACTTTTATCATATGTTTGTTTTATTACAATTCTAATCCTCACTTTTTAAAAAAAAATGATGCTGAAGAGTGGAGGTTTTTGAAATAAAAGCAGTGTCATGGCAAAAAACATCCTTTTTGACATATTGCAGGAACGAAGGTCTATGTTTATTGAGTTTCCTTTTATTACTAATGTGACCCCCCCACTTGCCCAGAATATTTTATCACTTTAGTTTCTGAATATTCTAAAACCTAAGTTTTTAGCAAGGCACTCAAATAACAATATAAGTACAGTGCTAAATGGGACCATTGTCTGTCAGGTTAGCTAAACTGAATCCTTATTTTTGGGGGGTTAATTGTAAAAAATTTTAGAATGGGGAATCGATTTATAATATAAACACAGTGCTAAATTAGACCTTTACTTTGTTGGGTTAGCTAAAATGAATCTTTCTTTTTAACTTTTTTTTTTATCTGTCTGAAAATTTTGTAACCTGAAACCAAATTTCCAGAACTTTTTCTTAATGTTTAAAAAAAAAAAAAAAAATGCTTGCTTGTCATACAAGCCATGACCACTAAAAGGCCATAAACATTAAACTCTCAATGGTGTTAATAAGTTATGAGTCCTATATAAAAATGACTTGTGTATTTGTTTCTAGGCTGCTAGTGAAAATTCCACAGAAAGCCAAAACACTTCCCAAAGATCAGATGGCAAAAATTTTATAAACGAGACAAGAAAAGTTTTCCTCAAGGATTTATGCCATGAAGACAAGTTAAGAGTTGCAAATCTCATCCAGGAATTGGCAAAGTAAGTTGATTTAATATGTTCAGTATGGCAAGTTACTTTTGGAACCATGGTATTGCACTCAATTTGAAAGTTGGGGTTTGACATGACACAAAATATAAATAATCTTTTTTATAAATTGTTACTGTATTTTTGAAGAAACAAGTTTAAAAGATTAACTTTAGGTTCAAGATCATAGCATTGGAATTTCATTTCAGTGATCAATGAAAGTCTTATAAAATTTATAATTTACTGAAGCTTTACAAATTGTATATGGACACAATGCAAGGCACAAGTACATTTATTAAATCATTGTTCCATCAAATAAGACCTTCACTTACTTCAAAGGGAAATTATACTGAATAATTTAGCTATATTATGATGTTATACAGTGCAGTAGTTTTAGTTTGGTTTTCAATATACAATGCCAATTTAAAACATTTTGTCTCATAATTTGTGCTCAGCAGTTTATGGTGTTATATACACATTTTGTTTTTATTTATTATGATCTATCAAATAATCTAACAAACCTTATTCATTTTTTTTGTATTTTTACAGTTTTTTCACTTATTGGACAGTAATAAAAAATTGTATTTCACTTGTGGGATTCTTAATTAGAATTCTGGTTTGAATATATTTTCAATTCAGTGTATCTAATACAAAAGATATCAACTTTATTTGGATTTATTCTTGAAATAATAAAATTTTGAAGTCAGTTTTTAAGCAAAAACCTGTGGAAATTAGTCTGAAAATATACATATCTTTAAAATTAAATGCTCAAACACTGGTAAAAGCTAATAATCTAATTTTTGGTGTCACTACTTATCACATCAAACCCCAGATTTCACAACAGGTGCAATGTTGATTTTCTAAAAGTGAAAAATCAACTTGCCAGCAGTAAACATTTTTTTATCTTAATTTGGGCATAATCTTCATTTTTGTCTTCCACACACTACTGTAGCTGCTACTCACTTTTCAGTAATTCTGTTTAGTCTATTGGTAATCCATATTGGTCTATTTTTGGCCTACCTTTGTGCAGCAAATACCAGTGCCAGGACAGATTGTTGCCATAAATTTTCCATTTGGTACAGCACACATTAATGTACTAAGTATTTTATCCCCTGCACAATTGTGTTCCATGTTTGATAAACTTATATAAAAATTCTTGGCAGAACATTTATTTGAATCAGCACACTTATTTTTAAGTTGAAAAATTCCCACTGGCATATTCCAGATGGCCTTTGTATTTGGTACAAAAGAGTATATATGTCAGCTAAGAAAAGAAACTATAAGCAATTGGTTGGTTGCTCATTTCTGAGTATACCTGTCTGCTAGGATGGCTCGCTAATCCTGTTGCAGACATCTGCTCTGGCACATTTGCATTTCTTCAATACCCACATAGCCAATGTGCAGTTTATACTGTAACGATGCTGAGCAAACATTAGTTACAGTTTCTGGGGAAGAGTATATAATCTGGGGTGATCATTGCAGTTTTTAACAGTGCCAGTATGCTGAGACCCACAGTCGCTATGACTTGTTACTGCCTAACCATTGACTGATTCTGAACAGTTCTGTCTAGCCAATTTCACTTGCCAGACTTGGTTTTTCAAGCATTACCCAACAGCACCATACACTGGTATCATTTCTCCAGGCCAATATTATCCAGAAGTCATGTCCTTGACAAATTTACTATGGTGAGATTCAAAACTAGATCTTCCCCCATGTTCCAGCCACTTGGCTGTAGAAGTTAGTCTCTAGATTTTAGATGTTTTGTCTATCAAGATCACTCTTTTCAGTTTAACTCATTTTTTTTCTTTGTTTTCATTATTTCTGAAAGATTGTTGGTGGCAATGAATATAATACTTTTTCTATAATTAAAGCTTTTGTACCTAAACTACAAAATGGATTCTTTGATAGGGACACCTGTAATCTGTTTTTTCTAGTTTATAAAGACAAATTTGGTAGCAGTCTATTGAATACCGTTTGCCTGCGATAATAAATCTATGGTTAATTTGCATGAAAACAAACCTTGAAGCAACATCTGTTTTTCTCTCTGCATACAGCTGGAATAAATGTATATGCCTTTTGAGAAAATATACAAGAATTACTTCATTTTTTCATACAGGAATTACAGCAATTTTTTAAATTTAATTATCATGAGAGTTTCTGTTTCTCTTTAGTCATCTAAGTTTTGATATTTCTATTTTTTTTTTTCTTTTTCAACATAAGATTACCGAGTTATGCAATCAAAATATTTTCTACATATTTGTAGCAGCAATATGGTTTCCAGTCTCAAGAATTCTATACTTGAAGAAAAAACCTTTTTAAGGTGCTTGAGCCTGATTAAGAAAATCTCTTGCTTGTAAGAAAATGGTTAAGATGTTTGAAATAATGCTCATCCATAGATGAAAAATTAAACAAAAAGAAAGCGTGCACTAGATTTGTTTTTGTTTGCAGATTCAACTTGGTTTATTATTTTTGCAATGTAAGGGCAGCTGATGCAGGATCTTTTCGACTTCTGAATGTACTGTTATTTCAGTCTGTATATTTATATGTATTATTTGTTTTGGCTATGTTGAAGAAAGCTATGATGTATCAAATTATATTGGCCCCACACTCATCATGATCTTTCAAGAATGATAGCATGGATTCAGTTGATGTTTCAGCTTCTAACACACTTCCAGCCATTGAACAGATGTTTTCTGGTTTTTATACTTTTTTCTCCTCCATGTTATCTTTATTTGGATATTTTTACTTTTAAATGATAGCCCATTCAAGGTTGGTATTAGACAAGACATAGTAGCCATTTCAATTTCTGCAGGTTTTTTTTCTTTAATCAATTCACCACAAGCAAGGCAATAATGCTACTAGAAGTGAAAGAGATGGAAAAATTTTTAGAAGGAACTGGAAACACAATCTTAAACAAGGAATAAACCTCTATTCTTGTTTAAAAACCAAGGGAGCATGTGAACCCATCTTACTGGGGGGAGGGGAAATAAGTAAATAAATAATAAATACAATTTCAGAGTTTAGGTGGAGATGTTAGAAATACAGAGTTGAAGTAGAATTTAGAAAAGAACTTGAAACACAATCCTAAACAGCAATTCAGAACTTTATAAAAATTTAAAAGTGGATACTTGAATATAAGCTGATATGCTAAAGGATTGTAATGAATAAAATATTTTAAACTACTTTAAAATTTTGTTAGTCATTAAATGAGTATAGACATCAATGTGTTTTTTTTTTTTTTTTTTTTTTTCTTCCTTAGGGCTGGGGAACAGCGAGAAGAAGCCTTGCTAAAGTTAACCCAAGAACGAGATGACTACAACAAAAAGGTGAAAGAGTTATCAGATCAAGTCCAATGGTTGTCTGATGAACACAAACGTAAGCTTTCCTCTTTGATACCTTAACTTTGCAAATTTGAATGCAGTACTAGGTTGGCCGCTAGGTCTCATCATTTTACAGTTGGAATGGTTAGATGTAACTGTAAGTTCTATGCTAACAGTTTCTTTATTTGCACTTCTTGCTTGTAGAACTCTCTTCCAGCTTCTTAGTTCCCAATCAACTTTGATCTTCAAAAATTTTAATGCAGTGTCAGTTGTCATCTATCTTAATTCCTGTTCTTTTATTGTTCTCTCTCCTTAATGTTTTTCTTTTTCTCTTATTCTTTCAAGCTCTGTAACCATGTGTGGTAGGGTTTTATTGTTTCTCATCTTCAGTGTCTTTTATTTTCTTTCTTTTTTCTTTTACTAGAGGTATACTATCATTTATACCTCTTAGGGCCAGACACTTTTCAGAAAAAAAAAAAAAAAAAGATCATTATATATAAAAAAAGATGCTATATATATATATATATATATATATATATATATATATATATATATATATATAAAACAGACAAGTTAATTGTTACATAATGGGGAATTTGCAACTGATTTTAACATTTTCAGTTTTCAAATTTAAAAAAAACAAACTGTAACAAAGAATAAAATATTAGAACCACAGACACACATTAGAAGTAATGAGACACAACTGCATAATGTAGGTTGAACCAAGGCATTCTCTTTGCTAGAGTGCAGCAGAAGTCAATTTTATAACATGATTGATGTTTGATCTACATAGAAGCTAATTGTATTCAAATCAGCAAGGAGGTTTGGCACCCCCTGCTGGTTAAAAGTGGTTCAATCCAGGGACTATATTTAAGGTCCTTGATCAGTTTTTGTGTTGGTGAAGCAAAAGGATGAACCCAAAGTGCAAACTGCAAATTGGAGATACCAAAATCAAACAAGTGGGAAGTGTTTTAACAGAGGACAAAAAGTGTGACACTGAAATCCAAAGGCGTATTGGGATAGCCACAGATGTATTTCAAAAGCTAAGCAGAGTAATAAAAAATGGAAAATCTCTGCTAGAAAGAAGGAAAAGAGTACTAAACTTTTACGTGATATATGTCCTCCTCTATGGCAGTGAGTGTTGAGCAATCTCTTCAGAGATGAAGAAGCAACAGAAATATGGTTTTATAGAAGGATACTGAGGATACCATGAAATGAACATGTGAGCAACAATGAAGTTTTAGAGAAAATGGAAACAAAAAGCAAGCTTAACATCAGGAAGAGACAGTTGGTTTCTAGGACACATAATTAGGAAAGAAGGCTTGAAAAATCTGATACTCACAGGACAGATTGAAGACAAGAGGGACAGGAAGAAAATGCATTAACATACCATCCATTTACTTGAGTAAATGGATGGTGGAACAGGATTTAGGAGGAATAACAAAGAAAAAAAATTTATTAAGAGCTACAAAGGATAGGGCGTTGTGGAGAGTCATGATTACCTATGTCCTGAGGGTACATGGCACATAAAGAATCAGCCTTGTCACAATTGTTGTTGCTATTCTCTTTTGGATTTTGTTTCTGCTCTTGCTGTTGTATTGGGTCATGCAAGCTTTGGTGTGTAAACAACATCTATGAAAACTTTATTTTTTTTAATTTTAAGAATCTCACCTTTGGATTTGTTTTTTAAATTATAGCCAGTTGGTCACAGATTTTTATCATTATATATTATTTTACTGAATATTTTTCTTCTAGTTGGGCAGAAACAATTTGAGTCAGGATGCAGATTTTACAAATCACACTTATCACTGAGGTTACCTAATCCAGTCAGTATTTAGATAGGGGTAAGTCTAAGCAATTTGCGACCTTGTGCCAGACTGATCAAAGCTTAGTAAATATAGAAATGCCAGGTAAAAGAAAATGATTTGCGTTGATATAATTAGTTAGGATTTTTGCAAATGGCACAAGAAAAGCTGAAAATTTTAATTCCTAGAAGTGTCTTTTTAAAAGAAATTCATGACTATTCTTGTTCTGTGCTGTTGATTCAAAATAAATAGAACTCTTGTAAAATTTAGACTAGAATTATATATTTACGCTATTTACATTTTTGAACTGTTGTCCTCCTTTTTGTCATATTCACAACGTTTCTGTCATTGTACATTCTAGCCTTCTTCAGGTTATATACGTTGGAATTTCAAAATGAACCCTTTATTTAGTTCACTGGGGTAATTCTAGTTCCATGTGCCATGCCTTTTCTGGATATCTTGGTATCATTTAATTCTCTTTAGTAAATATAAATGTTGTGAATATGACAGATGAGGATAAACGTCCAAACAATATAAATAATGTAAATAGTTACAATATCTCCTCTCAGAAATATAGACAGAATTATGTGTGTTTATAAATTTAATTTTTTTTTTTTTTTTTCCAGAAACTCTTTGCAAGATGACAGACTGCCACCACCTTTTAAATCTTTATCAGCACATTCTTATTGAGCAGCAACAAAAGAAGAGAAGGCATAGTATGCCTCTTGCAGCCACCAATACCTCCAAACATAACAAGGTAAAAAAAAAATTTACATGTCTAACAGAATAAGTGATCTCAATTTGTTAAATGAAACCTTTACCTTAAATTTCAGATAATTTTGAGGATTCAACTGTGAGCTTGGGAAGCTGATGGTTTGGTCTAGTGTGTTTTGTTTTTATTTTTGTTGTTAAGAGGTGCAAGACTCCCAGTGACACCAGGAATAAACATCACAGATGAAGCTTCAATTAACTATTATTGCAGCACTTGTCTCCACATTCTGTGACTGTTAGGTAAGCAGTGTATATTGCAAAATGAAATTAAACAAAAATTAGCTTCTGTTGCAATTAGAACTTGTATCCATAGGTGCTCATGATGGACACTTATGGATATAGGATGCAAGTTAAAATCTTGTTCAAAGTTACTGTATATTACTTAAAGGCCATACAATGTAAAAGTTGCCTGAGCTTTACAATATTTAAAAAAAAAAAAAAAAGCAAGAAGATGAAAGAAACTAGTCTAACATTCTTAATAAAATAAATCCTTTGCCAAATGAAATTTCTCTCACTTGAAACCAGGACACATGGCTCGGTGGACCAAAGCATTGATTGAAATAATCCCAAAAAGTGACTTGACCCAAAGAGTTGTAAGTTCACTACCTGGCCATAGCAGAAGGAACAAAAACTTGGAGAATTGAGTTACTAAAGGTAATTAACTGAGAGTGAGATATCCAAAACAGGCATGGCATGTGGAATTAGAACAATCTGCCCCATGGACTAAATACAGTGATTGGTTTGAAATTCCAGTGTATATCACCTGAAGAAGGCTGATATGTATGGTGTCTGAAACATTGTGAATATGGCAATAAAGATGAGGATAACAGTCCTAATGATGTAAATAGTTGCAAATTCTTATCCTTTATTTTTATTTTTTTTTTTTCCCCATCATTTCACCCCAAGCAAATTTTCAAAGATTGTAATTATCTGGAAAACGAGTAATCAGAAGTGAGTTCTACAGGTGGGAAGTGCAAGAAATGAAACTGTTAAAGTAGTAATGACAGTTGCATCTAGCGAGATGAACAGTAAAGCTCTAGTTTTATTTATCTTTTGAACTTTAATTTTAGTAAGTGTGTTGGAGGTGGGAAGCTTTGGCCAAATGGATTTTCCTACTGTAAAGATCCTTGGATGTGGTAGGGATAATGGTAAAACAAAGATGTTGAATTTCCACACTACCTTAACCAAAATGGAAGGAAGGAAACACCTATTCATACCAGAAAGAGCAAAAACAGCTAATGAACTCCATGTGCCATGTCCCTTCAGTATGTAGGCAATCATGGCTCTCCACAACTTCTTTGTTATTTCTCCTAAAACCTGTTCCACCATCCATTTACTAAAGCTCACTTATGCATAGTTTTCCTCTGCTCCTCTTGCCTTCAGTCTGATCTGTCAGTATCAGATTTTCCTTCTCATTATCTACCCTCAAAATAAGTTTCCATTTTCTCTAAAACTTCATCATTGCTCACATATTTGCTCCATGGTATCCCAACATCGTTCTGAAAAACCAAATTTCTCTTGCTTAAAGTCTCTCCTTCATCTTTGAGTAAATTGTCCATTACTCACTGCCATGCACTAGGACAGATATTGTATAAGTTTAGTAATCTTTTTCCTTGTTTTAAGCAAAATTTTTCTATTTCTCAGTAATCTGCATAACTTTTGGAATGCATCTTTGGCTGTCCCAATGTGCCTTTGGATTTCAGTGTCACATTTTCCACCCATTGGTAAAACACTTACCACATATTTATTTTTGCTTTTTTATTTTACTTTTTTTTTTTTTGTATCCACAATTTGCAGTTCACATTTTGGGCTCCTCCTTTTGCTGACAACCATGCATTCTGTCTTCTTGCAGTTCATGTTTAATCCATTCTTCTGGTTTTCCTTCACTACCTTCTGTAAATTTTACAGTTTTTGTAGTTTTCTTTCTGTGTGTGATAAGAAGCATATTTTCCTGGGAGAGAAAAAAGATATTTGAATATAACTTTTAAAATATGGGAATCTTGTTGAAAATAATTTTTATTGCCTCTTGACTGATACAGGTGTTGATGTACCATAGAGCTCTTCATTAATTTGTAATCTCTTTAACTCTGTGTTAGTCACCTTGTATTTCCAGAAATGAATAATCCCCTGGTGTCTGTCTCCCGCAACAACTGAGCTGCACCGCATACTAAACACCCTCACTGAGTCGGGAGTGTAATGGGATAGAGCAAAAGAAACAAGTTACCAACTAGGAATTACAAGTACTTGATAAATTTGGGGGTAACAAAATGCCCCATGTGACTAAAACTGGTTTAAAGCCTTTTGATATGGTATAATGGGTTAGATGTTTGAAAATTTGTCATCTATGTCTTTGAGTGGAGCCTACAAATTGGAGGTGGTGCAGTTAAAACAGCACCCTAAAATTGAAGCTTTCTATTCTCCTTGCACTAATCAGAATCATAGCCTCCATTAAAAGATAAATTTTAGATTTTTTTTTTTTTTTTTTTTTTTTTTAACCCAAAATAGCCTGGACAATCTGCAAGATTAGCTCATATGTCATTGCCCTGGCAAACAGCAAGTTGGTAATTGGTATATTCTAATATCCTATTAAATATTGTTAAGTCAGATTGACAACCAAACAATAATTTTACTAAACCATAACAAGACTGATAAGTACTAAGTTACAGTTTAAGTACTGGAATTTAACATGTTACACAAAGACCTGAATGTCTACTGGGTGCCAGTAAGACTTTTATTTGGAAATACAATAGAATTGTGGTAATAAAAATTATTTTTAGCAAGAAAATTAAAAACATTTCCATGTAAAATTGAGGTGATTTAAGTGTTGTTTTTTTTAAGTAAAATTTAATTAATTCATTTTCATATCTATTCAATTTTAAAACTTTCAATATTCTAGCTTTTATAAAGTTTTGTTACAACATGTGTTACTTGTGTTAAAAAAAAAAAAAAAAGAATAGATTTCATAATAGTATCTCTGGGGTACAGAGAACAAAATTTAAAGATTGAATAGATTAGAAGAAATATTACCTAATACCATCAATGGAACATGTGAAAAATGACATGGTTTTATAAAATATGGAAACAAAATGGACACTTATACCTAACATCAGAAGGAGACAGTTGAAAACTTCTAGGTTGTAGAGGGCTTTGACACTCGGAGGTCATTAAGCGACAGAGGAAAGCAATGTATAACCTGCTTGTGTAAGTGGCTGGCAGAATAGGGATTAAGAGTAATAGTGAAAAGACAAAATTTACTGAGAACTACAAAGGACAGAACGTAGTGGAGCGCCTTGATTGCTCACACCATAAAGGGTGTGGCACATAGGTATTTTCCCATATTACTCAATGAAATTACTCAGTGTTTTTATTATGCTACCAACAACTATGAAGGATAAGTTAAAAAAAAATTTGATTTTGGAAGGGTTTAAATTTTCTTTTGTTGTAATTAGTTGTTTTTTGGGATGGTTCTGACATGATCTGGGTGAGATTGTCTGGAGCCATTTAAAGGTCTGTCTTAAACCAGGTTTTTACAGCCAAACTGGAAAACAAATCTGGGAATTATCAGAAAAGAAATATATCATGGAATTTTTGGTTTAATGTTGGAATTTTTTAATCTCAATTTTTCTAATTGACACACATCAAATGACAAGTTTACACTATAATTTTTTAGACTGAAAATTGAAAATAAATGCTAAATGTTATTTGTTCTCACAAATTAGTAAAATTAGTCACATTGAAAAGCATAAGAAATATGGGAATTCTACTGGCACACCACAAATACCATCCCTCTTTTTTTTCTTTTTTTTTTTTTCCTCTCTCCAAGTGTTCCCATTAAAAACAAGTTTCATATCAGACTCTGCCTGCTAAGATAAGTGCACTTATATTTGGAGTAAAGATGTTGCATTGTATATTATGAAAAAGCTGTATAGTTACTAATGTCTTTATGGAATGTCCCGAAATCAGTGGAATTTTTCAGAGAATTCTCTGAAAATTTTATTCTATGATTAGACTAGGAGCCCTGTTGTACTTAGCAAGCTTCTCCTACTGACGATTACTACTGGAATTTGATTCTTACTCTGTACCCAAAATTCTGACCTTTTTTACTATACTAAGCTTATTAAGTACCTATAACTAAATATAGTATATTTCGGATAAAATTTGATTTTGCTTGCATCTTGCCAAAGATTTAGGTTTTATAAGTTCGAATTTCTTTTTTAAATGAGCAATTCTTTTATTGTATGTCTTTCTATTCATTCAATTATAACAACTTGGTTCTTACATTTACATTTCAGCAGTTATACTCTACAACCTTCTTTAAATGTTTTGCAGAAGTTACAACTTTTGTTGCATGGTGTGGACATTTTTCTGTAAATATTTAATGGCTCCTGGTGGTTGTGAGTTATTCATTCTATGCCTCCTGGTACATTTGTCCCACAAGCAATATTTGGTAGACTCGTGAGTCTGGTTAAAAATAAGAAGCAAAAGATGGAATTTAAATAAACAATGAATGTATTAATGGAAATTGTGCTAGTATGCACATAGTTGAAAAAGAAAACAAAATATTAAAAAGTTATTAACTTATTAAGAATTGTGCATGTGATATGCATGTGTGAAAGACAAATTTCCAGTGGGAACATCCTCATCGATGTCCTGCTACATTTTGCAGCAAAAGAAAAAAAGAGGAAATATGTTTGTCATTTTATAGAACTTAAACAGTGCCATCTAACCAGTGTTTTGACAAAGCCAAGTTAGGTAACCCACAAATGTCTGTTATAATTTGTTGTAATTTTGAACCAAACCTTTTATTCAATCCACAGGGGTAGATTATTCTCATTCCAAATTCTATGCTTATTTAGTATCTTGTATCAGTTAATTTTTCCTTAATCTATTAACTTTTGTGTCATTTTTCAAACCAGGAATAGTGAAAGATAAACTAGAATGAAATACAAGATACTCATGATGCATGAAAGCCAGATTGAGAACAATCTTGTGTATTGAATAAAAGGTTTGGTTCAAAATTACGGTAAAGTTCTCTAGTATGAGACGCACCTGAAGAAGACTGGAGAGGAAAGAAGCCAAGATCTTGTGAGCATACCAACTCTGGTGAACATGCTGGTCCAAATTGAACAGCATTTAATTTACATTTTATGTACCAAACAAGTTCTTAATCTAAACTGCACAAGTTTTTTTTTTTTTTTTTTTTTTTAAGTAAAATTTGTCTCGAAGTAGAAAAAAAAAAGTCTTTCATATTCTAATTATAATAATAATTTTTGTTATTCAACATATTGACAATGCTAACAGAATAAATATTTATAACTTGTTTTTAATGATTCCTGGGTTAATACTTGTCAACTATGTCTTTACTGATTGTGTTGTTAATATTCTGTTTTTAATGTCTAATATTCAGGAGAATGCAAAGCATGGCACAAAAATTCAAAGCAATTCTTTGCAACTACCACCAAAGCAATCATCAAGGGCCCAGCCATTGAGTAACAATTCTTGCCTTGGGGATAACCTACAACCAGCAAAGCATGCTCGTCGAAGTCTTTCACCTTCCTGTCTCCAACCAGACAGTTTGCAGCCTGGATTCTCCCATCATAGTCCTCGTCTTCGTCGAAGCCTCTCACCCCGTATTCAACAACCCGACAATTTATCCCCTAGAAATTGTATCCACCGTCGTCATCATAGTCCCCAACAGTGCCGCAGTCTCTCACCTTCTAGTTTTCCTCCAGAGAGAATGAACACTCAGCATCCAAAGTTTAATTCAAGCTACCTGTTACCTTTGACTAATGAAGCTGACAATCATGTGTCACCACGAACTTCACCTTGCCTCTCAAGGGATCAACCGACTAACAAGTCGCCACTGCCTAAGCCTCACTCTGTACCTGAAAGCACAAGACCAAACTTAAAACCAGCCACGGCAATTTACAAGACCAGTCCTTCAGCACCTGGTGCGTATGAAAAAACAGATACTTTTGTTAGGGACCATTCTGATGTTGAAAGCCTCTCAGAATTTCCTAACCGTTTCCAAAGATCTCCAACGGCAAGACTTAATTGTTCCAATAATTCAGGAAACCAAAATAATAATGCAACTGCGGAACGTATTCCAAAACCCAGCACACTGTCTTCCTGTTGCAATGAAAGAACTTTCTCTCCAAGCATTGGCTTCCCTAAAAGAAATGCCACTTTTACAAATAAATCCAAAACACGCCTCTCTCTTGGACCACTTCAGGATCCAATCATGTCCAGTACACAGAGAAGTTCTGAACTGCGTTTCAATGGTTCCTATGTTTCCCAGAACACTGCTAACAATCAGTCTTGTGTTCTTCGGAGTCCATCTGGTTCCATACGGAGTTTACCTGCTTGTTTTCTGTCGAACAAAGATTCTGGCACAAATCCTTGTGCTCCATTGAAATTTGAAACCGCTCAAAGTGACACTGATTACAGTTATGTAAGAAAATTGAGTTTTTCTTCTGCACAGAGTTTGCCAACAGCCTTAACACATCTTGAAAAAGCACCCCATTCTGGGACTGGCACTTCTGCTGCTGTTAATGAAGCAGGCAGTGCTGCTGTCAGTAAGGTGTCATTTGCAGATGGGAGTGAGGAGTTATCAAACCCTGGGTCACCTATTCGATCTGCTGATGATGGAAAGGAAATCAAAGTCCCAGATACTCCAAATACAGATTGCTTTCGTTTGATGAGCAATGAAGAACGACGCCAATTTCTTCTGCAGCAGAGAGCTCTCTTGGAAGAGGAACGAAATCGTCTCTTGGCCATTCTCGAGCGTCCGGATTTGGCCCCTGCTTTTGAAACTGCAGTATCAAAGGGTAAGTTCTTATTTTATCTTTTAGGATCTAATTGTGCTGTGTACTCGTCGTTTCTTAGGGGTGCTCACTTTGAGTAATGTTACAGCTATAGCAGAGATTGTCCTATGGTGGGAGTGGCCAAACCGCATCTTGCAAGCTACATGTGGAACTTGAATATGTGGCTTGTGGAAATATGTTGGCTGAGCTCTTTTTCACCACAGTTAATATAAAAGGTAAATAAGAAAAAATTCAATCTTTATAATTACTGTGTATGAATTGAAACCCCATTAGATTAAAACATAAGTTTAATCTTAATGTGTATATAACAAAAACATGTATAAGTTTTGTTCATGTCTTGTGTCTCTGACATTAAGCAAGTTTTACCAACCCTTTACTATGAGTTAATTTAACCATTCTGTGAAATCTTACAGTACCCAGTGTTCCCAAGTGGTCCCCCATATAAGTACTGACCCAGCTCATCATTGCTTAACTTTGGTGAATGAATGAAAACCAATGCTTTCAAAGTGATTTGACTGTAAACAATGGGAGTTAAACCCAGCTCCAAAATCCTATCTTTTAGAATGCGGGGAGGTAGTAAGATAGTAATGTATACAACAATAGATTGTTGTTCAGAATCAGACTTTATATCAGCTTGGTAGGGGAAATGTTGATGACAAGATACCATTTCAAAAAAAAAAAAAAAAGAGACACTGAAATCTTCAGTTGGAGTTTTTGGACCACTAATTACATTCATTTGCATTGTAACTGAAAAACCTAATTATCATATTTCCAATATGTTAAGATGCATTTCTTTTCCTGAAAATGCCTAAAAATTACCTGCATCTTAATGAAAGGTAAATTGAGAGAGGAATTGACAAAGAGAAACATCTAAATAAATAAATGGCAAATTCTGTCTAACATCTGTATCTCTGAATCCTCCTAACTTTTAAAATACTTTTTTGGAATCTGGGATGATCCCAGGATTGAAAATCTTGTTCAAAACATTTATATTTGTGTCTGGATGACAAGGAAACAGTTAAAATTCAAATTTTAAAATAACTAAAAAAATTAGTAATTTAAAAAATTCTTAATTTATATTGAGTTTAGAGTAACACAACAACTTTGAATTTAAAAAATTTTGCTTTAAGTTCAATTTAAAATATTTCCAAAACTTTGAATTGAGGGAAATCAATTTTATTTCTTCAAAATGTTAAGGAATCAGAATTAAAGTGAGAGTTTTCATGATGTTTTGAAGTTCCACAGAGTTTGTGATTTGAAGAAATTGGTTTTTAGTCTGAATTGATTTTTCAGTCCAAATGGGTCTTTTGCCTGGAATTGGATTTATAGCCCAAATCAAAATGAGGTTTTGAAGTTCCATGGACTGAATTAAGGAATTCAAAGTTATTTCTTCAAAATTATGATTGCTGTTTTCTAAACTGGACCAGAGGTCTCTTTAGTTTTGAGCCAGATGCTCAATTAGCTCTTTGCAGGAGCTAACTTAAAAGTTCACTAGTATAATATAAGCCTACAATTATCATTCATGTGTAATAAGTACCATATATCCCATTAGTATCATACTGTTCTGTTTTCTGTTTTTTTCCTCAAGTATTGGAGCCTTGTCTGGGTTCCTCTCTGCCTTCATGCAGAGAGTTCGACTGTTTAGCTGGAACAGATACCAGCTAGTCTCTGTAGTCTGTTGACTTACAGATACTTATAGGTAATTACTACCTGTAATGTAGTTGCTAATGGAGGTGACAGGTTATTCCATTACATCAGTAACTTCATAAGCCCCAATGTTAATTACTATAATAATACAAACGGATAGTTGATAATATATTTGTACAGTAACAGTGTTAGTAACAATGCAAATGCAACACAGTGTTTGTACTTTTCAACACAGCCCTGAAACATCAGTAGCTGGGAGTTGGATGGGAACACGTCATATGTTGAGATGCCTTGTGGTGGCAAGTATTTGTTTCTGATGTGATAATTTGAGTGAAACTATTGGAAATAATAACCACAAATATTTAATCGGTCCAAAAATGTGATAATTTGTTGTAATAGAAAGAAAAATGACACTGTACATTTAGCAGCTTGAACTTATTAGTACAGTATGCTATTAAATCCTCAAATTTTTTTTTTTTTTCAAAAAAATACCAAACTGAATGTAGGGTGCATTTTATCACTTGTAGCATCTTAGCATACAGGAAATATGGTACTGCATCTAATATTTGTTCAGATGCACAGTGGTGTAAAGGATAATGGCTCAGAATGAGAAATCTAAAAATAGTTTGAATTCTGGTTGAGTTCATTACATTCACTTACATGCAAATAACTTTGGGAAAAGTATGAATACATCTCTTCTCCTCCCCACCATCTCAAAGGTATGGGTAAATAGTAAGGCAGACTGGGTCTTATAGCCTTGGTTGGCAACCAGTCAAGAAGGAAAACCAACCTGGAGAGGGTTGGACTCTGTCAGGCTATCTTGCCCAGGACACACCACTGATGCTGCGGATGCAGTACATGTGGTGCCCCTACAACCTTAATGGATTGTGATCATGAATATTCATTCCGCAGTGATTGAAAGGAGGATAAGACCTTGAATAGCATTGATATATGAATCTAGTTTTTAATGAGAATTCACCCAATACAAGACTCAAGAGCCACTCAAGGTTGAGTAATTTACTGTTAAAATTATAATGATGACTGATGTGCATGTTATGAATGATACAAATTTCTTTAAGTGAAATTCTGGATATTAATGAGATCAACTAAAGCCAAGAATTTAATCTGCATTATTGAGTTTTTTTTTTTCTTTTTGTTCCTTCACACATCAACATTCTCTTCTAAGCAAATAGATTTTGTTGCAAGATCTATTGATTTATATATCAGTTGTTTTTACACATTGTATTCATTAAGTTTATTTTTATTAAGTGTTTTAACAGAGGATAGAAAATGTGACACTGAAATCTGAAGGCACATTAGGATAGTGAAAGATGCCTTACAAAAGTTAAGCAAACTATTAAGAAACAGGAAAATTTCCTTAGAAACAAAGAAGAGTACTGAACTGTTATGTAATTTCAGTCCTCCGATATAGAAGTGATTACTGGACAACTTAAAAGAATCCAATAAAACACTTACAGTAAAATGGAAATTAATAAGAAAAGCTAGAATATGTAGGTCATTAAATGACCCATGTCCTTTGTGCATACATGAGAAACTATATATTACTAAGTTTATAAAAAATAATTTACTGAATCAGAGAAATGAAATGGCTATTCTTTGCCGTCATTGTCAAAAATTTTCCTTAAATAATATTTAAAAATAAAATTAAAAAAAATGGGAGCTAGTAATATACATACATATATTCGATATGAAAAAATAATTTTAAATAATTTAAGTAATTCTATTACATTTACTTGTTTTAAAAAGAAATAGTCTATTAGTAATTAAGAGTAAAAAATATTTTAAAATTGTAGTTAAATAAAATGTATTCTAACCCAAACAACCCATGATAGAATCTTTTAAAGTATACAAGTACAAAAAAAATGCCGAAAAAAACCCAGACAACATACGTTTAACAGATGTCAGAATTTGTTGAAAAATACATCCCTACCCTCCCTAAACTTAACCTCTTTTTTTAACGTAAGTCATAATTGATACAACAATAGTTAATAAAAATGAACACGCTACCGCCTCTGTCTGAATGATTGGATTTCTCTGTATCCTTGGAAACAGGAAATTATGAATTTATATGTGCGTTTAAAACTCATTTAATTTAAAAATAAGTTATTCCAAAATTCACTTGAAGATGAAATGGAACTAATGCTTTTAATTTAATTATATAATTAAATTTGAAGTTTTTAGCTTCAGTTTTTGAAACATAGTTATTACTGTGTAGCGAAAAACATTTTTTAAATCAGTTAATTTATAATATATAATATAATATATAACTCCTTGCACTTTCTGGCTTTTCCTAAAACTAAAATTACTATTGAAAGGGATGAGATTTCAGACCATGTGATGAAGCAACTGATGGTAATCTTGAAAATGGACTTTTAGTTTTGAAAAGTAGAAGGCTTACTCTGATACTCCAATAATGTCCCAAGAGGAGTGCTCTGATGTAGACTAAGGCACCATTGTTTTAGGTTGGCTACTTCTTTGTTAAATGGCTTGATCATTTCTAAAAATCATTTGTACCTCATGACCAATAGTCATATTATCTTCTTTCATTCAAAGCTTGTGAAGGTTAGAAAGGATGAATGATAGGCAATAGACTTTGTCCAGGCTGACAAAAGGGCCGTCTTCTTTACTATTTGTTGAATGAGCTTAACTTTGACGCATAGGCACAATTGTAGAACACTTAGTGATGAAAGAACTTCATAAGAGTGGTTTGTGAGAAAAATTTAAGCACTGAATTATGATGTAACACTGAGGAGTTTTTTTTTTTTTCCATCAAACCCACTTCCTAAAATATGACTAAAACATAAGGCTTTTGTTTGGAAGGGCTTCTTGGTTGGGCCAAGAGGTTTTCAGCACTCCTCTATAGCTGTCTTTTAATCTTTATTAAATGAAATATTGTTCAACATTAATTTCACACATTTTATTTACACTAAGTATTAGTAGTAATATCATTAATTTTTTATTGTTAGATAAGATTGCCACCCATTATTTTCTACTACATTTTTTTTATCTTGATTTCATTTGTTTTATTTGAAATAGAAATATTAGTAATAACATCTTGAATTTTATTATTTAGATAAAGCATTATCAAACCTTATTAATTTTTGATGAGTATTTCTTTCATTATAATTTCAGTTGCTTGTCTTTGCAATAACTTAAAACAATGTTTTTTTGTTTTTTTTTTTTTTTTTTTTTGTTTTTGTTTTTTTACAATGATGTTCCTCCTGTACAAGGGCCACTCAAGGTAAAGTTACAGAGTAAGACACACAGCTTGTGTGGATATGTGGGAAAGATTATGGTTTACCCTAGACTTGAACAGGTTAAGATTGATCAGCATAGCAACCTTTTGGGAGTCTGTTCCACAAGGAAGTGGTTTGTGGGAAGAAGCTGTCCAAGCAGAACTTAATTTCCCCAAAGGAATATAAAGGGGATGAAGGTGGTTTGCTACAATGTGCCTAGCATGGCAGATCTTAACCATAAGGCTTAGGACTGGTGGAACTAAGGAGCGTAGTTCCTCTGAACACTTTCCATGGAAATAGCAATAGAGCAGAAAAGAGGCTTGCAACATTTCATCTGTGAGAAAAGAGGTTGTAGGGTGGAAAATAATTTGTCACAAGGACGCAGAGAAACTTTTGGACTCTCTATCAAGACTGGAAAGTGGCATATGGTAGCAGTACTCCATTTTTGGCCTGATCTAACTCTTGTAAAGGTAGAGGATAGCAGGAGTCTAGTACTTTCTAGAGTGGTACAGAGAACTGACTATTAAAGAATAAAATGTAGAGTTTGAGTCTCACCAAAAGACTTTCTTTGCTTCTGATCCTTATTCTTTGCTTCTGATCCTTATTCTTTGCTTCTGATCCTTATTCTTTGCTTCTGATCCTTATTCTTTGCTTCTGATCCTTATTCTTTGCTTCTGATCCTTATTCTTTGCTTCTGATCCTTATTCTTTGCTTCTGATCCTTATTCTTTGCTTCTGATCCTTATTCTTTGCTTCTGATCCTTATTCTTTGCTGATACCTATAGAAGACATTGAAAAGCAATTGTAATTAAGATGAAAGAAATGAGTCAAAAATTAATAATTCACAATGATTCACCTAGTAGTGATAGAATTCACGTTAATATTACTATTAATACTATTAAAGAAATTAAATGAAGATAGAAATACAATTCAGAAATTAACAATAGTAAGCAGTCTTTTCTTTATTAATTAGAAAAAAAAAACAAAATGAAATAATTTCTGTCACTTGACCTTTTCCATTTCCAGGTTTTCCCACTCAGAGTCCTGAAGGAAGTACGGATTATCCACTCAGAGAGTCCAGACCTAACATTGTCCAAGGACTGGGAGGAGCTTTGCTCATTACAAACAATTTACCTTTAAATTGTTTTGACAAGACCTCAAACAGTGAACCAATTCTCAGAAGAAATAAACCTGATTCTTTGCCACCACCATCTCCACCACTACCACCACCAGTGTACACGTAGGAAATTAATTTACTTTAATTTTTACTGATTACCAATGCACATAATACTATGAATTGTCATACTTTTTTTTTTTTTTTTTTTTTTTTTGTTTATGAATGCTATTACTCAATGTTTTTTTTTCTTTTTCTTAATGCCATGTTCCTTTAGAACATAAGCAGATATGGCTTTTCATAGATTCTTTTTCTTTATTATCTGTGAACTGTCATGTCTTTTGGGAAAAGATAGAGGAATTGTTTTCATTCATAGTAATCCTTTTCCTGGATTGGATGCCATCCAAAACAGGAGAGCTTGTTATTTAACCCATAGCTCAGAAGATAGATGGATTAAAAAAAAATTTAATATGGTCTTATTGAATTTAATTTTTCTGAAATACTTTAAATAACTGAAAATTCTAAATTTTTTGTTTTATTTATTTATTTTTTTTTTTTTTTTTTTTTTTTTTCAAGTTCCAATGAAGTTGAACAAAACTTTCCAACTATAGATGATGATTGTTGTAGTTTGCAGTCCAACTGCAGTTTCTCTTCAAAGTAAGTCCTTTATTATTTGAATACTACTTTGTTTAATTACCTATTTTGATATCTGAAAAATTACTTGGACTAAGGTGGAATATTTCTACAGTTTAGTCAAGTGATGTCAATTTGTATTTTTAAATGAAACTCCATATGCATCCCGTTTTCACTGAACCAGAAAATAAGTTTAAAAAACACTAATCATTGAATTAAAATATGATCTAATTTATTTCTGATTCATTGTTTTAGGGTGTGGAGGGAATTCACTTAGAAATTTTTATATTTACCACTTAGAAATCAATGACATATTTATTTGCTGGCTGAAAATATCTTATTAGATATAAATACAAAAAAAAAAAGAAGCTCCATTTACTTTTCAAAATTGCTCTTGCCATTTATGTAAAAAAAATTTCACAGAATATTATAGAAATAAATTTTCAACAAAATGCAGGATCAGTGATGGAAATCCTTTTCTCTACTTTAAGCCATTAGTGATATACAGTGGTGGGGAAATAAATATTCGTACACTTGAAAAATTGTATTTCTATAAATGTAAAAGCCTTAAATAAAATAAATCTCAGCACATTTTATGTATAAAGACACATAATATTAAAAAATAATAAACTTAATTAATTCTTATTCTAACAGAAATTAATGCATTTTTTTAATTCTAACTGGTGAAAAAAGTATTCGTACAAATCGATTATTAGAATAAAATAATCAATTATGAAAAAAGTATATTTTAGAATGTTCCAGTAATGTTATCAGTAATTATAGTTAATGCTATTAGCCATTATCAGAGCATTCTGCAATTTCTAGTCTTACGAGAAGGTTCTAATAATGCCTAAAGGTAAAGAATTGACTATTTCACAAAAACAACACATTTTGTCTCTTTGGAAAGATGGGAACAGTTGCAGAATGATTTCTAACAACCTGAATATTCCTTTTACTATAATTGCTTTGTTCATTGCAAGGTTTAAAACTCGTAACAGCGTCGAAAACCAAAGATGAACAGGTGCTCCGAGGAAGATTTCTCTAAGATCAGCAAGGATATTAGGACACCAGATCCAACAAAATCCACAGGTTACCCAAGAAGAGCTGCAGGAACATCTGCGTGCATTAGGGATTAAAGTAACCAAGCGTACAATAAGTAATGAACTACACAAAAACAGTCTGAAATCATGCATCCCAATGAAGACTCCACTCCTCTTGAAACGACACAGAGATGCTAGGCTAAAATTCGTTAGAGAGCATAAGGATAAAGAATATTCATTTTGGGGAAAAGTACTATGGACAGATGAAACTAAAATAGTTGTTTGGTCATAATTATCGAAATTATGTGTGGAGGAAGGATAGTGAAGCTTACTTACCAAAGAACACGTTGCCAACTGTAAAGTTTGGCGGTGGCAGTATCATGATCTGGGGCTTTTTTTCTGCAAAAGATGTTGGCAGAATATCAATAATAGATGGCAAGATGAATGCTGAAAGCTACCAGAAAATCCTGCAAGACAATGCGTTCTGTTGAGAGACTTCAGCTACCTCTTGATTGGGTCTTCCAACTGGATAATGATCCTAAGCATACCGCTAGATCTACAAGGAAATGGTGAGCTGAAAGTAACGTTGATGTCTTGCAATGTCCAAGTCAGTCCCCAGACTTGAACCCAATTGAGAATTTATGGCGATATTTGAAAATTTAAATTGGGAAAAGAGCACCAACAAATATCAAGAATTTGAAGACAATATTCCAAGAAGAATGGGACAAAATACCACTCAATGTGTGCAAATCATTAGTTGAGGCGTACAGGAATAGACTGGTATCTGTTGAACTTAATAAAGGATATTCCACAAAGTATTAAATTAATATGCTTTTTTTGTTTTGTACGAATACTTTTTTCATCAGTTAAAATGAAAAAATGTATTAATTTCTGTTAGAATAAGAATTAAGTTTATTACTATTTTTTAATAAAATGTATCTTTAAACATAAAATGTATCAATTTGTTTTAGTTAAGGCTTTTACATTTAAAAAATACAATTTTTCATGTGTACGAATATTTATTTCCCCCCACTGTATAACTAGAATTTCCATTGTTGCAGTTTTGTGGTTCAACTGTTGCAGATAAAAATTTCTACTTTATTTCATGGTTTTGGAGCTTTTTTTTTTTCCTTAATTTCACATTGAATCTTAGGGAACAGAAATAATGAATGTAACAAATGAGTAAGAACATAATGTGAAATTGTATGGAATAATGTTGATAAAGTTCAAAAATTTTTTTCATATGAAGCATTTCATTCTTTATGGCTTCATCAGACAAAATGTGTCACATGAAAAATGTTTCACACTTAATCTTCCTTATATACTTTCTAAAGAAAAGGATGGATTTTTTATTTATTAATCTGAAATTTTATTATTTATGTTCATCAGACAAAATGTGTCACATGAAAATGTTTCACACTTAATCTTCCTTATATACTTTCTAAAGAAAAGGATGGATTTTTTATTTATTATTTTTTATTAATCTGACAAAATGTGTCACATGAAAAATTTTCATTAATTTCCTTATATACTTTCTAAAAAAGAAAGGGATGGATTTTTATTTATTAATCTGACAGATTTTATTATTTATGGCTTCATCAGACAAAATGTGTCAGAAAAATGTTTCACCTTAATCTTCATAAAAGAAAGGGATGGATTTTTATTTATTAATCTGACAGATTTTTTTATTATTTATAAAGCCAAACAAAATGTGTCACATGAAAATTTTCACACTTAATCTTCCTTATATACTTTCTAAAGAAAAGGATGGATTTTTTATTTATTAATCTGACAGATTTTATTATTTATGGCTTCATCAGACAAAATGTGTCACATGAAAAAATGTTTCACACTTAATCTTCCTTATATACTTTCTAAAGAAAAAGGATGGATTTTTATTTATTAATCTGACAGATTTTATTATTTATAGCTTCATCAGACAAAATGTGTCACATGAAAAATGTTTCACACTTAATCTTCCTTATATACTTTCTAAAGAAAGGGATGGATTTTTTATTTATTAATCTGACAGATTTTATTATTTATGGCTTCATCAGACAAAATGTGTCACATGAAAAATGTTTCACACTTAATCTTCCTTATATACTTTCTAAAGAAAGGGATGGATTTTTTATTTATTAATCTGACAGATTTTATTATTTAGACATTATTTTTAGTAGATGCTCCTTTTATTTATTTTATGTAAATGCATTTTCTGGCCTGAATATTCAATAAGTCTTATTAAAGAAAAATATGTGCTAACAGTAGGATTTGAAACTGTCATTAGATCTGATGTGCTTCAGAGCTCTCAGCCACAGGGTTAAGCAAAGTTGAATAGTACCTTTTTTAAACAGATTTTCTCTGACTCTTGAAATAGATATATATCTGTTCAAAATTGTATCTTAAAATAAACAAAGCAATATCTAAAAAAAAAAGGGATGGATTTTTTTTATTTATTAATCCAACATATTATTACTTAAACATTATTTTTAGTGGATACTCATATTTGAGTAGATGCTCCATTTATTTATTAAACAGTATCTTTATTTTTGCCTATGAGCCTGAATATTTGAGAAATCTTATTACAGCTGGTAGACAAAAATAAATAGTTATACTGTAAGTTCTATTCTAATAGTTTCTTTTCTCCTATTTCTAACCAGTAGAACTCTCTTCCAGATTCTTGCTTCCCTGTTACCTACGATCTTCAAAAATTTAAATGCAACATCAATCGCCATCTTCCAGAATCCTGCTCCTGGATTGTCCTTTCTCCTCATTAATGTATTCTCATTTTCTTTCACTCTCAGTAATCTTAGTGGCATTATTGCCTTGCTTGGAGTGAAATGATTAATGTTTAATTACAGCAGAAAATTGACAAAATTGTATTTTTATATAACTTTTTTTTTTGTTTTGTCTTTTTAAGTTTATCATTTTTACTTTTTTTGTTTTTTTTTTTTTTAAATTTAGGCAATCTTCAATGTCTCTAATTGACTTAATTGATTCAATTGAACTGAAGCCTCCAGAAGATAACAAGAGTCCAGAGCATTATGCACATCAGAATCCATCGAAGATGAAAAAAATTTCTAGGCAAAATATCAAAGCCACTTATCCTCAGAAACAAGAATTAACTTTTGAGAATCAAGTTTTGCAGGACATTTTCTTTTTAAACTAACTCCAACTTTTTTAAATCATTTATTTCAAAAAAAAGAGAAAGAAAAAACAAAGAATTAATTTGTGATCTGTTGACCATTTTATGCCCCCACTTTTTTTTTTTTTTTTTTTTTTCCTTTCATGAAGGGTTTGCTTTCTTTTTATTTTATTTTTAAGGGTGTGAAGTCATAATAAATTAAAACATTTTTAAATAATTTTTCTTTAATGATAGATTTAAGGTGCTAAACTTTTTTTTTATCTAGCTAAATATTAGATAAGTAAAGAATTTTGAATTGGATTAAAAATTCATTATTATTTCGGTTTTTAACTTTCTTTTTAATGATGATACTCCATCCTAATGAATGAAAAAGGAAAATTCTTACTTCAAGCACCCCCATAAATGATTTGAAAGTATTCTTATTGTTTTTATAAGAGAATGAAGCAAGAGGAGTAAAAAAAAAAAAAAAAAAACGACATATATATATTTTAGCAGTTTTAGTTTTGAGCTGTAATATAATATGATATCTAGTCAAGTTCCATTTTTAAAACCTGAGAACCTTTTTATTTGCTTAAATGGAATTTAATAAGGAGTCCCCACCTGAATCTGAAAGTTATTAAATGAATTGTCATTGGTTTTGTTATATTTTCAGTTAAATGGTGTAAATATTTTCAAATGGATTTTAATGGCCCTTATTTCTTCCAAATTAATCTCTGCTTAATTTTTAAATTAACAGGGAAAATATCTTCCTCATTCTAAATCACTTGTTTCTCTCTCAAATCCTATTTCAGAGTATTACGACTCAAATTTTTGCTTTCAACCCCTAAGAATGGATCTGTAATTTATTGTAAAATTGTTATACTGCTGACCATTTTTTAAAATCTCTGGACCAATTAGATTATGTGAAGTGTAAATAAAATTTTTCCTATATTTTCAAACTATTTATTTATTTATTAAAAGAATTTTTTTTTTTTTTTTTTTTTTTAAATTAGCAAAAGTTTTAGGTTTTATGTCTTTTTTTTTTCCCTTGACAGAATAAGTGGTGTTACACTCAGAATAGTGATAATGTGTATGTGTTTGTGCCTCACAAGTTTGGTCCTCTCTAAATGTCTTGTCTACTGCACTCTAACATCTTCATCAAATGCATCATGAGTGACGTCCTTGAAGAACACCAGTGCACAGTCAGCATTGGTGGTTGCTACCTGCTTTGCAGGTGGCATAGATGGTCAAGCTGACAAAGAAGGAACACATCTGTTTGAAGAACCTTGATGAAACTTCCTCCAGATATAGCACAGAAATTAATGCCAGGGAGGGGGCACTCCTGATGAACAATGTGGGGAGCTTTCAACAAAAATAACCGTCAGTGGTCAGGAACTTAGTCATGAGCCAATTGAAACGCCAAATATATTTTTTTTTTTTTTATCATCATTTCATCTCAAGTAAGGCAATAAAACCCACTAATATGCAAGGGGTTACTGAGTTTGAAAGAATAAAAGAAAAACATTAAGGAGAAGAACAATAAAAGAGCAGGAATTAAGACGGACGATAACAATTGATATTGCATTTAAATTTTTGAAAATCAAAATTGATTGGAAAGAAAGAGGCTGGAAGAGTTTCACAAGCTATTACATCTAACCATTTCAACTGTAAAATTATGAGACCTAGCTGCTACTGTAGTACTACACTTAAATTTGTAAAAGTATTGAAGTATCTGTTTATCAGACAACCACTGGACTTGATATGTCTTTCATTTTCGTAGTCGTCATCCCATTCCTGGTTTAACTTTAACAAAGCTTCTTCCCACTCTTTTCCATGCCTTTGACAATTCCTGGATCAGGGAAGAGCAGCACAAACAATGGCAATATCTGAAATCAAAATCACTGTTGCGTTTATTGGTCTGTGGGAACCAAAAACACAAACAATAAATAAACATGAACATGTTGTGGAAGTGGATTATCTCCCTTAGATACATAGTCAAGTCAATAGGGCAGTTATTCTCAACTGCCATGCTATGGAGCACTAGTGTGCCATGTGGAAGTAGCAATAGTACAACGTTAGTATTTGAATAAATGAATAAGTATTAAACAATTTTTCAAATAATTCTTTTCACTGTTTCTTCTAATATTGGACTTCAGTTATCTGAAGAAGAATTGGCTACTCTTTCCAGTGACAGAGGGCTCAAAATAAAACCTTCAATGATACCCATTGATACATTTTGGATTTCAATACGAAAAGAATATTCCATATTAGCTAAAAAGGCTTTATCAGTTTTATTGCAATTTTCTACTTCATATTTATGTGAATTAGGCTTCTCAACTTTAAATACCATAAAAGAAAGAAGAAGCAAGAGACTACACTCAACTGATGAAGAAATGAGGGCCTGCTTATCACACATTCAACCAAACGTTGAAGAAATTGTGAAAAAACACCAGGCACAGTTTTCACACTAAATAAGTTGCACAAATAGTTGAAAAGAAACACTGAGATAAAATAAGTTCAAATTTGTGTGTTTTTTTTTTTTTTTTTTTAATCTATGGTTTTATTTCATAACATTTAAATGTATACCCTTTAAAAATATTGCCAGGTATGCCATGATATTTTCATTTGTTCTTAGGGGTGCCATTGCTTAAAAAGGTTGAGAAACACTGAATTACGATCATTTAAATTTTAATATGTGGTGTGCTTTCAAAAATCTTTCTCTTGTCCTATTTTTCTGTTCCCTGGACAGCTGCTATTCAGCATGTAAGTAATTTTGCCATAACCATCAAATCACTCACAATCAATCCTCCCCCCCACACACACACACTTACTCACTTACTTTAACTTCCATGAGAATTTGTTTTTTTTTTTTTAAACTAGCTTAAAAGTCGCATATATAAGTTAGCTCCTGTGGAGGGTCAAAACTTGAGTCCTTTGGTCCAGCTTAGAAAATAGCAATGATAATTTTGAAGAATTAATTTTGAATTCTTCAATCCATTTCATGGAACTTCAAAATTTCACTTTAACTCTGATTCAGGCTGTAAGTTCAGTTCTGGTTAAAACTCATTTGGGCCAAAATTCCAATTAAGGCCAAAAAATTGAGTTCTTCAAATCACAAACTCTGCAGAACTTAAAAAACCCATGTCATGAAACCCCTCACTTTAACTCTGATTCTTTGGCATTTTGTAAAAAATAAAATTTTCAGACTTTGTAGGGAGCAGATACAGTTTAACCCGGATATAAGAGAGGAGTTGTCGGGACCCGAGAAGAAGTTTCTTATATCCGGGTTTCTCTTATATCCGGGTTTGGTCTATTTTATATACATTAACACAGGCTCTAATTTGGGACCAGATAAAAATCTCTTATATCCGGGTTTCTCTTATATCCGGGTTTGGTCTATTTTATATACATTAACACAGGCTCTAATTTGGGACCAGAGAAAATCTCTCTTATATCCGGGTTACACTATTTACCATCTTACCTTACCCTGGAAGAGTCACATGGCAACAGGCTTTCAGAAAATTAAAGCTAAACACACACACACGTGTGTGTGTGTGTGTGTGTGTGTGTAAAAAAAAAAATTTCAACTAGTATATATCTGGAAAAGGAAAAATTAGCTGGCATGTTTTGCCCTCTGAGTAAAGATATTTTTTTTTTTTTTGTGATAAGTATTTATATACAAGGGCAAGAATGTTTTTGGTTATCTAAAATATTTTGGTACAAACTTTTCTGCCAACCCAATGAATATTTATGAGCACCCCCTATACCAAAATTTTGAAAGACCAATAACATTTTTACCCTTGTATATAAATACTTGTCCCAAAATAAAATCCTTACATTTGCCTTGATAAAGTCCCTCAGAGGATGAAACATGTCGATTAAGTTTTCCTTTTATCTTTTTTTCCTATATATCAGTGGCAACTCCAAGTTTTGGTCCGACTTCAAGTTAGTGAAAATCAAGCATCAACTGGAGGGTTGGGGTGAGAAGTGTGACTGAAAATGTTGAGTGTTGAGGAAATATGAGGTTAGTCAGCAGCCACGATTACTGACCCAAAAATGTACAATAAAGCTAAAAATTCAGAGTGAGAGATACATGAACACACTAATGCATAGACATATATACATACACACGTTAAGTTTTCTTTTCTTTTTTTTCTTAAAAATTATGTATTATAGAGTAAAGGAATCATTTTAGCAACTAAGTTATACCAATAGTATATTTTGTTAAAGATTGTAATGAGCCTGACAAACATTGATGACCTAGAGTCAGTCATATATATATATATATATATATATATATATATATATATATATATACACACACACACACAACAATCTGTTGACCCTCATTTCCTGGGAACTGATCTGGAGACCCTCATACGTCGATATATATATATACTATATATATACACACACACACTGTTGGCTAAAATCTCAAGGCCAATGAAAATAAAAAAAAAAATATATTTTTTGCATTGTTAGATGCAACCATTTATTTGAGTAGAGCCTCAAAAAGAAAAATTAAAACTTTAGCATTTAATAGGGACAAATTTGAATACTAGGAAATTAGGCTAATTACTAGCTGGTCAAAAGTTTAAGACCAAATTGAAACAAAGCTTTAATTGGTTTTAAGTTTTTGGCCAGATTATATGTGATAAATGTCTTTTTATATTTTACAGAACATCAAAATGTGACTGAAAATGTTGAGTGTTGAGGAAAAGTTCTCCTGATAATTTTTACCTATTACTTATTCTATCATACAACTACTAAGTAGCAAGGTAACCATTACACCCGCAGCACTAGCTTGTTAACCATTACTTTGTGAAAAGTATCTTTTATGTACTAAACATAGCTTAATCTGAGTATGAATATGGGGTCCCCAATAAGGACTGAAGTGGTTACACAGTAATAATGATCTTTGAAACAGACCTGTGGGGAAAATGAAATAAAATCAATAAATAATAATGAATGATAAAAAAAAAAATACAATTTTCCATGAGTAAAGGAATTAGAAATTAGATTACACAACTTGGCTTCGTCAAATGCCCATTAGGTGGCAATGTTTAAGTTCTATAAAAAAAACATTTCTTTCCTATTTCTCCATCTTGCACCAAGATGTAGCAGCACATGAAAAGAAGAATGTTGCTGCTGGTGAATGTTCGTTCCCTGGTCCACTGACAACTGAACTCTCTTTTCCACTTTCCATCACATTGCATTTGCACGGATCTTCCAAAACCTCCACCTATGAAGTAAATCAAGTTTCATCTCGGCACAAGGCTGACTTGAGCCCAACCATTATAATGATGATTATACTTACCTTAACTTCTGAACCTTAAAAAGAAAATGGACATACCCCAGAAACATTGAGAATTTTGTTTCTCTACAGTTTCCAATATGAAAAAAATAATTGGTTCATAGTATAAACCCAAGTTTTTGGTACGCTTCTTTGTTTACATCAGGATATATACAGACCTACAATATTAACAAACCTGCAACCATAAAATTCTATAGACTTCTACCCTATATTAAATTTTTCATTATTAGTATTTATTCAGTATAGTTTTGTTTAGCATAAAGCCAGACCTGAAATGGAACTCATATATAGTAATACATCACTAAAGATTCCTGGAAAATTGGTTCTTTGTAATTTTCCAGTAAGTGCTTGACTCCTTCTAATACACTCTACCTTTTTAGTATTATTTTGTATCAGATCATTTAATCTTTTGTCTGAACATTTCCTCTTCATAACAATATGTTAAAATTATGGACTTTAAGAACTGTGATTTATTTTCCTGAAACAAGCTACCGACACTACTTCAAGTGTATAAATTTGTAAATAAATTCCTTATCTTGTTTTGTTATAATTACCCATGTTTCCTTGTCATTATTATCCTTCATTAATCTTTTTAGTGTGAATAAATCAACTGTTCATTTTAACCCCTAAATCCCATACCACTATAGTATGCGCAAAATGTGTGCAAATATTTAACAGAAAAATGCTCAACTTTATTTGAAAGTGTGTTGAAGAATATAAATTTTATAATAAATTAGTAACTATACATGCTTACAACCTAAAACTTTGCAAATTAATAATTTGATGTTTTAAATGTTGTGCAACTTTTATCTTCCAGTAAATTATAAGTTAATTAAATTTTATTTTAAGTTTATATCCACTTTAAGAATATTAATAATTCCCAATAAAGAGGTTTTATTTTTTCTGTAACTGATAACTAATAGAATATGTTTTAATAATGTCTGCAATAAATTAAATCTGTTTGACCAAATCTTAATTTATACAGAATTTAAAAGTTTTTCTTTTTAAAGAACACTACAATACTAATGAATTGACCAATGAGATGAACTTAGTAGGCATTCTAATTACTAAGCTGAATTTAGTCTGGTCCAAGGTAATCATGGGTGAGTGCTGTGCAGACAGGAATGAATCCATTACAATTGTAATGTGCCTGCTTGCTAATCATTTCTCTACAGCAAGGGAAATTTTTTATTTTTTTAATCATTTCACCCCCATGCAAGGGGGTTACTGAATTTGAAAGAATAAGAGAAAAAGAAAAATATTATTAAGGAGAGAGAACAATGAAAGAACAAATTAAAAAGACAAAAGATTGACACTGCACTAACATTTTTTTGAAGACCAAAGTTGTCTGGAAAGCAAGAAGCCAGATGAGATTTCCACAAGCAAGAACTTATAATTAAATCTAGCCATTTCGATAGTAAAATGATGAGACCTAGCTGCCAATCTAGTACTGTGCTTAAATTTGTAAAGTCTAGATCCCAAAGAGGAAAACTCATCAGAACAATTACTATGAAAATATTTATAGAAAAGGCACAGGGAACCTATATTAAAGTGTTGGGAAAGTGACTGAAACTGAGATGCCTGGCTAGGACTCATAATATTGCTGATTCTTTTTATTTTATTTTATCAAGAATCTCTAAATATATAGCAAAATCCCAAATCAGATATGCTGTGCATGCAATAGGTGTCTGCAACACCATACCAGATTTAGCAAACAAAAATCCAAAACTTTATTTCCTTTATCTTTGTTATTGTTATCAAGGAAATCCTTTTTTTAATTTTTAATCAGAATTTTTTTCAAAAAATGCATTTCTTTGAAAGAATATGTCTAATTGGATGTATTCATTAGGAGCATGTAATTTAAAATAACATACATTTTTTAAAGGACTTCATATACAATCCCAGCATACTCTAACTTTAAGAATATTTTTTAAATTATTTGATGACAAGTATATTTATTTGAATAAAATTGTTGTTTTCACATTTTTTTCAAATTTATAAAAATTGGCTTCAAATAACCAAAAAACTCAAAAAAGAAATGGAAATTATTTCAATCAAAGAATAAAAAATTAAGCTGCTTTTAAGCAAATTTTATTCAGCAGACTCTAAAGGTATAAATATACATTTATGTAGAATATTATATTGTCAGAGTTTCAAACGATGATAATTTTGACGAAATATCGATAAAAAAAAATTCTTATTTAACTGAAAACTGGCAAATCAACGAATTTTCTTTTTGTGCGGGGAGATAACTGCGATTTACTTATTCTCGCTTTGCAGGCAGTATTTTTAGTAAAACAAGGAAAGAAAATATTAATAAAAGAAATTTATTAAATTTTAAAATTTTAATTAAATATGAATAAATTATATATAAGTTAGTAAAAGCATAGAAGCAAAAATATTTTTACTATCTCTAAGTATAAATTAAATGCGGGATTGAAATTGCGTCCTTGGCAACGGGAAAACTACGCGTTTTTATTAGTAAACAAAAAAGTTCATATTGCTAATTTAAAAAAAATCTAAATAAGCGTGAATTAGAATCACAATGCCACCAAAAAAGAAGAAAAGTGCCAAGAAGAAAGATGGTATGTTTCACTGGTAGTCAATCAATTCACTTAACAATTTCTTTCAAAAATGTTAAGTTTGTGATGCTTTTTTTAGTTTGGGTTATAAACGGTGACGTTGAATGGTTGGTATGATGATTAATCGTTACTGGACATAATAAAAGTCACGATTATAATAGATATAATCTTAACCGACCTCTTAAAACATAGGAAACAAAAAAATTATAAGACTGTTAGTTTCAGTGAGCTTTTTTCTATTTATTAATGATATTGTTCTTTTTATTTAGAAAAAAATTATTTGTTGCATAAACAAAGAAAAAATGGCATTACTTTTCATTTTTCAAACAACCGAATATATATAGTAAAATCTTGTAATATTATTGTCAGTTGTCTGTAGTACTGATATTTCTAAGCTTAAAACCACAAGCTTGGCCGTTGCAAGAATTTCCTGCCCTTCTCACCCCCGAATCTATGATACCGTGGGGATATGGGGCACTCTACTTCTGCATAATTTTCATAAGGTAATAAGTATTCATATATAAAATATAAATTTTATTGTAATCTAATTATGTACAATAATGGATCATATACACAATATCAAGAAACAATTCAACTAGAAAAATTGAAAATAAATACAATGTCTAAAAATACAAATTAGAGACGTCTTATTAAATTTTAAATAAAACAACGTTTTGTGGCAATTTTTATCATCAACTTCAGATTTTTCTTATTAAAATATTAAATAGTCTTAACACATTTAATATTTATGGATAAAAAATAGTGGATTTTATATAGTGTTTTTTGAGACTTAACATTGTGCAAAACAAATTCATGGATTTAGAAAAAAAAATACCCTACAATGTCATCAAAATCTGCAAAAGATTTTTCACCCTTAATAGTGGTGTTCAGTTTAATTTGTAACTTCTATAAATGTAGGTAGAAAAAAGTAAATGTTGATAATGCTTAGCTTAATTTTAACATAGATAGCAGAAAGCAAATGTTGATAAGATAGCGAGAGTTACAAAGGACTGCCTGAGGCTCCCAATCAGGCTTACCCCACCAGGCCACAAGTTTGGGACACTCGGTGAGAAACAAATCTTACATTAGTGTAGTGAGTTTATGCCACAACAGTAGCAACAAACAGATTTTATTTACTTGACCTCTCCACTGAGGCAGGATGTAATACAAGTTTTTTTTTTTCTGTGTGGATCACCCATACATGTACATATGGGCCAAGCACAAAAATTGCCCAATCCCTGCAACCACTATCATGCTAGCAACAATATTATACTGACCCACACCTCTCTTAGTGCAATGAGGAAGTCGCTGCCACGGGGTTGGCATCCCCAGGTCCAGGCACTTTCTCCCATCTAAAATGAAGAGAATAGATATGCTTTGATAATAGCCCAGGGGTCAAGTAGCAACAAATACATATGATTGGCTGTAGTGGATATACATAGTAGCAACAGCTGACTAGCACTTTTTTCAAAAAGCAACTTCCTTTTATTTTACTCCACCCTTATATAGGGTGACAGACCCTAATGGGAACATGTCCCTCTCCAACCTGTCAGGAAGATGGATTTGACTTTATTCTAGTAATATAGACATTTTGAGTTGGAAACTGTTGTAAATGAAAGGTATACTTTTCCACTGTGGAACTTAAATTTTTATTTTTATTTTATGGAATAAATATTTCATAAAATTTCAACCTGCGTACTTGCTTTGATTTTATATCATTTTGTTGAAAACATTTTTGATGGTATAGCTACCCCCCCTTGATAAATATCCATACTCCTTCATTAAAAGTGGTCTGTGACATTAGCTTACTATTCGTTGTCCTCAGATTTATACAGTTGAGCTACAAGCCATAAAAATGACATTTATAATAATCAAAAACTCAGAAAACAGAAAATTCATAATATTCTCAAGACTCCCTATCCAGCCTAACAGTAATTAAGGAAAAAAGCCAAATCACACTTACATACATGAAATACTAAGATCCTGTCACTATTTGATAGAAGCCTACAAAGTGGTAATCTTGGCCTGGCTTCCATGTAGGCATTAAGGGAAATCAAAAATCTGATGCACTGGCAAAGGAGGCAACCAAAATGACAATAACCAACATTAGACTCTCATATACAGGTTACAAAAATAAGATCACACGATACATTAAAAGAAAATGGCAAACAATTTGAGACTGGAAAATAGAGAAACATTACCTGATCAAAGACAGGATATACATACATATCTTACACACAAATACTTACTCAAAGCAAAAACTGCACTTCAGTGCTTCTCTTGTGATCAATTGTTCACTGTTAAGCACATCCTAATAAAATGCAAAAAATACAATAAAATGCGCAACAAATACTATGATGTACAAAACTTTACTATGCTTTTCAAAAATGTATCTGTTTTTCCAATAATAGTCTACCTGAAAGAAGTGGGCTGCTTCCAGCATTTTTATATTTGTATTAATCCTATACACACACACATATATATATATATATATATATATATATATATATATATATATATATGAACATAAAATAAATGAAAAATAAAATTGACAAAACTCAAGTTTCACCATCAAAAATGAAGAATCATCAGGTTAGGTTCAATTTTTTCAATATATATATATTGAGAGAGAGAGAGAGAGATTTACATTTGAATGACAAGTGACACTCATCCGTAGTCATGGGATTAACAGTTGTCTGTGTAGAAGATTTACAACTTGAAAATTTAGCATATTTAATAACCATTTATAAAAATATATGCTATATCAATTATACTATTATTCTTAACTGACGCTGAGGGCTGTTAACATCACAAAATTTGTAATCAGTCTTGAATAAGTACACACACACACACACGTACAGGGTGCGATGGATAAATTGTCATCTAAATTGTAGAAAAATGAAAATGACACTAACATCTTATTTTACAGATATATTTATCAAAATTACACAAAAATATCGTGAAATACTAAAGAAATTGCCATCATCTTCAACCACGGTCTCCTGACAACTTCAGAATCTCCTGCAACTCTTCTGAATGGTCTCCTTGTTTATGTTGAAGAATGCTGCCATAATCCTTGCCTTCAGTTCATTTTTGATGTTAGGAGTTTTGTTGGTCTCTGGCTCAACTGAATAATAATAATCATAATAATCAAGGGGGTTGCAATCTGGGAAAATAGGTGGCCAGATGTATGGGGTGATGTGGTTGCAGAAATTGTCTGACAGCCTTGAATGGATTCTCCTGCTTGGATCTTCCAGCAGCCACTCTCTTGACCCAGGGCTACACTACCTCCTCAAGGCACTTGATGTAAGCCTCTGTGGGAAGATGAATGGAGACATAACATCGCCATCACTAGTAATCATTTGAAACACCTTCATAATCACCATTAGACTCATCCAACTCTTTCCAAATCCTCTGCCCTCTTCTCAAATTGACACCCAAAGACACTGAAATGTTTGTATTGGAGCTTCTACTGTGAATGCCAAGCAGTACAGCATGCCATTTCCAAAATTTGGTGGAGTGAATTGTGTCATGATGTTCTTTTTCTCAAAGATGGTAAGATAAATGAACAATATAAAATAAAACCAAGGCAATTCAAGTTTCATCCTAAAAAATGAAGGATTGTCAGGTCAGGTTCAATCTCTTCAATATATATATATAACTTATTTTTAAACCAATTTAATAATCTGGATCATAATACACATTCCAAGAAAAATATTATTATTGATACTTGTCAATGTAATTGTAGGAATTATGACCAATGTTCATTGACAATCAAATATTTAATTAAATCTCTTGTTTATCTTTGTAGTGTTTCTACAATAGAAAATCTGATGGTTGAAAAATTCTATATTGGTAGTACTAAGAATTCTTTCAACACTAGGTGGTATCAACATACCTTGTCCTTCACCAATAGTACTTACAGAAATAATACATCACTTTCTAAATTATTTTTGAGTTTAAAAGATGATAAAAAGACTCCTAAGGTGAAATGGAAAATTTTAAAAATGGCAAGGACATGTAGATCTTTATATGAACCCTGTTTTCTGTGCTTACATGAAAAATTGAAAATTTATCAGATTCAATAAAAATTCCTTATTAAATCAAAGAAATGAATTAACAGTAAATTGTAAACATAGTTCACCTTTTACCTTACAATTTAGTTAAACAATGCTTTTACTTATATTTTAGTTGTACTGCATTGCACCATATATGGATTATCTTTCTATTTGTAGGATTAAGTTGGATTTAATATAATTTTGTATTAATTTCCTGGTAGTATTACTAACATCTTGTATGAATGTATTTGTATTTGGTTGGTATTTTTGACATTTTATATTGATTGTTTATTGTTATTAACATTTTATATGAAGAATCTTTATTCAATAGTTGCTTATTAATTTACCAAATAATTCTATACTTTTAAATTATTTACTAGTTTCTTAAAGAAGCTATTTATTTATCAACTATAAAAATGTAGGAAATTCACAAAACATATAACTTGTTTAGCATTTTGTTAAATTACCTCTCCACCTCATTTTTAGGAAATGGCATTTTCTAGTTTGCATAATTTATGTAACCATTTGCATTTGCTTTAGTTTATATCTAGCTGCCAATCTATGGGTCATGACCCATTTATGGAAAATAATTTTTTATTTTTGCTTCTTTGCTTAGTTTAAATTTAATTTAGGTCATATTTGATTGATTAATCAGAGTGAAGCCCATAAATCTTAAAACCCCCTCTTTTCTTTTTTCTTTTCTTTTTTTTTGTAAAAAGAGGTTGTAATTTGCTTTTAAATCTAAATAAATCATTCATTCATCAGTAATTTACAATCATCTGATGAGATGCATTGATATGCATTGATATGCATTGAAACACAACTGCAATTGTGTAGCAGTTTTTACATGATTTTGGTATAATATCCTAAAATAAATAATATTGCTCTACTTTGTATCAAGCCCTCTTTTAAGTTAAATGTTATGGACATTGGAATTGTACTCTATTCGTTCTCATCTTACCTCATCTATATATATACATATATATATATATATATATATAATTTTTTGTTTGTAAAAATGTGAGAATATTAAAAAAATTAAATAAAAATTAATCAAATTTTCCTTGTCTGTCATATTCAACATAACATGTTCAAAAGAAAGGTTGCTTCCCCACCAAAAATGTGTGTGTGTGTATATGTTGAGAGAGAGAGAGAGAGATATTTACATCTGAACAACAAGCAACACCCATTAGATGCCCATACTCAGGAGTTGAAATACATATGCAGTTTTGAATGTCTCCTGTTATATACACAGAGAAAGACATTTATTCATGAATAATGTTAGCAATTACTGATTGTTATCAAAATCAGTTTGTTCCAAAAAATTTATTGAAAAATGAAACAATGAAAATGTAATATTTTCAAATCACTAAATTTTGTATTATTTTTTTATAATGTATAGTTCTTTACAACAATGAATATAAATTGCTGTAACTTTTATCTTCTTTACTTTATGTTATCAGCTGGTTAAGTTGTTTGCTCTGTTTGCAACTAATTATTTAAGGTGTTTGTTTCAGTGTTATAAATTCCTTCTTATGAATTTATGATAATGAATGTACATTGTTTCAATTTTCATATTCATGCTTGTTTTATTTTCATATTTCACTATTAATTTGTGATGAGTTTTTCTTTCATCTTATTTTTATTGTTTTTTCTACATTTTATGACCATTAAAAGTAGCAAGATAAGAAAGAAAAAAAATCTCATCAAAAATGAATAGTGAACATATTTTAAGAAATTGAGATGACTGGAGACCAAAATGCTGATTATTTGTATTTTGATATGGAAATAAAATTATTCAATTGATATTTTATTGGAGTCACTTTCTTTTTCTAGATAAGGACCTCCAAACAGAAGAAAAATATAACCAGGCTATGGGAGAGGTTAAAGCCATGAAAGATTGCTTGGGTAAGTAGACACTGTTTAATGTCAGTTGATGCAGATCTCTCTGTGGTGCAGCTAGAGTGTGTGCTGCCTGGGGTAGAGTGTATATCAGCTGTGGCAGCCCTTGAGTTTGCCACCTCTTCCACTATTCCACCCCCACAAAAAGTACAATATATTGCAGTGATTCCCTCTTTTATATATATATATATATATATATATATATATATATATATATATACAGACCAACCTCAGTTCTCAAACATCTCACATGTTGAACAAATTTGTTTGCCAACAGAAAATTTGAGATGAAAATGGCTTATTATCAAACAAAATTTGTGTACTTGAACAACATTACCAAACTGAGCCAAACCAAGTTAACCTGAACAGAATCATTTCTGAGTCAACCACCATGTTGTATATATTTGTGCATTGGGCTGTGCTTTTCTTTCCCAATTTTATTGTACTGTGCCTTTTTTTTTTCTCTTCATAGGAGTGATAATGGTAAAAGAAAAAGAAAAGATGAGAGAAAAACATTTGCAGTAAAGAAAGAAATCATTGCAAAACAATTACTGTTGCTGTTGATGAAATTGCTATTGTTGATGATAGTGTCTCTATGGGAAAAACTATTGATTTGGATGTCGACAGTGAAGATATTGATGAGCTAATGGAAGACCACTATACTGAGCTTACCGCTGAAGCACTTGTAGGTTTTCAAAATTAACAGCAAAAGACTTTGGCTGAGGAAATGGCTTCTGAGAAGGAGGAAGGAAAGGAGGATATCCTAAATTCTTTAATCAAAGAAATTTGTGCTAAATGGGGTGATGTGAAAAGTTTTGTGGAAAAATATCATCCTGATACAATTGTAGGAAATAGAGCAGTAAACCCTTTCAATGATAATATCATGTCTCATTTTAGAAAAGTTTTGCAACGGAGGCAAAAACATCTAACATTGGACAGGTTTTTACTGAAGGAAAAAAGAAAAGAAACCCCAGAGAAAGATTTACCTGAATATATAGTGTAAGCTTGTCAATAAGCATTCATCTGGTGTTTGGAAACAAATTAATCTCTTTTAATTATATTGTAATGGGAAAAATGATTCAGTTCTGGAACAATTCAGTTTTAGAACAGACTTTCAGTACAAATTATGGTTGAGGACCAAGGCATTATACACATATATATATATATATATATATATATATATATATATATATATATATATATATATATCCAAGTATATGATTGGTGTATACGAAATAAATTCCAATAACTAACAATTACTATTCTTAAAAAGAGTGCTCAATACAGTGTAGAATAGATATAATTATTTATTTAAAAAATTATAACATAAATATGTTATAAAATCTATTTATATAACATAAATATGTTATAAAATCACATATTTATATATGTTAAATATGTTATAAAATCACATATTTATAATTTTTAAATAAATAATTATATATATATATATATATATATATATATATATATATATATATATATATGTATATATACATATATATATTGACTATTGTCCCAAAAACAAAAAGTAGAGCAAAATTTATATGATAAATAAAAGGTAAAGAATGTACCCTGGGTCTGTTTACATGTTTCATATTCTAACAATGATAAAACAATCCTGAATACATCACTGGACCATGTTTATTGTTTGGCCAAGATAACAATCAATTAAATTCATATGCCATAGTTTAAGTTACTCGAAATTGTAAAGGTCATTCAACACTGAGTAGTGTCATGACATTAAAATCACTTTTATTTTAATATGGCCTATACAGGCTTATACAGCAGACTGAAAAGTGCTGCCCCCATAAAAGTGTCAGTGATGAATGGTCATTGAAGAAGATGAAGGTGCAGCTACAGAGGAAGTAATCAAATTTGGTTATGGTCCATCTGATAGCAAATGCTTCACACTCAGAGGTAGACCACTTCTGTTTTGTTCGGCTAAAACTATGTGAAACAACTGCTATGATCTTTTCATGACCATTTTTAGTTCCTTGCATGAGGATGTTTCTGCATGCGATATCACTCAACATTGGTGGTAAGTGTGAACAGTCCAGTAAAGTTGGGAAATGAAATGATTGGTTGTGAAGAGAGACACTTGTTGATTTTTTCAAAAACTTTATTGGCTCTTTCTGTCCAGACCCAGTTAAGTTCGCATAGGGGCCACCATGGCAAAGAATAGTCAGATTGAATTTGTTCATGTAGACGTTTCTTGAGGAACTGTCAGATTCAAACAAGATGTCCAATGAGGCATATAGTTCTTTCTTCATTGCTGGAAAGTTCATTTCGTTAGTTCTCCTTGCTGCACACTAACACCAGTTCCTATATTTGAATTCTGGTTGAATGGGAAAACAAACAAAAATGGCAATAACTGTGTGAAACAGCAATAGGCAGTGGGAAAAGATAACAAAATTGTTAATATAAGGTTCTTTAGTTGCTCTTGGTAAAGGTAGCAGCTTTTGAAAAGGATTTGGTAATTTGATGTGTTTGTCAGATTGATTGACCAAAGTTATATTGGTGATGTTGAGGGTATGCAGGGCATTGAAAGTTAGCCCATTCTCCTTGCTTCTGTTCCAATCGTTTATGGAGATTGGCTTTCTTAAAAGCAAATCTGATGGCACCTGAGTTCATCTTCTTCTTTTTTTTTTCTTTTTTGGCAGCAATATTTGTGATTGACTTCTTTTATGTTATATTTTTAAAGAAATTTGTTTTAAAGGCCAGATGTGATGCATGTAGCTCTTGCACAGAGGATGACTTTTTTTTATTTTGGGCTTTTCTTTCTGAATGTTCATATCTGACCAACATGTAGAGTGAATCAAACAGGGATCTAATTTGCAGTCAAATATAACATTATCATTATTAAATTAGAACTTTCAGTCACTCATTAAAACTCTGGATAAAGATGATTGTATTGATCACAGAAGATATATATATATATATATATATATATATATATATATTATAAATTAATTGATTTAAAATATGTTTTTTTTTTCACTACACAGTTCTAACCATGTTTCAAAGATGGAAGCTAATTCGTGGCTTTTTAGCTTCCATCTTTGAAACATAGTTAAAACTGTGTAGTGAAAAAACATTTTAAATCAATTAATTTATAATATTAATGCTCTGTAAATTTACATTGAGCACTATTTTGTAAAATTAAAAATATCTATAAGAACACCGGATTATATATCTTGCTGTTCTTTCTTTTTATTTATATACATATATATATATATATATATATATGAAAATGATATATACATTTTTATATGTCAAGAACAATTTCAGAGAAATTTATGACAAAGTGAGAAAAGTTTTTGTATGACTCATTTCTGTTCTTTAGAACTTCATCAGGCTAAATCAATGTTTTGTTGATGTAACTCCACATGCACACAAAAGAGAGAGAACACTGAGAATTTGAAATTTAAATTAAAATGTTTTTTTGAATATGCTTTGGGTATATAATCGAGTCAATTTTTCATTTAGTTTCTTTTGTTTATCTTTTTATCATTGTTATTAAATATCCCACATTGTGATAATAGAAAATCTGCCAAGAATGGTGAAATGTTGTAATAAACTGGATGTAAATTTACTGTGGATATATATATATATATATATATATATATATATATATATACTAATAATAAATATACATCCTGTTCCTCAGTGTTTGTACCAAATAGTGAGAAACAAGATGTATATTTATTATTAGTATAAATTATATGTCCGTTATTATACATCAAGTACTGTTTTATTACAACCAGCACTGACTATGTGTTGCATTATATATATATATATATATATATATATATATATATATAAAAAAAAATATGTTGTAGTGGTTCCAACAAGAGAAAAGTATGTATATTAAAAAGAAGAGAAGAGATGTGCCGCAAACGTTTTTGGTTGTAATGTGGATTTATTTAGAAAAAAATATTATGCTTTGTGGGGTCCGAATGTTGATGTTAGACAAACCCTAAGACATTAAATAAAAAAAGAGAACAAGGACAGTTTTTAGATAAAATATGCCAAAATTTATTATTGGCAGAAAAAAGAAAAATATAATTGAAGAATCCAGATATTTTAAATACATTGGGGGTTGTGCTGGTAAATAACTATTGGACTTAGATGCATCGACAGTTGATGATCACTGGAGCACTTGAGTGGTGCCAAAGTTTGATAGACAGTTAATGTTGGTACTAGCTGTTACTCAAAGGCCAGGCCAGCCAGTTGTTGGTAACCAGAAGATGAAGACAAACCACTTGGGTGGTGTTGAAGGACAATAGGCAGTCAGCACAGGTCAATAGACAGTTGAAGTTTTAAGGTGATACTAGCAGGCAGTCTTAGCCAAGGGTAGGCAGTTGAAACCATGGTGATCCGTGAGATGATGAGGAGCAGGAAGTCAAACTTGAATCACCGAGTGGATTGGTAGAAGACATGGTTGGTGGGAGTCAGTTGGTTGCTGGTGATCACTGATGAAAAGATGCTACCCAATCTTCTTCTATTCCCCCTGTCCAAGGAGAGGCTGGTCGCTGTTGGTTTTATGGCATAGGAGTGTTACAACAGCACAGGGTTTTGAAGCTACTTCCAGTTATAAATGAAAGTCATAAAAATAACTCTAGGTTATGAAGTATAATCTAATTGGTCATAAAAAAAAACTATGAACAGGAAAAAATAGTATTGGGTTTGGATAACCAGTGTAAAATGTCTTCAAAATGATGTACAGACTTAATAAACTCAAACTGTTCAAGGTTAAATTGAAAAGAATCCATTTGCTGAAACAAAAATAACAGAGTAACATGTAACTATGATAATATATATATATATATATATATATATATATATATATATATATTTTCATCCACAGACAGGCTGTTTCGCTGTATCACAGCTTATCAGTGTGGCTAGACGTCCGACTGCCTCTAGCTAGGATCGAAACCCAACTGAATTGGCATCAGTCAGTGGTTCTACCACTAAGTAATTGATGCACGGTAGGGAAGATGGTGAATTTAAGCATATATATTTTTAGATAAACACACAGTGACTGAGAGAACTTGATTCGATTTACTGAAGAGTCATACATTATTAGCCATAATAGTCACTGTTTACAAACCCGCACTTCCTCCCCAGAGAGCTCAACCAAAATAAATTTTTCAGGAACATATATATTGTCATCCACAGACAGACTGTTTCACTTTATCAAAGCTCGTTAATGTGGCTAGACGTCCAGTTGCCTATATATATATATATATATATATATATATATATATATATATATATATATATATATATATATTTCCTATATATATATATATATATATATATTTCCTATATATATATATATAATGTGAACACTGATGTCAGCACCTAACATTGTACAGATTGAGTAGAGAAACTTAAAACAAATTGCAAGTAAAAATTTATACCTGGATTTATGCAACGTCATTCCATAAAGTATGCCACAAAGATTGATTGGAACTGCTTAGTGACCTTGACATATTTGGGAAGGATATTAGAATAATCAAAAACCTATACTGGCAGCAAACTGCATGCACAACAAAATGATTATTATTTATTATCTGATTGTTATATGGTGTTGAAGACATAAGAGATGGTAATAATGAGTAAAATTGTGAGTTTGGGATCAAATGTAGATCAAATATGGATCAGAATTCAACAGAATGATAAGATAAAGAATAAGTAAAGCATAGTCTTTCTCATGATTTTTATAGATGTAACACACACCTATAAAAAAAACATACAAAAAATGAGTGTCCAAATAATTTAGTTGGAAAATTCAAGAAGTACCTGGAGATTTCTTACCTCGAATTTTTGTTGAGTGCTAAGAGATAAATGTTACTATTATGACCTGATAAAGGAAAAGGAGTTGAAACTTTCATTGACACATGTGTTGACAACCTGTCCATGTCAACTGCTTGTCTGACAATGAGAATGTCACATGTCTGTGTGTGTAGAGGAGAAAAGTGGAGTTGTTTTTCATTGGTTTAAAATGAGTAAATTAATGATAATTATAATTGTTATAATTATCTTATAATTATTTTTGACACTATAATTCATTTTTATTTATTTTTTATGGACATGACAACCTTGACTTTTAATAAATTGATCAACCCTATTTTTCTGTAATATATATCTTATAAGCATTATCTGAAATGTTGAGTGTATTTCATTTTTCTTATTGTAGCCCTTCGCCATTCAATGCTGATTCAAGCCAAAACAAACAGTGAAGTGTGTCACCAGCAATTGGAACAAATCCAGAAAGAACTCCAGACCCAAAAGTCTGACTATAAAGCTGTTAGTGCTGGTAAGAATCTTCTGATGATATTTTTTTTTTTTTACATATTAATCAAAGACTAAGATTAAAAGAAGTAAGTTAGAATTAAAATGGATCAGAGTTTGGGTTGCTTAGTATTGTATTATTGTAAATAAGAAAATTTAACAGTATTTACATTAGTCGGACTATTGTCCTCAAAAGATGAGGACAATAGTCCGACTAATGTAAATACTGTACATAATACCTCATCTCAGAAATATAGACAGACTCTGAAGAAAATTTAAATTTATAACTTCCAAAGATCTAGTTGTCAGAAAAAGAACTGTTCTTAAAATGCAAACTTTGTAACAAAATATCAATATTTAGTTGTTTGACTAGAAGACAATTACCACCAAAGAAATATCTTTTAAAAACAATTCTTGGTTTGACTAAACAATGCTAGAATTAATAGTTGTGTTAGCCAAAAACTAATTTTCAATTTTTTCATTAAAGGCATGAGGAGTATTTATTTTAACCGATGTAATTTAAAAAAAAATAGTGTATGTTCTATTGTAACATTTTTTGTATTTGTGTAAGATTTTTAAAAAAGCTGTCAGAATTGTCATATTTTTGTTCATTTTTTATGACTAAAGATGAAAGAAAATAAGCATTATTTTTGGTATACTGAGATTTTTGTTTTTTTCATTTTAAGAAAGGTAAAAATACAACTCAGACACAAAAAGTAAATTGTGTAGTTATTGTCGAATGTATTGTGAATAAATGAATGTCTTAAAAGAGGTCAGTGGATTTTGAAACTAGAGATTTCTTATTGAACTCTGTTCCATGGTCATTTAAGCTCGTAGAGGTTAAATAGCAAGAGAAAATGAAGACATTATTGAGAAGCAACTATTGGAAATAACCAACATACTCAAAATATCCAAATCAAGTATTGAAACTCTTTTGTACCAAACTGGCTATACTAGTCACTTTGATTTGTGTCTTTCTTTGTTTTTAGCCAAAAACCATATCAGACCTTGTTTTCATGTCTATAGCAATCAGTTATGACACTTCTTGCTGGTTGATTCTGGATCAATTCTTACGCTGGTTAATACGGCCACTGGCTGTTGAATTTGGTCATTCTGATCAGTGTCCCACTCTGCCACACATTGTGTTGTTTGATCACAAAGCTGGCAAAGACCAAGTTGTCATCAGCAATTGTAATGCTGGTTCAGTCATGGTGAAGCTATGTCACAAAGTAAAAAATAAAAAATGTTCTTTGCAGATTAAATAAAGAAAAGTTCAGAGTCTGTTTTCTATGTGGTTTATATCATTCTTTGTATAAAAATATTAACTCTTCCTACTTTTAAAGTCTATTGTGACACTTTGCTCAATTTAGCTAGGTCTGGAACAAGGCTTAAGTTAGGAGTTCCCTTTGGCAGCAAGTCATGTTTGATTTGGCAGCTCCACCTGCTGTCTGATATCATCTGCATCTCTGGTCAGCAACTCTGGAACTGGTGTCTGGTTGCTTCTGTGTTCTGCTTATATTGATTTTTTGGATCGACATGGTTAGGGGAGCTGGTGTTCCCCCTATCTTCCAGCAAGAGTTCTTGGTTGTCTGGATTTAAAAAATTAATTGTCTCCCCAAATTTGGGAGATCCCTTTTCCTATGGACAGCAGTTGTAGGTACTGACCTGCCTCCAAAACTCTGTCTTTCTCTTATGTGTACCTCGTACCATTACTTCCCAATGGTCATAGGCAATTTCTCTGTCCTTCTTGGTCTCTCACCTACGCCTGCCATTTCAGTTGTCATTTTGACAAATCTGGTTTTCAAATCATGTCACATGGCTTAGCTTCTGGTCATTAATTAGAATTATCATTTTAATTTCTCATCAGGAAATTTTTCCCAGTTTATTCATACAATCAAAAACTTACCAGCTGTTTCTTCCAGTCAGCTATCTCTATATCTTGTTAGGGTTATCACACTTTTTAGAATCCTGGGGCTGGGTCTTTACAGAAAGAAATTCTATTTCTTGGCTTGTTTACAATTCTCACTTTTTGATAGATAAATCAGTTTTTTCAATTCTGTCTTGTCTTTAAAAATTGCCAAACATTATCTTTTCAATCAGCTTTCTTTTCCAGCTGATTCCTCGGAGATGTTTTCGTAACTCCCATTTTAAGTTAGTGCCATCAATCAATTGTCAGCCCAGCTTTTTCCAGATGGCTTCTGTAGTAATATCTTTCCCCTAATAAAACAACCAAGTTGCTTTCTTCAAGCCATCTCTGCTTAAAAAATAGACTTTTAAAATTAAAAGCAATCTCATTTCTTTTTCTCAATTTTCTATTGTTCCATTCATTAACCCTTTTCATCTTGTTCCATGTTATATTTTAATTTTAACCCTTTTCTTTCCATTTACCAGTGTCACATAGTGTCACACATGCACAATTCATGAAATTGTGAGATTTATAAAAATTCATATAATTGCGCAATATATAAAAATCTTCATGTACAATTCATGAAATTATGAAATTTATAAAAATTTGTAAAAATTCTGAAATTGGCCAAATTGTTGAAATATCTGAATACATGATATCAGTGCAATTAAATTGATATATGTTATTGGTTCTGACCTGGCGTTTCAGCTTCAGTAACTTTCCCACCTCCATAAAGTTGCCTCCCTGTACCTTTTCTATAAATATTTTCATGGTAATTTGTTCAGATGAGCTCTTTGCTATGGTACTAAGACTTTATGAATTGAAGCGCAATACTAGATTAGCAACAAGGTCTCATCACTTTACAGTTGAGTTGGCTAGATGTAACCGTAAGTTCTCTGCTAACAGTTTCTTTTCTTGCACTTCTCGCTTGTGTAAGTTTCTTCTGGCTCCATGCTTTCCAATCAACTTTAATCTTCAAAAATTTAAATGCAATGTCATTCGCTATCTACTGTCTTTCCGATTACTCTTCTATTGTTTTCACTCCTTAATAATGTTTCTATTTTCTAATTCTTCCACACCCAGTAATACCTTGTGTCTTAGTGGCTTTGCTTGGGATGAATTTGATTAAAAAAAAAATCAACTCTTAGAAGTTGATCTCAAATTAACCTAAATTTCTCTTTCAAATTGTACCAAATGTAGCCTAGTTACTATTACTGGTTATGAGATATGGTTTTGGAAATATGTTTTTTTTATCATTTCACCCCAAGCAAGACAATGAAAGCACTAAGATGCAAGGATTATGGAGGATGAAAGATAGAATGAAGAAAACCGAGAAAATATTACTGAGAAGAAAAGACAATAAAAAATAGCAGGATTCAAGAGAGAGAGAACGATAAAAGAACAGGAATTAAGAAAAACAAGATTGACATTTCATTTAAATTTTTGTTGATTGCAGTTGACAGAAAAGTAAGAAGCCAGAAGAGAGTTCCACAAGCGAGAAGTATGAGAGAAGACGCTATTAGGATAATTTCTAAAAATTTGTAGATTTCTTGTGTCTCTAGTTGATTATGTGGGCATGTGGCTGAGAGGTTAGAACGTTTGCATTCTGACCATGAGACCTGAGTTCTAATCTCACCATAGTCAATTTGTCAGGAAGGAGACTTCCTGATGCTATCGAACTGGAGGAGTCAATCCCAGTATGCAGCACCTTTGGAAAGTACCTGAAAACCATACCACAGGTTGACCCAAGCATTGTGAGTGAAATTGGGTAGATGGAACCCTTGGATGCTGTCAATAGCTGTTCTAGTACGAAGTCACAAGTCATCATGGCCTAGGGCTTGAGCATGCTGGCCTTGTTCAAATTGTTGATCATGCTAGATAACACGTTCTTTCTCAGAAACTGTAACTAAGGTTTGCCCCGTATAGTTGCAGTATAAACCAGAGGTGGGCTCTGCGGCTGTTGAATAAACACAAATGTGGCTGAGCAAGCGTCTGCAACAGGGATTGGCTAGCTGCCCTAGTAGACAGGTATCCTTGAATATGAGTGGCCAGCTATAGAGTTGATTCTGTGAAGGGTGTTTAATGTTTTGTATTAAAATACAGTGCTACCTGAATTCAGGCACATTCAGGTGCGTTCCCGGTTTATGTGAAATATGCAGATGCATTTGGTCACTTCTGGCTTTAAGGGATTAATAGCTTAAATTTTTTTTTTCTGCCATAATCAAAAAAGTGTTCCTTACAATTTTTCTTACCATCTCTATTTTCATATCCATTATTTCTGTTTTCTCCTTCTGTTTGTTCAAATCCCATATACATGTAAGACATGAACACATGTAGTGTCATAGTTTATTATTGTTCTGATGTTTTTTTTTGTTTTTTTTTACTGAGATTAAAGTCAATAAATATTTTTCTTATGTATCTCTTTTGGCAGATATGACTCGGCAATACAAAACAATGCAATCAGAGATGACTGGTCGTATCCATTTGCTGGAAACAGAACTTGCCCACTTTAAACTCAATCTCAGTGAGTATCTTAACATTGTCATGATTGTTTTGGTTTCTTTTTTAATTACACTCAAACATACACAAAAAATATTTTTATCACTTTAAACATTACTTTTAGTGGATACTCATGTTTGAGTAGACACTCTGGTTATTTATTAAAAATAATATATTTATTTATTTTTGTCTGCTGGCCTGAATACTCACTAAAAATAATGTTTAAAGTGATAAAAATCTGTTGGATTAATAATTAAAAAAATCACTACACATGAATACATATGAATACATATAAATGCATTTGTACCTCTGCATAACACTTCTCATCACATGGTTAGTCCTGGGTATGATGATAAACTACATCTGACAGCAAGGTCTCTGATCAAGAGATTGGAGGTTTTGAGGAGCATGGAACCCAGGTCCACTCTGACCCGGGGTGGTATCACCTGTTAGGGTCCCAGCTATATGAAAATATTTTTTTGATTTTTGTTTGGTTGTTCACTAAGTGCAAAAAAACATTATGGTAAAAATGCCAGCAATATATTTATAAAAAGATGACCAGTTGTAATATATTTTTATAGCAAAATGATAATCAATACAGCACTAAAGTATAAAAATATATTATTATAGTAAAATTATCAGCAATATATATTATCTACAAACTACATATCTAAAAAACAAGTATGCAAGTATGAAATGATGTACAGATACAATTGCATTCAAAATATCTTTAGTTGAAGCCATAAAATTATGTTCAAATTATTTAGATTTTGGCATTAAACAGCCCATACAGGCTGGTATAACATTAAACAAAAACAACCAATCAACCCATCACATGGTCATTATAATTACCTTGCTACCCATGGATCAGTAAATAGTTTGTGCCTATCTATACACTTATAGTGCATGTAATTTCATCCTAGAAAACTTGATTTATTTGGGTATTAATTGGTTGATTTGTTTTTTTTTTGCAACTTATCAACTTTTTACAGGTTACTTAAAGCCACCAAATAGTTTTAGATTGAAATAATTATTTGGAGATAATAATGATTTACTGATACATGTCCTATTAATTAACCCATATCTGGAGGCAAAAGAGGTGGATTCATAACTTTCCTAAGTACCTGGTATTCCCAAGCAGTTACCCATTTAGGTATTAACCATACTCAATATTACTTAACTGGTGATCATACGAGGACCAATGTTTCAACATGATATGGCCATAAGCCTTTTATTTGGGTAAGATATTAGAATAATCCAGAATACGTACTGGGGGCAAATGGCCTGCCAATGTATAGAAAATGAATTAAGCATGTACATAAAAATAGAAAGCAGTTGTGGAGATTCCATCTTGTCTATCAGGATGCACACTTAACAGTGTGGTAATCAGCAACATAAAAGGAAAGGATTTGTAGTAGTAGGCAAAGTTTAATAAATAAAATAAAATAAAAATATTTCTTAAATCCTCTGAAAAGTATTATCTACTTATCATCTCCTTAACATCTCATTAACATTAACACAGTGACTCATCAAAAACATGTTGGCCCCAAACATTAATGAGTTTTTTTACAAAATATAAATTTCTGTGAATATTTTTCCTTCAATCACATCTTTTGCTTTCCACATTCTGTTATCAATTTTTGGTTTATTTTTTATTGTTTCCTTTTTTATTTTAATTTTACTGTTTTTGTTCAGAATAAACCTGTTGATGACATTGCAGTCTTCAGAGTTAATGTTGGACATTGGAGTGTCTATATAAAACTGAGGACAATACAGGAATAGAGTTACAAAAAATCCTAAAATAAATAAAATTCTGCCACCTCAAATATTAAAGTTAAGGCAGTGGTTCCCAAACAGTGTGATGAGCCTCATAGGTATGGCAAAAGAGGATAGCAGGTGAGGTGGAATAATTGAAAGACAATCAGATTTAAAAACAGTTTAAAAAAATTCATATCCCAAAAATAAATATGATTTCAAAATTTAAAATATCATTATGGATTACTTGAAATTGCATGCATGAGTCCCAGTATAAATAGTTATAAATAATTATTGACCAATATTATAATATTTTTGCATTATATCAAGTATTAAGAATATAGTAACTAGGGTCCGCAGATTGGAAGAGAGAGTTATCAATGATAACGTTCTGACTTTGAATCCGCAGTTATCTCCCTCTTTCCTTCTCTCTATTTTTATTTTTAAATGTAATTTTTATCACATAAAATTTTGTGAGGTGTCAGCAAATTTTAATTCTGAAAAATGTGGCTCAGAGAAAAAATATTTGGGAACCACTGAGTTAAGGTAAACAAATAAAAAGTACAAAAATATAGAAGTGAATTTTTTTTAATAACTAATATTCTTTTGTAAAGTTGTTGAAGATCAAAAACTGAACTTTTATTTTTTTCATGAAACATATGTAAGTTTGTGGATTTGTGTGTAGGATAGCAGTTATTGATACCAAAAGTGAAACTAGCATTTCAAATCCAAATTTCAGCTGGGGTCATTATGATGGTTTCATAAAAATACCCTTAGAAATATATGAATTCATCTTTTCTCCATCACCCCCCACCTCCCCAACAAGGAATTAATAGCTGGGAAGACTATGCTCTCTACCTTTTGTTGGCAACCAAACTAGGAGAAGAATAAGTTCAAATTAAAAAATAGTTGTACATGGGGGGGGGGGCAATTCTACCTCATAGAAAACTGTTTGCTATTAAAACCACAGCAGCAGCATTGAGATTGATGAGGCTATAGCCCTATAATTCATGTGGATTTTACAGGGGTGACATATATAAATTAATAAGTTCTGTGCTGACAGCTTCTTCTCACACACTTCTCAGTTGTGAGAATCTCTTTGGCTTTTTGCTTTCCAATCCATTGTTAACTGGGGCAAAAACTAAAACTTCTCAAGCTATTTTCCACTGACATGAAGTGAAAAGATTATATTGTATCAATTGTTAGGTCTACTGCTAGGAATGTAGGTTCTCTGTGTTAAGCTAGACAATTTCTATCATCAGAATATATCTTACTTATTTATAACTCTACCGTTCATCCATGCATTAAATACAGGGTGCGATGGATATATCACAAAAATAACACTGACATCTCATTTTAACAGATATATTTATCAAAATTACATGAAAATAACTTGAAATAGTAAACAGTAGATTTATTCAATAAAATCGCCATTGGCTTCAGCCACAACCTCCAGATGACTTCAGAATCTCTTGCAACTCTTCTGGATGGTCTCCTTGTTTACGTTGGTCAATGCTGCTATAATCCTTGCTTTCAGTTCATCTTTGTTGTTACAAGGAGTTTTGTTAGTCTCTTGCTCAGCTGCACCTCACACATAATAATCAAGGGGGTTGCAGTCTGAGGAGTTAGGTGGCCAGATGTAAAGGGGTGACGTGGTTGTAGAAATTGTCTGACAACCATCACTGGGTTCTCCTGTTTGTGTTGTCAGACATAGGATCTTCTAGCAGCCACTCTTTTGAACCAGGGCAGTACTACCTCCTCAAGGCTCTTGATGTAGGCCTACGTGTTGAGTCTGTGGCCCTGTGGGAAGATGAATAGTGGCATAATGTCGCCATCACCAGTGATTACTCCAGAAACCTTTGTAATCATCATTAGACTCATCCAACTCTTTCCTCTGCACTATCCTCAGATTGACACCCAAACACTCTGAAATGTACATATTGGACCTTTCAGCTTGAATGCCAAGCAGTATTGCATGCTTTTTGCAAATTTCTGGTGAAGTGAATTGCATCATGGTGCGCTCTTTTTCTCACAGACCAGGCCCAACTGAACCAACTATACTGTGCAGTTGACAAAATCAAAAACAAGCAATGTATATGCATGAAATTAAAAATATAAAATGGCGACATCTGTTGCCACATCTGGTTTGGTGCTCCTGCTATGTATCTAGAAATTCTGGATAAAATCCAAAGAAGAGTCTGTAGAGTTATTGGTCCTGACCTGGCATCTCAGCTTCAGTCACTTTCCCCACTGCTGTAACATAGCTTCCCTGTGGTTTTTCTATAAATATTTTCATGATAATTGTTCTGACGAGCTTCCCTCTTTCATGCCTTGACTTTAGGAATTTAAGTGCAGTTCTAGATTGACTGCTACACCTCATCATTTTACAGTTGAAGTCGCTAAATGTAACCCATAAGTTTTATGCAAATAGTTTTTTCTCTCACTTTTCTCACTATTGTACTCTTTTTCTGCTTCTTGCTTTCCAGTCAACTTTGATCTTCAAAAATTTAAATGTAATGTCAATTGTTATCTTCTGTCTTCTTATTTCTTGTTCTTTTATTGTTCTCTCTCCATAATAATGTTTTTCTTTAATCATATTCTTTCACACTCTGTAATCCCCTATCTTTTAGCGGCTTTATTGCCTCGCTTGGAGTGAAATGATTAAAAAAAGAAGTTAGATAAATCACTATTTAAAAGTGAAAATAATAGAATGCTTTTCTGTATTATTGAAATATATGAATTATGACATTTTAAATTTCAGCAAGACATTGCAGAATCCCATTAAATCATACTTTTGTTAACATCTTATATAATAATGTGGGCTCATGTCCGAGTGGTTAGAACATTTACTTTCCAACCAAGTGACCCTGGTTCATACACCACCATGATCAATTTGTCAAGAAACTTTATGTTATTGATCTGGAAGAGGCGATCCCAGTAAGTGGCATCTTTGGAAAGTGTCTGTAAACCATGTCTAAGGTGAACCTAAGCCTTGTGAGTGAAATTGGGTAGACAAAACTATTTGAGAATCATTGATGGTTGTGCTAGCATGAAGTCACAGGTCATTGTGACTGAGGATTTGAGTGTGCTGGCCTTGTTCAGGATGTTAATCACACTATATAATGCACTCTGTCCCCAAAACTGTAACTAAGGTCTGTTCAGCATAGTTGCAGCAGAAACCACAGGTAGGCTCTGTGTGTGTTGAACAAACACAAATGTGCCTGAGAATGCATCTGCAACAGGGATTGGCTAGCCACCCTAGTAGATAGACATCCTTGGATAAGAGTGGCCAGCCATAAGATAATAATATGATAGGCATGTACATATATGAATATACATTACAATTATAAGTATACCCGTTTTTTTCTTTTTTTTTTCAGAGGAGACTGAAAAGCTATTGACAAAAGAAAAGGAAGAAAAAAGAATTTTGATCCGAGATAAAAATAATGAGATTAGCGCTCTCCAACAGAAAATAAACAGTCTACAAGGTTCCTATGAAGCCATTCTACACGTAAGTATGCCAAGTAATCTAAATTAAACTTTGGGAAAAACAGAATCATTGTTTTGAATTTATATATTGAGAAACCTCTTCTTTTGGCCTTGCTAATTATGGCACTTTATTTATATGGGGTTAGATTGGTCTTGTAGATTAAATATAGACATCAGTTTGAAACTCCCTGAAGACAACCTGGATCAACAGCTGAAACCTTGTAATAATAACAACAAAAATAAGGACATTAGTCTGAATTAAAATAATAAACTGATCTCTCCTCTGATCATGCTCAAACATCTCAATGGAGGAAAACTGGCTAGCATTTAATGCCTCCAAAACCAAACTAGTTACATTCCATCATTGCTGATCAGGCCCTGAACTACTACCAATCACAATGAATGGATGTTCCCTCAGGGAGGCCTTGAGCCTTAAACTCAACCCTGACCAAGTGGAACTCGTACATACAATCCATCACCAAAGATGCAGGAAAAATGGTTGGTTCCCTGTACCAGTTCAGTAAGTACCAGGTTCCTCGTGCTATCCTCTACCTTTACAAAAGTCAGATTGAGCTTAAAATAGTCATAGTCATCACTCTTCAGTCTCATTAGAGCTCAAAAGTATCTCTGCCTCCTTGTGGATAAATTATTTTCCACTCTGCAACATCTCTCTCAGAGACAAAATGTTGCAAGTCTCTCATTGCTCTAAGTTCTAACCTTCATAACTAAGACATGCCATACAATACGCATTGTAGCAAATCACCCTCATTCCCTCTGTATTCCATTGTTAAGAAGATACTTCCACTCGAGCAGCTTTTGACCATGAACCACTACTCTGTGGAACCAACTCCCAAGAGGATGTTTTCCTGATCGTTACAATTTTAACCTTTTCAAGTCTAGGGTTAACCATTATCTTTCCCAAATATTTGCATAAACTGCACCTCTTACTCAGTAACCTTCTACCTTAAGTGGCTCCTGGGCCTTGTACAAGGTGAACTTCATTGTACAAAAAAAAAATGTGAATAATATCTATGATATTAAATGTTTTCCTTATTACATTGTAATTTCATACTTTAATGAAAGTACATGCAACAAAAAACTTCAAACATGATAACTGAACAGTGATTTTGAAGTATTGATATTTTATAGATTCATTTCTGATAGTTATTTATGCCACTCAGTGGTCACATGGTCAGATTGTGTTTAAATGGCTGAAAACAGCTGTGCAAAATTGTTTATACTTAGATGATTAAAAAAAGATTTTGCTTTGCTTAAACACAGCTGTTTTTTTTTCAATATAGAATCCTCTATTCAAAAAATGTGAGGAAAAGAAAAGTAAGATTGTTCAGTCTTTGTGGTCATAAAAACATGATCTTGATCCTCTTTTCAATAGTAGAAAAGAAACAGATCAAGAAGATGAACTAATTAACCCATACTCATATGATATATTTTGATTTTCTAAGTATAACTTAGACATGGCACAAGGCGAAAAGTAAGAGCATATTTGTTATCAGTTTATTCAGTAAGTGGTACAACCAACTGCATACCCTGAGTAATTATGATACATGGCTGTATGTAAAGTACATATTAATGTGAGTATGCCAGCTGGGGATTAGATGGGCATAGTGAACTAACTCTCAATGATGGGGGAAATTCCATGAAGGACCCAGCATAATATTTTGATGATCTACTGATCAGAAAATTATCATCTGAAATAATTATTTACATTATAAATGATTAATAAATATTAATTAGTCTTATCAGACTGGTAACTGCATTTGAAAAGATATTGATTGTTATCATAAACAGGAACAAAGTTCACTATTTACATTGTTTGGACTATCATTCTCATCTTTATTGCCATATTTATCACAACGTTATGGCTGTTGTACGCTTCGGCCTTCTTCAGGTGGTTGGAATGTTGAACTGAAACTTTATTTTGAAAAAACTGCAATATGAGCTCTGGTAAAAAACATATAATGATAATAGCAAAAATTGTAATATGAGCACTGGTAAAAAACGGTTGCTGAAGACATTAGGTTTATAATACTCAGAAATTCATAGGCAGATGTCCTCAAGGACACATGGCACAATAGAGGGTTCAGTTCGACATTCCAACCACCTGAAGAAGGCCAGAGCGTACAACAGCCGAAACATTGTGATAAATATGGCAACAAAGATGAGGATGATAGTCTAAATACTGTAAATAGTGTACATAAAACCTCATCTCAGAAATATAGACGGATACTGAAGAAACAAAGTTATTTAATTAAAATGTATTTTTAGTTAATCTGCATGATGCTAATTCTAGATTCAGTTCTCCCTTGGACAGGCATAGACATAGGCAAACAGGCAGAGTTTACATAGATATAGGTATGTAAGTATACACATACATGCAAGTCATATTAAGATGTGTTTATGCATGCTGTGTTTGCAGTCATATTGCATTGAATATCCCAGGTCATGTTCGATCACCAAAGTTAAGTAGTGATGAACCTCATTACTTAGATGGTGATTTTCTGTTGTTACATTAACCCCATATTTGTACCCTAACCTCAGATTTTATAAGTATATTTTCAGTACCTTTTGTATTTGCGACGAAACATATGAATCTTAACTTCTTTATTTCTTAAATATGCAGATTGTGAGATATATATTGTTTTTATAACCAGATGAGTCAGGGCCAGTTCTCGGAAAAGAACCTTCCCTTCTACCTCCATCTCCTACCTGGTCCGCTGTTTGACAGATAGGTGTGAATGATGTTAACCAGTTCCATAGTCGCTGGCCAAAACAAACGTTGTTTGACAGGTGGATGATATTAACAGGGTCCGTGAATGACACATACCTTTTTTGGGGGCCAACACGTGACTCAAAATATAGCAGTTTTCGTTTCGCACGTGTTGAGATAACAACAACCACACATAGTTGCTGGCTATCAGAGGAGTTGGACGTCACCAAAAACCAGTCTTAGCTATTTGCCATTAGAAGAAGCAGTTGTCACCAGAACCAGACTTCGTTGTTCGATGCCAGAAGAATTAGATGCCACCAAAAACCAAAGGACCGACACAAGAATCTAGATCAACATCGTCAACCCAAGTTAGCTATATTCCTGTGATTTTTCTGTGTGTTCTCCTCGCAATCAATACAGATCGGACGTCGCCAGTCAAGAATTCATGTTAGAACATTGTCAATCCCATCCGTTACTCTCAAAGAAGTGTGTAAATATCCTTTGAACAAATTGTACCCCGATAATAGTCAATCGACGTTGATTCCAACCTTATGTAAGTTTCTGCATGTTTTTCCATATCTTATAATCTGCTATTTCCGTATTCGTATGTATTTCGCCGCATTAATATTTGTTTAATTAGTTACTTATCTCCCCACCCCTTGTATTATTTAGTTTTCTTTTTCTTTTTCTTACATTCACACTCCGTGTATTCTAGAAATAAAATCTTTGTATTATTCTCGTGTTGTCTTCTGTTGTTCTGTGTCTGCGAATTGTTCATTTTCTCTCTGCGTTTACCGACGTCCGGAATTAGAGAATTCCCCTCCCAACGTTCTTTTCTTTATTTTTATATCGAACCTTGGGATCTCTTACTTATTTTTTTTATTTTCTCGTTGCGTCCCGGCTACCGTAGTCCCAACGAAACCCCGGGCGTAACACTGTGTACCTTAGTTATGGCACAAGGCTGAAAGTATGGGTCACCCAGGATCAAATTCACTATTCAGTCAGTTCTAGAGAAACATGCTTACTAAACATTACACCATGTCAAAGTGCTCTTTGATTTTCTAAGCGTATCTTAGATATGGCACAAGGCCAAAAGTATGAGGAACTCAGTGAGGATCATAACTGATCTAGTGAGACAAGCTTGCTAACCATTACACCACATCAAAGTGCCCTACTCATATGATTGAGTTGTCTTTTTACAGGTTATCAACCCTTTAAGGTTTACTTAGAGCCAAAATATATTTTAGATCGTAAGAATAATTCCTTTTTTTTTCTTACAAGTGAATATGGCATTAACAATTCTTTGAGATTAACAATGATTTTTTCAAATACAAGTCTTACTATTTTAACCCATAGCTGGAGAAGGCAATGGATACATACCTTTCCAAAGATGCATGATTAAATGCAATGAACCCAAATGAAATTTGAAGTTGGCTTCTTATCAAATATCTATTAATGTGTATGGTATTTATTTGTATGTCCACATTGCATGAATTTGACATGGTTTTCAGAAAAAATTTTTCAAGCCCCTTGGCATTATGCCTTTTGAGATGCCTCAGGCACCAAGTAATGACCCCAGCCCCATCCCACAGGAGAGTTACTGGGGCTCCAGCTAACATTAATCTGAAAACCTTTCAGCCCAGTTGAGCCAGTTACACTAATATTTCCCTCGGTAAAACTAAGTGCATATTGATAAACTTAACCTTTTGTTTAGGTGTCTATCTTCTTCCTACCCTTTAATTATTCAATTCATCTTTGTTTCAATTGGTGCATTCCATGACTGTACATGGTTTCTCAACTCTTACACAAGCACCATTAGTAGTCTGTTGTCATTACATATTTATTTCTTTTACATTTACTTTGTAAATAAAAAGAGAATGCGTTTCATTTGGTTTTGGCAAGTTGTGCATAAGTCCATAAAGAGAAAAATATTTATTGAGGTATTTTTAGGCATTATGTTGAAGCTACTTGATGAACATTTTCACATGATGGTTTTAATTTTTATGGATCCCTGTTTAAACTTCCACAAATTTACAAAAAGGGGAAAAATGAAAGATGAATATGGTTTTGTAAAATAATTTTTTATGCACAAATTTTACAACAAAGTTTTAAATTTGATCCTTAATAACATTTTAATAATAATTTCCTGTTTAAAATATATATATATATATATATATATATATATATATATATATATATAATATAATATATAGTGCTGGTGTTAATAAAACAGTGTTTGATGTAATAAAACAGAGCTATTAAGTATATATTAATAAATATAAATATTATCCCTCATCAATAGCACGAATTGGAGTTTCATGCACAACACAATCAGTACCTGACTATTGTGTTGTGCATGAAACTCTGAATAATACTAATAATATGTATTATCAACAGACTAAATGCAAAAAGACCTAAAAAAAAACAAGAAAAACTTTATGCAAGAGAAAAATCAAACTAAGAAAGAAGAAAAAACTAAAAGGCAAACATCCACCTAAGCAGTAAATAAAAGTTCTCAATGCCTAGGCTATACAGACAGGGCAAAAAATACTTCACAGTGTCAACCCTCAACAAGGCACAGATTGAGTCAGTGAAGTCTCACACTGTCATATATATATATATATATATATATATATATATATATATATATATATATATAACTCAAAAGGTTAGGACAGGAACTTCAGCTACTGGACTTGAGAAACTAATTTTCATGAAATTTTCTAAATCTTTCCTTATAAGGAAATGGCTAATATTACTATTACCATTGCCATATATATATATATATATATATATATATATATATATATATATATATATATATATATATATATAGTTTTAAGGTATGCTATATTTACTGGTTAAAATGCTCAATATCAGAAATAGAGCATATGTAAAATATAAAAGTGGACATTGAAGGATAGTCTATTTCATACTAAACACAATCATAAGAGTTGACAATTGCATTTAGCATGAAACAGACTGCTGCCTCTGGGTGTTGATTTCAATGGCCACTTATATATATATATATATATATATATATATATATATATATATATATATATATATATATATATTTAGTTTTAAAAAAAATAATATTTTTGTGAAGGGAAAGAATAAAATGTGACTGAGTATTTACATACCCATCTTTGCTCTTGTTTCATCAATCTATTGTTACCTGTACTCCTGTACTAGCACTACCAAAATCATAGCATTCTTTGGTGTCATCAGTATGCGTGGGTGGTGTAATGAATAGCAACTCAGAATGAAAATTGGAGAGCTGAGTCTGAATTGCAGTCAGGCTCATTACATTCTCTTACATGCAAATACTCTTTAGGAAGGTATGAATCCATCTACTCCCCCAGATATGGGTTAAATAGTAGGACTTGTATCTAGAATAATCATTGTTATTCTCAAAAAACAATTGTTAATGCAATATTCACTTGGGAAAAAAATTATTCTTACAATCAAAATATGTTTTGGCTTTAAATAACCCACAAAGGGTTGATAAGCCATAGAAACATATCAATCAATCAATTAATTCTTGGTCTTAGCACTTGGTAATGTATTTGATCTTCACCATCATCACATGCTGACATCAGCAAGCTAGGATGTAACCAGATTTTATAAAGATTTTTCCCAGTGGTCATTGTGATTCTGTTAAGATTTCAGACGTGAGATCTTGATGGCCATGGTAACTTCTTTGTCTCTGCTGAAAACTGATTTCACAGAACAAACCAGCAAACTCTGTTGATAAATAACAACAGGTTTAATGAAAATAAATTGATAATTTAAAAGTATAAGAGTAAAAAATTATTAAACTTTCTTTATAGACTGATGATCTTTCAACAGGAAAATTATTGTAGCAGTAATTCATAATAATTTGAGAGATCTCAGTCCTGGCACTATATTCTTTTCTATCTGGGCTTGTGTTCATGTGTTCATTAGTGGCAGAAACAGCAGCAGTGAAAGGAGGAACAATTTATAACAGACCTCTGTTATCTTCTCTCACCCTACCGTCTGTCTTTCTGGTCTGGTCTGTCTCTGGCTGTCTTTTGCCCATCTTGTTTATATGAGGAAGTTTGCACACATAAGATATTCATGACCTTTGTGGAATATCCCTACATAGCTTTTCTAGTTTTACCAAGAAGTCACTGGGTTGTGCTGTCAAACCCCTATAAAAATGGGACACTCATGGTCTTCATCCTCTTCTCTCTCTTTTCCACCCAGTATTCTGTAGCAATCACATTCATGGGAATTTCTTCCCAAGCATGGGGATAATTTTCCCCTCAGTGACAGAACTTTATTCACACACACACACACACACACACACACACACACACACACACACACACACACACACATTCATGCCACAGTTCTCCTACATCAGCTATAAAATGATGCTAATGGTGTTGAACTTTCAATGCCTCTAAAACTGAATTTGTAGGCTTCAACCAGCAAGGTTCAATACAAACTGTCTCAGGTGAATCAATAAAATCTGTTGAATCTTTTACATACCTAAGAAACAAAATAAATATTGAAAAGAGGGTGAAAATTTGCATAGTTAAAGCCTGGGTCAATTTGAATAAAATGGATGTAATGTGATCTACCAGACACCTCAAGTGGAGATTCTTTTGGGCCACTGTAGGAGCAGTGTTTATGTATGGTGCCACTGCTTGGACATTAATTAAAACCTCAGAGTCTAAACTTGATGTGACCTACACTCAGATGCTGAGAACTATACTTAACATCTCTTGAAGACAACATCCAGCTAAAGCACAACTCTATGGACACATCCCTAATAATTCTACAATCTTACGCAAACACAGCATGCACTTTGCAAGACACTGCTGGTGAACAAAACAACAACTTGTGAATGATCTACTGCTCTGGATAGCTAGCTATAGAGCAAGATGGGTTGGTCACCCAACAACTACCTACAGCTATGTCATGTCACAGATTACAACCCTAATGACAAACTGACCTTGATTCAGGACTATGATAGTTGGTGTGATAGACACATGAATGTACAAGCTAGCTCAACCAAATAAAATAATCTTTCTTTTACATCCATACTAGTATATCTTCTCTCTCTTGTTACTTGGTTATATAAACACAAAAAAAATATAAAATATTGCCTTGTGGAAATTATCTTTCATTTCCTTACATCTGTCATTTACATGTGTAAAATATTTTTGCCACTACTTTTATTCTAACTAGAAGCAGTGACATGCAACACTTTCTTTTGTTCAGTAATAGATGGCCCACTTTGGAATGGGGTCAGGTCAAACACCTACTTTAAATTTTGATAACAATATGAACAGTTGGGGACTAATAGTACTTTGTATAAACATTTGGAATTTGGTAAATTTTAGAAGTCCCTAAATTTTTGTCATACTCCCTTAGAGGCAACTGGATAGAGTGGGAAAGATATAGTCTTACTAAATCTTAATGAATTCTACTTTATTTATTTCAAGTTCAAATCTTCCTAGAATCTTCTTCAAATTCATTTTATGGAATTAATCTTTTCTTTCTTTCCATATTTCTTCAGCAATTAATTACGTTTCATTGATTTTCTTCACTGTTTAATCTTAATTATTTCTTGCTTCAAACTGTCATTAGTCATTCTCATGCAATAAAACATTGAACCATAGTTTTCACCTTGTTATATCCAATCATCCAGCCTAACATTGATCTGGGGTTATCCTCCCCTTTGTTATAACTCAATAAGTAGGCAAACATGGGAATTAGAAATTCATTTAAAAAAAATAATCTTTTTTTTACAATTAACTTCAATGCTTGTACGATTACCAATGTTAAACAACATCAATCCTGGTCAATACCTAGATGGGTGACTGCTTGGAAATATCAGGCACAGTAAGCTTGGATATGCGGGTGGTGGAATGGATAATGGCTCAGAATTGAGTTACACTTCTACTCGAGTTTGTTATATTCCCTTACACGCCCTTCGGAACAGTATAAACTTTTTCTCCAGATATATGTTAATTAGTAGGGCTTATATCAGTAAATCATAAACATAGCAACAATTCTTCTTTGGAATTTGGAAAACTTTTAGAAGACAATAAATCTTTGTCATTTTATCCTGGAGGTAATTGAGTAGCTTGGGGAAGATCTAGTCTTACTGAATCTTAATAAGTTCTACTTTATTTATTTCAGTTTCAAATTTTCCTAGAGTCTTCTTCACTTACATTATGCTTTCTAATTACTATTTTTAATTTTTTCTTTCTTTCCTTATTTTCTTCAATGCTTAATTAGATTCCCTAACAGAATCACCTGTGCTATGTAGAGTTTTGCCCAATACTGCAAATTGCTACAAAACCTTAACCTGAAAACTTGAGTCATGTTCTTAGATAGCCTTATCAGATTGAGACTTTCATATGGATGTCATGCATGATCCCACATCCATTCAGAAATATCTAAACTGTCATCTATAAACAAATGTTTTCTAAGATAATGGCTTAAAAATGGCTTTGAGCAAATGAAGACTGCAGATCTTGATGAAGACCATATTTCTTCTAAACTTGTGGACTGGAGCTACATAATCAAAAACAAAGAAATGTTCCAAATAACAGAAATTGCATCATTTGAGGACTTTTCAACAACAGCAACAGCTAAAATGAATATCACATGCAACTAGAAGAGAAAATAATGACATAATTAAGATTTTGATGTTCCACACTACTTCAAATAAAAGGTTAGGAAGGAAACGCTAATCAGTGCTGGAAAGAGTGATAACAGCTAATGGACTTGAGAAACTGTTGTGGAGTAAATAACACACCCCTGGAAACACAAATGAACTAGGCAAGAGTCTTTAAATAAAGAACTCCAAGTGAGTCAAGAAGTTCCTTGGAGTCTGCTGAGGAGAATTTCTAATGACATCATAGCCTAAGCGAGACATAGTATTATAACTGTTAGAAGAAAGTTATAACAGAAACCCATTTTCCTTAAAAATTGTTTTAAGAGAAAGATTTTATAAATTTCAACTGTAAGCATCACTAGCTGCTTGGTCAAGGAATGCCAAATGTTTCTTTATAAAGAAACAGCTAATATTACCATAATACTAATTTTTCCTTTTGCTTAAGTTTTCTCTTTATCTTCAATAATGAACTTGTTGTCCACAGCAAGTAGGGAAGATCTTTAATTTTGTTGTTGGAAAAGCATTTATTTTTACATTTTCTGTACATTCAAATTTCTTTATATCCTAATCATTATGATTTCTTATTTTAAGTCTTATGAAAGAATCCTTGGGATAGGATTCAATTTCTTATTACTCTAAATGTTATTTTTGTGGATACAAGTATTTTAGTAGACATCCTGTTCTTTTTTATTTTAAACAATGCGAATGACATCTGGCCTGTGTATTCGAGAGATAAGTCTTGAATGCACAGGATAGATGTCATTAACATTGTTTCAAATAAAAAAGTACAGGGCATCTACTCAAACACTTGTATCCACAAAAATAACATTTAGATTAATAAGAAATATAGGATTTAATGGAAAGAATTAGGTGATTAAGACTTTTCCCTTGATAAATTATTGTTTTTATACTTTTTTCATTACAGGAAGCCTTGGACAACCTGATGAATTTAATTGAATTAGCAAATGAACAGTGGAAGGAACAGTCAAGAATGATTCAAGCCAAAAACATGAAGACATTATCTCAGTTTGGTTTAAACCCTTTAGATTTGTAATATGAAACAAATGAAATATAAAATCCCATGGTTTTTATTTTGGTGTATGCATAATTTAATTTTAATCTCTAGTGCCAAAGAATATGTGACTCTAAAAAAGAAATTTTAAACAATCTTATTAACCAATATCTTCTATGAACAGCAGTAAGGAACTTAACAAATTTAATCATTTCTTGTAAAAACTTTACATTTTTTTTATGACATCATTTTCTATATATTTTTCTATTGTAAATCATTGCATGTGTGATGATTTGATTCTGTAAGTCACTGCACAAGCTGTGATGACATCCAAGGTCAGCTGTACACTAATACACTGGCGTTCCCTATATTCCATGGATTCATCTTGATTATGGCCGTGAATGCCATCAACAAAGAATAATGACAAATGCTTTTCAATACACTTGTTGGGTCAAGAAATAGCAAAAAAAAAAAAACAAAAAACAATTTCTCACTTAGTTCTAGCCACTGAAAACAAAACCCTACACTGTTTCATTGACTCCTGGCCATTTCACTGACTGCCCATTATATGGATACCAGCTGGTGGATCCACCACCTCTTTCCATCCCCTTGTGTTCCGCCAACTAGAAAGGGGGACCACCCAGACAGGTTTTGGGTGGTCAGTCTTTCAAAGGATCTTACTTTTATGGCTATCTAAAAACACTAACAAAACTTTATGCTTGACAATTCAAAGGTGGGCTGGTGACAGGACTCCTGAAAAATCCTGGTCATTAAATTTACTCAAAGATGGGCTGGAGACAAGATTCCTGAGAAAGCCTGGTCATTAAATTGGCTTAAAAGGATGTGTGAGAAATCATACTGCTATACATGTAAGTTTATATGTGAATGTCCTACTATTGTGGCTTTCTACTTTAATAGCTGTAAATTATTACAAGATTCAGTAGCAGTAGCATACAGTAGATGGAAGGTGCAATGGTCCTGGGCATCCATATTGGTAGAACATCCAATCAAAGATATATTTAATTTGAATAAAGTGTTTATTTCATGTTTCTTCTGTTTTTTACATATTAAAATGTCTTCCTTTTACACATTTCTCAGTACTAGGCCCTGTGGCACCCCACCCCATCTACCACCACCACCTACTTGAGTTAGCAGCATACAATCAAGAAGTTGGGCCCAAGCATCACCACATCACGTTCAGCAGGTCTCTTAATAATAAAACTAGATGATGACAGAGACTCACAGGCATCCACGCAAGCAGTGTAATCAGATATATTAAGAGATGCCTGTTATAGACAGTGAACAAGTTAGTCTTCCAGTCCATAATTAGTGTAGCAAGTTCAGTCTTCTTTGGATGCCTTCTTATTGTGATCAGGTGTCAGACTAATCTAAATACAATAAATATCAACTAAAACTCATTGCAATTTTTAATAATGAAGCTTCTAACAAAAAATAAACTAAATCTGAAAAATGTCATTTTTTTTTTTAATTAAAAACCAAATATGAAGTTAGATTATAAATGATTACAGCAATGACTTTAAGATATTAGCCAATTAATATAGAAAACATTTAGATCAATATTCTCTTCCAAGAGATTCAATCATCATTATAGTATGATTTATCAATGTACCCAGCAATGTTTGGACTGAAAATGGAGTTGTAATCCACATACAACGCAATGTGTGCATGTGAGAGCATAACATTTTTCTTTTTTTTTTTTTGCATAGTGCACAGATATTACACTGTATTTACCTAACCACACAAGGTGTTAGAGTGTGACAGGTGGTCCATTTTACATGGTAATGTCCATAGAAAAGAGTCAAAACTGCCATGTCTCTAGTGTTACAAAGGAGTCAGAATACAACCCTTTCACTTTTATTGAAATGAAGAGAGTGCTGCTACAGGGTTGGAAACCACAGTCTGTGATGGAGAACATACTTCATACTGATCTCATTCATAAGGCTGGGCAATATGTGCTGACCCATATATAAACACGTTTTTTTATGGGTACTGTGCTAGTTAGAAAAATACCAAAAGATTTTGCCTTTAATGTACTAATTTGTAATTATGTACTAATTTATATATATATATATATATTATATATATATATATATATATATATATATATATATATTATAATTGTGCATTTGGTCAGTAATCCCTCTTTTATACAAGTTTCATTAAAAGCAACTGGCAAGGTACTGTGGTTAAGTTTCTTTTTTTTATTTAATCTTTTTTGTGTTATAATTTTTTTCTTTTCTGGACATAAACTATTTAGAAATTGTCCAAATATTCTGTATGTCCAAGCACTTTTGGCTATTCTTTTAGCCATTATCAAGGATGATTTTATTTTTTTTACTTTTAACTGAATGTATGGATTTCTTATGTATGTATCTAGAATTATAGGATTGTTTTTATTTTCCAAACACAGCCAGCATATTGTGGCCATGTTCATAATTGATATTATTGAGTGTTGGATTTTTCTTTTTTATTAATAATGCTTCCATTATTTTTAGCCTTTTTTTTACATGTGGATGAAGCTATTATATTTGTATTGTCTATGACAGGTGTGTCAAACTGGCAGCCTGTGGGTCACATGTAGCCTTTTACATGCATCTTGGTGGCCCTCACAAAGGTTTCTATAACCATGGTATATCAAGAATTTTTTCCGTATTTGGTAATGCAAATTATTAAAAACAGATTTTTTTTTAATTGGTATGATTAAATTGTTTATTTTATCTCAATGGTTTTTTGTTTTTGAATGTCAGCAACTATTTTTAACTTCCAGTTAATCGAGTGATCATCCTTGACAAATGTAAAGTGAAAACGTTCATAATTTTGGAATATTTTACCTTAAAAATGTTAAATTCTACTCCATCTTGTAGAAAGAGAAAATTATCTTAAGTGGGAATTACAGTACTTTTGTACCACTGTTAATGGAATATAAAATATCACCTGAAAAGACATTATGAAACAAACCATTGATCTTATGATAAATATGAAGGAGATATGTGTGTATCAAAAGTGAAGGAATTCAAGGTTAAGTTAACACAGCAACAGAGTTGCTTTACAAAAATTCAGAAAGGCAATGTTAGTTCTGTTACTGCAAGCTTTGAAATCTGCAAAATGATCACCATTAGTGGAAAATCTTACAGTGAAGGAGATTTCATAAAGCGATGTCTTGTAAAACCAGCTGAAATTGTATGTCCAGAGAAGTCACACTTATTTCAAGATATTTCATTAAGCAGTAACATTGTTGCTGAATGGATTGATGAAATAGCAGGTGATTTAAGTCGACAATTGAAGACTTTATCATCAAGTTTTGAACATTTTCCTATTGCTCTGGATGAGACTGTTGACATAGCTGCAATAGAACAGCTCATCATTTTTATCAGGGCTTTTGACAATGAATTTCAAATTTATGAAAAACTAATTGAACTAGTCCCAATGCATGATACTACAACAAGCCAGGACATTTTTGAGAAACAGATTCTCCATGAGTATGGCCTTGATTTGAGTAAACTTGTGTGTTTATCTACTGATGGTTCTGCCAATATGGTTGGGAGACATAATGGTGTTGCTGCCAAGTTAGGTACAAAAATAGAAAACATATATCCTGATTCAACATTCAAGCATTTTCACTGTATAATTCATCAACAGAACTTATGTTCTAAAATTTTTTAAATTAGATCATGTGTTGAGTTTTGTCACAAAAAACAGTGAACTATATCAGAGGTCGGGCTCTGCATCACCATCAGTTTAGCCAGTAATTGGAAGATGTGAATAATCAGTTCACAAATGTCCCACTCCATAGAAATTCAGTGGATTTCATGTCACAAGGTACTGAAAAGATTTTTTTTATTGCAATACAAAATTGTTATGTTTTTGGAGATGAATTGAGAGATGAAAGCTGGCTCCAAGATCTAGCTTTTTCAGTGGATATTATGGCCCAATTAAGTGACCTTAATTTGAAATTACAAGGTAAAAATAAGCTCATCACTCAGTTATATGATGATATCAGGTGTTTCATTGCAAAATTAGCTTTATTGAAGTCACAGTTGTCACATGAAAAGTTGATTCATTTTCCTATGTGCAAGGAGTCAAAAAAAAAAAAACTGCCAATACTGAGTCTGTATTTATCTTTGTTAAGTACAACAATTACCTGGAATTGCTGTCAAAAGAATTTCAGCGAAGATTTTGTGATTTTTCACCTTGTGAAGATCAGTTTGCATTATTCTCAGCACCATTCACTTTTGATCTTGCTCAGGCAGAGGAAAGTCTCCAGATGGAACTACTGGAAATGCAGACTGACTCAACACTCAAGGGAAAGTGCCTAGAAGTAGGAGTACCCAAATTTTTTCATACCTTCCTCAGACATTTAAGAACTTCAAAAAGTTTGCCACAAAGATTATGGCGATGTTTGGTTCCACATGTCTGTGAGCAGTTATTTTCATTTATGAAGGCCACAAAAATGACTCACAGAACCAGATTAACTGATGAAAATTTTTCATCTTTGATCAAAGTGGGATCTATACAGACATTCCAACCTGATATATTGAAAATAGTTTGTCTATAGCAATGTCAATCATCAGGACAATATAAAAATGATTAAATTGTATTAACTTGTATTGTAAGTATTTTGTATTTAAAGTTTAGTTACCACTTGCAGTGATTAATATAAGACCGTAAGTAGGTGTGGCCCTCAAGGCTGAAGATATGGCCAATGTGACCCTCCATATGCCCTAAGTTTGACATACCTGGTCTATGACTATAAAGAATAAGAAAAAAGAGAAATATTAAGGAGTGAGAACAATAAAAGAAGAGGAATCAAAAAGACAGGAGATAACAATTAACATTGCATTTAAATTTTTGAAGATCAAAGTTTGCTAGAAAGTATGGAGCTGGAAGAAAGTTCTATAAGTAAGAAATGCAAGAAAAGAAACTGTTACCATAGAACATGTAGCCATTTCAACTGTAAATTGGTGGGACCTTTGTGCCAATCTAGTACTGCACTCAAATTCATAAAGTTTAGGTACTATATTGAAGAGTTAATCCAAACAATTACCATGAAAATATTTATAGAAAAGACACAGGAAAAGTGACTGAAGCTGAAATGTCAGTTCAAGACCAATAATATTGCTGATTCTTCTTTGGATTTTATCAAGAATCTCTAAATATATAGTAGAAGCACTGTATCATATGTGGTAGCAATATTCAAAGTGTGGAAAAATGGTAGATTTATAAATATGTAAGATAGATTCTGGCAAGAAAAATTGTCCACTATGACCCAGTAAATCAACTTTTTTAGAAGCAGACCTAACAATTGATTGACTTTCCACATGTCAGCCAAGAAGGGTCAATGAGTCACTCTCCTGGAGATTAACATTAGCCATGCTGATGGGAGGTAGAAAAGGTTCTCTTAGATGATTAACAGAGAGAAGTTTCATTTTGGATTGTTAAAATTAACAAGCCATTCCTTGTCCCACTTAACAGTAGATTGTAGGTCATTTTTTTTATATTAGCTGCCAATTTGACCATATTAAACTGATCAGAGTTACCAAGACAAGAGTGAATGGTTGTGTTATCAGCATAGATACCAAATTGAGAATTGATTCCATCAGGAAGATCAATGATGAAAATTAAGAACAAAGTAGGTCCAAGGATAGAGCCCTGAGGAGCACCTGTATTAGTACAAAAAGATTCAGGGCAACTATCATTCCGTGATTTGATATTGCCTTAACAGGATCAGTTACAAAAGTTGTCCAAAAATCAGTCAGTTATGTGCCATGCATGATACACACTTAGGTGATCATGTATCTTTCAATATATGACTGACAGGGTAGATTTTTTGCTGCAGTAGGTTGCCATTTCTTTCTGCGGTAGACCAGTTGCACATCCAAGGCTGTGTATATGATCCTTTTTGATACGTTTTTTTTAAAGTTTCTGTAAATTTTCCTAATATATTGTAAGGACCAGTGTTCAGTGTTTATTTCATAAATATCTACTTCAGAATTATTATTATTACAAATAGTTTTGGTTCTAATTATATCCATAATAATTTTGGATGTGATTGTAATTATTTTGATATTGTTTAGATGGGATAAATTGTTTGAATAGTAGATGTTAAGGAGTTAGTTAATAATATTATATATCTGTTTTTATCTAGTTTATTGTCATTGTAGTTATTATTAATGTCATTATCTTTTTTTTTTTTAGCTGTATATTTTTGTCTTTCTCTTCACATTGTGGATGAAATAATTAGGATATTGGAGGTTTTTAAAAAAGTGGTTTCTATAAAATATTTCTTTTTCAGGTAAATATTAGGGGCTGCAGATTCTTAGTGCTCAAATAAAATCCTATAATTATTCCAGTTGTTATCACAGCAATAGAATACAATCTGGAATAATTATAGGATTATTTAGTTTGTATAATTTGTTTGTTGGGAGGATGTGCAGCTGAAAAATTTGTGGGAACTGAAAATGCAGAATAGTTTCTGAAAAGAAAATCCTGGAAAATAAGGTTCATTATTTCCTATTGAAGCGATTTTCTGAGAGATGTGTGAAATACTGAATAAGATGCTTAATGAACAGGTTGATTAATATGTTCAAATTCCCAGAATTTTTGGCAGCACTTCATATATGCATTCAAATAAAAATACAAAATCATACAACACAAAAAAAAGAAAAATATTCAAACAAACTTTATTCATGAAATCATGATAATCTACAAGTACGTTTTTCTGAATAACCATTATCTTTTATGCATTCTTTGGTAGTCATTGTCCTTGGTAAAAAAAAATAGAAAGAAAATTCTTTACAGCCATTCCACAATACGATGCAATGTTGTTTACCATGAATGGGCACAGATGGTTTCTTTTCTTGAATGATGGATTTACTTTTTGACTGAGAATTTACAACAACAATGAGCTTTAGAAAAATCAATATATACACCATATGGATTGAATTTCACCAATAAATAATTTTCAAAACTGTATTGGGATGTGCTGGTGGTGTAATGAATAATGGCTCGGAATGAAAAACCCAAGAGTCAATGTTGAATTCCAGTCAGGTTCATTACATTGGTATCCAGACAACTGCCCAATTCACAAGAGCCTGATGAAAAAATGCCCGATAGGGACAACTGCCCAATATTTTTATATATATATATTATATTACTTATTTTTGATGTCATTCAAAAGGGAAAGTATCATAGTATAATTTCAGTCCAATAGCAGTTTTCTTTGTGTTTTTGAAGTGAGAGAGAAATTTAGGTTCTTCACTTATGATCTTCACTGCCAATTGTTTATCATAGTAAAAAATAAGTTTCAATAGCTGTAAACCATTGATATATTTTTTTATACTTTCACTGTTTTTTTTGTACAATAATAATGTTCCAGTGATAATAATAATGTTAACAATCATATAAATAATGCAAATAGCAATAATAATCTTAAATATTGATTTAAAATGCAATAATGAAACTATTAATAATAAGAATGATTTTATATTAAACAAACCAACTCTTGCAAACTTACGAAAATTTTTCGTTCTCAAAATATCTTGCATCTAACAAATAGTAAGCTTCACCTTGGCACAGGGTCTTCATCTCCATGAGAAGTGGGATGAAACGGTAGCTATTATCCATAACGTTCCCTTTCAAATAACAGCAAAAATATCTAAATATTGTACATATATATATATAACATCAAGCATTTTTCCATTGGGCTCTTGTTAGTTGGACAGTTGTCCTAGAACCCATTACATTCACTTACATGCAAATACTCAGTCTCTACTCCCCCCCAGCTATGGATTGAATAGCAGGACAGACTGGGTCCTATAGCTTTGGTTGGCAACCAGTCTATCACAGAAAGAAATAGCAACCTAGTGAAAGAAAATTTTCTGCCTTGTCAGTCATGAACTAAAAGAGACAGGATTGCCCAAGCATGTATCATGTATGGCACTAATGGATATAAGAGAATTTATTTTACATTCTCACTTAAAATGAACTTACTGTTTATTTTTCAAGTAATTTACTCCATTTGACCCAGCCCAACAAAAATAGATAAATAAAAATGAAAAACAACAAAATAAAACAAACAAGATGTACTGAATACCCCGTAATTTAAATAGTCTTCTGTTTCTTCACATTGTCATTGTAAAATGGTAAAGACAATACAGACTTGTTGCAATTTGTTTTATTTTAAGGACAGATCAGGTGACTACCAGGAACCAAACAGGGAAAATATAACTGAAGATCCTAGAAGGAAACATATTTAGCTTTAAAAAAAAAAAAAAAACACTTCATCAAAATTAGTCTGAACAAATCCATGAAACATTAAGAATAAATTAATAATAACAGACAAACCAGGAACTCCAGTACTCCAAAAAAATTTTGAAGGAAGAAATCAAAAAAAAGAAAGAAGTTTTTTTCCTTGTACTTCATAGCCCTCCTCATTATCCACAATTTAACTTATTGAATAGCATATTCCAGCATGAAAACTTGACTAATCTTGACAAATTAATCACAGACCGAGAAGAATCAAATTTATCGTAACTATTTAGAATTTAATAAAATCCTAATTGTGACAAATTCATCACAAACCAGAAAGGAGTGTTAATTTTAAACTAGATGCAGGGCTCAGAATCAGATGTAACTGAGGAGCAGATGCTTATCCCCACATCCCAACTTATAACTCCTGTCACTGAGGGTGGCTTTTGGAGATATTTTAAAAGAAAAACAAAATGTCTCTTATCAGTAAAATACAGTAAGTTAAATGAATTTGAGGAATAATCATAAAAGAGATGAAAATGTTAATATTTTGTGTCTTTTCTCTTTAATAATAATAATTATAATAATAATGTGCCAGAAGACTCTCATATATACAGGCCAGTAGAGGTAAAAATGACACTGTTTAAAATATGTTTAAAACACAGTGTATCCACTAAATATGGTTAAAGTAATCATACTTATTATAAAACCCAGGTTGTGTGTGTGTATGTGTGTGTGTTTGTGTCTGTACGTTTATATATTGGATCGGATTTCCTACATTTTTCAACCGATTTCAACAAAACTTCACAGGACTACGTAAAATTACCTTGCGGTGGTTCTGACAGTGCCAAAAATTGGAAAAACACAATTGTTTTTGCCCAAAATCAATTTGAAAACACGATTAAAAGGCATTGCAAGAATGAAAGGGGGACAACTCATATCGAGTTATACTTATTATAAAACCCAGGTTGTTTGTGTGTGTGTGTTCCTTTATATATGGGATCAGATTTCCTACATTTTTCAACTGATTTCAACAAAACTTTACTTTTTTTTTGGCAGGTAGTGTTTCTTATTGTCTTGCACACTTTTTTCTTTATTTTTACATTCAGAATGCTTTAAAAATTCCATTTTCAAGACAATTGTTTATAATAAAATTCTATTCAATCGGTAGACTCATAATGATTGAAAACAATGATTTTCTTTGAGTTTGGGTTTGACCAATTCGTAAAAAAAAAAAAAAAAAAAAAATTAATTAAGACATGTGTGTCAGTCAACCTTAAACAGTAATCTTTGTCAATTTTATTTTTCAGTGTTTATGATAGTCGATACTTGATCTACCACTTATTGTTACATCCCCGGGCAACGCCGGGCTCTACTGCTAGTTTATAATAAGCAGCCCAACATTAGATGTATTAATACATAAATGCATTTACAAAAATATATAACATATACACCTGGTTAGAACATTATAGACCATAAGACCTGGGTTAGAATTCCACTATGGATAATTTGTCAAGGTGACTTATTGATAATAGACAGTTTCAGCATGTGTTACCAGCATTGAGAAGTGCCTGGAAACCATATCAGAGGGTGACCTGCACTTTGTGAATGAAATTGGATAGACAAAAAAATTGGACAAACATGAATAAACATGCCTGCATTCATGTACAAGAGAAACAAAATTTCATTAAATACTTAACCTAAGGATTTTAGTTTCTAGATCAAATGTATCAAAGAAGGCAAGAGAGTTTACTTTAAAAAACAAAAAAAAAAAAAAATTCAAATCAGAATCTAAGAGACGAAATCCAAAAATAATGCTATCAATAACAACTGTATTAGCAAGATCTTTTTTTTCCAGGTAATATAATCGAAAGAACGAAAATAGAAAAAAAAAAAGATCTTGTTCAGGCATTTTATTTATTTATATATAAATTAATTGATTTAAAATATGTTTTTTTTTTCGCTACACAGTTCTAACCATGTTTCAAAAGTGGAAGCTAAAAGCTACGAATTTAATTTAGTAATTAAATTAAAGACATTAATTCCATTTCATCCTCAAGCGAATTTTGGAGTAACTTTTAAAATTACTGGGTTTTAAAGACACAGCTAAAATCATAATTCACATTTCCAAGTTTACAAAGAAATCCACTTCCACAAGACAAGGGGTGTCTGCATGTTCATTATGTCTGTATTTTGATGTATCAGTTATTAGTTACGTTTTGGTAGGGGGGGTAGGAATGTATTTTTCAATGAAATCTAACATCCGTTAAATATATATATATATATATATATATATATATATATCAGATCAGTGGGACAGTTTTCTACCTTATGTCCAGAAAAGAAAATGAATGCAAGCAAAACTTAATAAAAAGCAGTGCTTTGCCATTCATCTTTAATGTAACATATATATATATATATATATATATATATATATATATAAAAAATGACAAAAGGAAAATTTATCTTAGCTGTGTTTCATCCTCTGATGGACTTCACGATAAATGTAAGAATTTTATTTTGCAACAAATATTTATAAACAAATGTAAAAATGTATTTTTTTTCATTTTTAAATTTAAGAAATGCTCATAGATATTCATCTAGTTAACTGAAAAGTTTGGGTAAATTATGGAGGATGTTAAGTGACATAATTTAATATCTAATAAACAAAGTAAGAAAATTGTGTTTTTTTATGTTTTTTTTATAGACATGTAATTAATATTTATATTATTTTAGTTTGGAATTAATTCATGAATCATATTTTAAATAAAAGTGAGGTATGAATGTTATCCATTATCGTTGAATTTTTTAACATTTTTATATTCATGTATGTTGGCTTGGGAAAGAGGTAATTCTTTCAGGAATGGACATATTCAGAAAAATACAAGGTGCAGTTTTCCTTTTGACATTATTCATATTGTCCTTTTAGAGATATATTTTTAGTTATATCTGAAATTTATACACACAATTTTCTACAAACATACATAAATACTCACATATGTATGTATGTATATGTGTGTAGAAAATTGTTTAAATGACTATGCATTTCACCTTCATTAGATTAGGTTTTTCAGGTCAGAATGAAAAAAAGATTTGTGTTTTAATATTAAATCGTTAATATTTGTTTGTTTGGCTGGCATCTTTCTGGCTAGAATAAAAGAAAAAAGTTATAGGATTTTTGTTCTAAAGCAGTTATTTTAATTTATGATGCAGGCAATACTAATGTGTATGTCTGGGTCACTCTCTTCCTGGAAGATAAAAACTTGCTATTTGGAGTTCTCTTTTTGCACAAAATTATAAACTTGTGGAAAGATTTAAATATGCATAAATGACCAAACCATCAGCAGCAGCAAGAACAAAAATTCCTTAAAATCATTGTGTATATGTTTTCTGAAATAGTTAAGATATTAATTATTCATAATAAGAGCTAATGTAATAATATAATAGAGTTAATGTTAATAAAGTTAAGTTGAAGAATTCATTGCCCTCTTCCATGAATATTTTATTCTGAATATTGATGATAAATAATATAAAGTTTCCCCATTCTGTCAGGCCATGTTAACATTTGTGGGTTATCACACTTGGGTGCAGGACAAGTCAACATTGCTATGACAACTCAGGGCCAGAAAAAAACATAACTTTTTTTATAACCAAATAAAAATAAATTACGAAGGATTAAAACCTTAATTATTGAATATTTTTATTCAAATAAGGAATCATGTGAAATATGAACCAGTTTTTTTGTTTTTAATTATTTTTAATAAAATAAATTGTGGAGAAATTTATTTTTTGATAAAGTAAATTGACATCTGAAAAATAATTCAATAAAACACTTGTTTTAAATTATTTTTTCATAAAGTAAATCGAAAAATGTGAAACAAAATGAAACAGTTTTGTTTTTAATCACTGCTAATAAAGTAAATCATAATGTAATTTATTTTTTTAAACTAAATTGAAATTCTTATTTTTTTATGTCAATTTACTTTATTAAAAAATAAATTTCTTTAAGATTTACTTTATTAAAAATAATTAAAAACAAAAAACTGATAGATATTTTACATGATGCCTTTTCAAATGCCTTATTTGAAGAAAAAGATTCACTAATTAAAGTTTTAATCCTTAATAAATTACTTTTATTCAGTTATAAAATAAGTTACATTTTTCTGGTGCTGAATTGTTTCGGCAATGTCGAGTTGTCTCTTCCCAGTTCCACTTGGTTTTGCCAAAATGTCTGTCAGGGGCACTCTTTACATCTATAAAAAGGCAAGCATATTCTCTTTTTAACTCTTGCTTCCAGATGTAGTTGTCAAATAATGCTGCTGACAGGGTGTCTTCGCTTCCTTGGCCCTCTGTTGACTTTTGAACTCTCTCACACACACACGTGTCTATTACACACAAGCATGTGTCTATCACACACATTCTCATAGCTCGTTTCAGGTCTTTTCCTTTCATTTCAGTTCTGTACACATATGTAATTCCTTCTGTTAATAACATGCACTGTTGTTTGTTTTAAACTAATTGTTTTGTGTTTCTTATTTTTATGCGGGCTCACAAGAGTCCATCAATATTGTCTGCAGGATGAATATTCCAGGAGCCCATAAATATTTATATAATGTCTATACACATCACAACCAAAGAGGGGGAAACCCACAACATAATGGTGACTTATTTCTACCCAACCATCATACTAGTATTCCACAATGTCTTATGGCTAATGTGAGGGAATTCAGCTGCTGACCATATATTATGCTTACTTGAAGTATTATTTTTAGTGGATACCCATATTTGAGTAGATGCTCCATATTTTAAACAGTATTTAAAAAGTATTCTTGGGTGTACAGGCTGGTAGATCAGGTAAATACTGTTTAAAATAAAAATGGAGTATCTACTCAAATACATGTTTCTACTAAAAATAACGTTTGAAATAATAATAAAAAAAAAAATTGTCAGATTAAAAAAAATAATATCCATTAATTCTTTAAAGATTTCTATGTTTAATATATAAAAGCTGAATAAAGTAGGTGTCCTTTTATATGTTTGTGCATTTATTTTGAGAGTTAACAGGTAGAACACGCTCAACAAGGTTAATGTGTTTGCTTGTGTCGGCATCTCTCTTGGTAGGTCTTTATATCGAAGTTTGCAGGCATGAGCTTATATCTCATAACTTAATGTCCATCAACTGATTCAGTCGACATATTAAGCTTTAGTCTATCGACCATAGTTACTGGGCAGATTTTTTTAAACTGCTTAAATATAACACTGTTTGGCATGTCAGCTGCTCTGCAGCAGACAAGAGAGCTCACTAAAGGATTATAGATATTGGCCAGAAATATTGGCTGCTTGCTGTTCTCATTGGAAGAGATTTCTAATTCTTGTTGTAGTAGCAGAGTAGAAAATGTAAGGAAAGACAGCATGCATCCCAGGTGTCACTTGTTTGAACTGTTATACTTAGTGCAACATCTTAGTTCTCTAACCAAGCACTTGAATGACAGCTTTTATCCATGGGCTCTGCTTAAATTACTTGCTGATAATTTTCAATGTATGTGTGCATACGTATAATTAATATATATATATATATATATATATATATACACACACACACTTGTTCAATTTCATTGAAGAGTGAGAAGGCTAATAAATTAAAAAAAATAAGAATTTTTATATTTTCCACCATCTTGAATTACAAGAAATCAAGTCTCAATACTTAATTTTTCTTTCAAAAAGAACTATTTTTGATTTTAGAAACATCACTCACTGCACATAAGGTAACATTTTTATTGCAACCTTTGAGATGAATACTGCATTTACTCATGTAAACCAAAAACTTATGCATAATATGACTCCTTACCACTCGCTATATTCCAAAAAATGAGTATATTAAGAGTTTAGTTACATGGGTGATGTCATATACCCACCAATTTGTGGGAATACACACATTGGTTTGTTAATTTGTTGCATGTTGAGGACTTGACTGATAAACATATAGACAGTTACCTATTGTAGAGAGAGTTTTAATGGTTTAGGATGTGAGTGAGTGAGAAACAGACAGTTAACCTTGTCGTGAGAAAAGGACAGAAATTACTGCAGGCAAGTAAAGAAAGAACAGAAAAAGAGCAGTAATAAATATTGATTTTAATTTTATATACAATTTTTTTTATATTAATTTTAATATTATGTACAATCTTCCCTTCAAATCTGTAACAAAAATGGTCAGAGGCATGCATAAATTTATCACAGGATTCCTTGTGGTGTGAACACAATTGTTTAGTAACAGACAATCTATTGCCCTTTGTACTGAACAAACTACAATTGCATCACTAGTAAATGAAGCTAGGTGTTGAAGTTTGCTCAAAATAAAGAAAACCTTAAAGTAAGAGAATGTTCATATGAGCAACTCTGTCATTTACTGTTCTTCACTGTTGATTTCTTTTGATACACAGGCAGTTCTGAAGTGGTGATATTCAAAACGTCCAGTGTCAGAGTTTAGCTGATTAACTCTGGAGAGAGAGAGAGAGAGAGAGGAAAAGAAAAGAAAAAAACTGTTTCTAGCCTGAAGAAAAATGACCATTTCCAAGACATGAATCAATATTTCATTCTAGTCAAAAATGAAATCAGTTGCATATGCAGGTTATGAGAAGAGCCAGATTGGAATTTTGCATGAGGTTAGATCAACAAGTCTGTCACCCAACTGAATTTTCAATGTTGATTGATATGTGGTTGATATTCAACATTGTATTAAGTGAATTTGATAAAGAAGGAAATTATGTTGAAAAATGAATATTTGCAGTGTAAAATAAGCATTTTTTTTTTCATCATTAGAGATGTATTGATGTCCCTATGTATATAGTGGGTTAACTCATTTGATACAAGTAAACAAAAATGGGCTTCCTCTTCCTAAAGAGTATTAATGAAAAAGTGATGCAAGAAATACCAATTTGGAATCTGAATTGTTTAAGATTTTGTTTTTTAATTTGTTAACAATTACACCTCTTACGCTTGATATCGTAAGCACAAATAGCTAGTCAGTTGAACATTTTTGCTTCATTCCACCCTTAACATGGAAAAAAACTATCAGTTTAATGAAATTTTGATTAAGTTACTTTTTAGTACATCTTTATGGGAAATCAAAATAAAAACAAGGTATAATGTTTTTGTTATGTTATCATGAAGCATCAATTAATGCCTTAACTGAGCATTGCTTTTCTTACACCAAAGGATATATATTATAAATTAATTGATTTAAAATATGTTTTTTTTTTTCGTTACACAGTTCTAACCATGTTTCAAAAATGGAAGCTAAAAGCTTCGAATTTAATTTTCTAATTAAGGACATTAGTTTTATTTCATCCTCAAGCGAATTTTGGAGTCCAAAATTCACTTGAGGATGAAATGGAACTAATGTCTTTAATTTAATTACGAAATTAAATTCGTAGCTTTTAGCTTCCATTTTTGAAACATGGTTAGAACTGTGTAGCGAAAAAAACCATATTTTAAATCAATTAATTTATAATATTAATGCTCTGTAAATTTACATTGAGCACTATTTTGTAAAAATAAAAATATCTATAAGAACACCGGATTATATATCTTACTGTTCTTTCTTTTTATTTATATATACATATATTTGAACACTTACACATACATTTATTTCTATTTATCCATTTGAGTATGTGTGTATGTTTTAATTATTGCTTGTCCTCATTTTGTCTTTCAAACAGTGCTGTAACCATATCTGTTTTCATTTCTGCTATTTAGTCACTGGCCAATTTCCATTGTTTTGTTTCTTGGCCTACACTTGTCAGTGAAAGAGGGGGAGGGATACAAGAAAGACTGGAAACAAAAGCCATGTTAGAAATTAATATCTAAAAAAAGCAAAAAAAAAGAACGAGGGGGTGATAAAAGATATCCATGTCAAATGTATCTTTTAATTTTAATATTTTTTAAAGTGATCACAGAAGCCACTTTCAAGTACTTGCAAAACCAGTGAATACAAGTCTAGGAAATAAAACTGTCAGTATTCCCATATTTCCCAGAGAAATTTACTTCTGACAAAATGTATTAGTAATTGAATTCATCACTGGAGGCAGTTAAAGAGACTTGTTAGTTTCAAAATACATTTTCAAGACCTATCATTAATTCACTTTATTTTTGTAATATTTATATATTTCTTATTATAAATCATATTTTTAATGGGTACACATGTTTGAGTTGCTATCTTTTCTTTTTTTATTAAAAAAAAAAAAAAAAAAAAAAAAAAAAAAAAAAACAGCAAAATTACTAACCAGCCTAGATTGAGAAGTCATAATATACAAACATTGTATGAATCTGAAGCTGGTAGATATAGATTTGTAAAAGTCCCAAAAAATGTGGATTCCTTTAATACGTAAATCAAAACATTTCTATCAATGCAGGCCTCCATAGCCAAATTGATAAAGGCAGTATAGAAACAGTTTCCCCTGGTGAAAAAGGGTGATTCAGATTATATTCCTGTTGGAGGTACGAACTTCAATCTAGGCTGGGTGTTATTAATTTGACTTACCTAATTAAGAAAAGCACATTTCTCATTGAGACATCTACAAATCTATATCTGCTAGCTTTAGTTTCATACAATTATTCTTTAGTAGGACTTCAATTTAAGCCAGTTGTTATTAATTTCACTATTTAATAAAATAAAAGACAGGAATAGCAAAACAAACATGTGTACCCACTAAAATAGAGTTTATAAGATAATAATGTTGAACTCCCTATAAAAATATATACGCAAAAAAAAAAAAAAAAAAAAAAAAATGTGCACACTTCAGGAAAAGAAAAGAAAAAAAAAAAAACTTGTCTTTAGTCATCATATCAAATTGCGATAACACTGTTTACTGTAGCAAGATATTTTCTTGACAGATGGTATTACCCTCATGGCTGATTGCAAGTGATTGCATGTGCAGCAATCCCACTGGGCACTTTGGCCAATGTTGTCCAAGCAGTAGTTCATGCCATCTAATAAATATTTGAGTCCAAACGTAACTTGTATTAATCTTGTGATGTCTGAATAAATTTAGTATTACAATATCTATAAAAGTTTTTCCTTTTCTGAAGTGTGTATACATTTTTTTGGCAGACTGTGTGTGTAGGTGATTATATACACACACACAACATTTCTGCAAAACATACCAATGTTATGAAAACAATGCTGCCATTCAAAGATGCTTCACAAACAAAAGAGTTTTAGTAAAAGTTGTTACTTTTGTTACATAATGAGATGAACAATGATGGAAAGTAAGACTGAACCAAAATTAAAGATCATTTTTGTCACACTTCAGGTGGTTTGTTTCTGTTGAGGTGAAACTGATGCAGATAATCTTTCTGTATCTGGAAAAGGCTGGCATGAGAACGTTTCGAGACAATTTGTGACCAAGCATCAGTATCATCCACGTCGTAAGTCTAAAGAGAATAAAAGAAAATATAAATATATATATATATATATATATATATATATATATATATATATATATATATATATATATATATATATATATATAACAGAATGAATAATTTATATATTTATCAGTTATGCAATTTGATCTCTTCTGCTTAGAGATATTCCATTGTTATTGTGACTACTAAACACCAATAAGCAAACATGCTTTGTTTTAATAATGGAATATCTCAGTAAGTAGTTGCTTATAGAGTGCTTTTTGCTTTGTCATTTTATAAGGGAGATTTTTATTTTTAATTAATTATAAAAATCAGAAATATTTCTTACACCAATAAAGTTAATAAAATCTTCAATTACCAGAAATTGAAGTCTTAATTTAAAAAGAGCTCTGCCATTTTATATGTCATGGAGCACTTTTTCTTTTTGGTGTACATTTACAGCCGACTCATTTTAAGAGCTGCTTATTTCTGTTAATATTAGGAAGCTCTATCATGGGTGACTTTAGGGACCTGGTTCTGCTGGGGAGTTGTTTTTGCTTGAAAGTATTAGGCTCCCTTACCATTAACCCATTGTTCTGTGTGGCATTGAGTACATTTTTACTATTTCTGCCCCCCCACCCCCCGGTGATATAATTGTCTGTTTAAGGCTTTTTTTTTTTTTATCTTGGCCAGATGGGTGTTTCACACACTCCAGGTGATTTTGGTTGATGTGTACATGATATACATGTACCAGGCATATTTTTTTTCCATCTCAAACTTGCCAGAGGAAATAAAATTTCCAATTTTTGCACTACAGCTGCTGACTGCCTGATAACATGAAAGCATGAAACTAATAGTAGTGGTCAGTCACTGTGCACCAGAAATTTAATTTATAATTTATTTATCTCTACCTATAAAAGGCAGGATGTGTGTGTGTAACGAATGCATGGCCACAATTTGATGGATTTGCACCAAAATTTACATGCACAAAGTTAGCGGGAAGGCCAAGATCAACTTTGTATTTCCCAACTCACATCGATAGTGGAAATAATCGATTTTTTTTTATGCTTCTACGGCAGTTTTCATGTAGTTTGCGACCATTTTCTACTGGCCAGAATGAGAGCCTATAGCTGGCTGCCACAAATAGGCAGGCAGATTCTATTCACCAGCGTGAGAGCCAACAGCTGACTGACACAAATGTTAAATAGCATGCATAAAAAAAAAAAAAAAAAAAAAAATTGGTGGCTGCATTTGTCACATGTGGGAAAAAATTTAAATCTACATGGCACTTTACTCCAATTGGCTCATTCACTTGCTTAAACTCAACGTTGATTCCAATTCTGATTCCGCAGAACTGGGTTGGGTGTAAAAAAGTATTTGTTGTTAACATTCTTTTTTCATTCGGTTTTTCCAGTTACGAGTCCTTTTTTAAAGCTGATCGTTTTGTGTTCATTTTGTTTTGTTCTTTTTTCGTAACAGATTTAATGCTTAGTATAGAGCTTAGAAAAAATTTGCAGTGTGAGATAGGCAAGAAGTAAGGGATGTAGCAAGTCAAGTGATAGCGATTGCTGTACGAGTCGTACGATTTTTGAATCAAGCACGGTTAACGGCGGGCCATACTGCTAGTATAACATATGCTTGTTATAAGATCACTACAAAAGTTGCAATTTTGTTTCAACACTTCTGGTGTCTTATCAAGTGATGATGTTGAATGTAAAATAAACATTTGTAAGAGTTCAAAAGCCAACGAAACACCCTCAGTAGAGGAAACTGTTACGTAACCTATGATGACCAATCAAAATACAAATATATGATAATTTAAAATAACATGAGGCGTGGGCTCCCCCAATTGGAAGGTTCAGGGGTATTATGTGACAGCTCTGGGATCATCAACCTACCTTCATCAAGTAACAGGCAACTAGAGTGGCACTTCTGGTCCGTCCTGCTTTACAGTGGACATAGACACTGTGACCTTGTTTTCTATGGTTTTCAATGAAGGACAAAGCCTCATCTAGCTGGGTAGGTGAAGGGGTACCCATGAAATCAAGAACAGCAAATCGTAAATAGTCAACACCAAGCTGTCTCCATTCCTGCAAAAAACAAAAACAACTGTAAACAATATCTACTATTCTGAATAGGATATTTTGAAACGTTGACAAGAGCTAGACCAGATGTCTACATAATGTAGTGGTTATCAGCACAGAGAGTGGAATCAAAATGCCAAGTTTATTCCATTCTCTGGAGAAAGCTATGGTTAAATAGTAGGGGCAGACTGGGCTCTTTAGCCTTGGTTGGCAACCAGTCTGGGAGAAGGAAAACTGAATTCAAAAAGGTTGGTCAACTTCATGTGGTAAAACGAAAAAAAAAAGCTGAATGGTAATAAGGAATGGGAAGGGGAGTTAACATATTTGTCACAAGCCATTGACAGTAATTAATTGCATCTTTTTTTGTTGCTTCACAAAACTTGATAGTCAAAGAAACTTGAAAATTTATTTTATCAAAATTACAGTTGCAATAAAGCTTTTAGGTTTGATTGTTACTTGATATGCATTGTGTCAGCCCTAGCCTAATTGTGTCAACATGGGGTTGTGATTAAATCAATCTTTCAGGCCATTACTACTGTAGTGAGTTCAGTCATCACCAAGTCCCCAATACTTATGGCCTTGTGCCAGACAAAGTAGTATTAAGCACAATCTTTTTTCAGACAAATTTAAAGTGTTAAAATACAGAGTGCTTATAGGTAAATATTTGTTTATCAAGCAAATCAAGTCAAGTTTTGTTGTTAAATATTTGAGAAATCAAGGTTAATCAGGCTATGGATATTCAGCTTTAATATTTTACTACACAGTTTTCAAAGTTTAGCAGTTTAACCTCATTTTTTGATCCTCCAATTAAGGATTTGGATCCCCCCCCTCACTTTATAACCAGGGTTTCCTCAAAGCTTCAAGATTGTGTGCAAAAGAAAATTCATATTATGATGTAAAAATTTAAATACCACAAGTTCAACTATTTTTCTTTTTAACATTGAACCGACAAGGAGACTAAAAGTATAAATAATGAACTTATTTAATAATTATTTAAAATTTTAAATATAAACATATTAAACAGTCTTATTTTGACCAAGTATACTTGTATAGAGGCAAGCTAACAGTTAACAGCATGGTAGGTAACTTATTAAAAGCATTAGGTAGTCAAGAATTTTCTTAACAAATTAAGAATTTTTTTGTGAATTGTCAGAGTTTTATCACAGATTTTATAAAAAAAAAATTTGTAAATTAGTAATTCCACTAAATTTTTTTTTAACTGTTGGCAAAAAACAAAACAAGAAAATACTTAGGTAATCATTTGAAAGAAAAAGACAAATGCTTACTTCTTCAGTTGGTGTAAAATGTTCCACTTCAAATTTGTGGTTTGTGGAGACAACTGCTTGCACATTCTCCTTTTCTACAAGCTGGGAGGATGAAAAAAAGATTTCTAATTGAAAACAATAACTGATACTAAATATCTTTGGTTTCTTTTAAAAGCAGTTCATGTTACAAAATGAGGTAACAATATTACTAATTCTGTCATTAATTACACATTTTAATTAGTATTTAAAGATGGTAAAAGAAGGTTTATTGTTCCACTGGGATTCAATATGTGTAGGAATCATGATGACACGTCTCTTCTAGCATAATATTTGCACTGGTGTTAAATACTTTTGCATATGGGTTATTTTATTTATTGTTAATAAATGTTTCTCAAAACAGTGGTTTTAAATTTTCCTTCTATGTTTTGATCGACAATGTTCATTTAAATATTTCCTATAAGTTTCGTTGAAATTAATCTGTTATTTTTTGAGATATGTAAGAAAAATCAATGTGTTAAATACTTTTGCTACCCACTATATATATATATATATATATATATATATATAAATAAAAAAAAAAAAAAGAAGACACCTACACTGTTTATATTTTTTAATTTATAGTAAACATTAACACCAAGTTTCAAATCTGTACATGCAATAACCTGGGAGATATAAAAGGTCAGAAGTTCATTGAATGCCTTATTTAGCAAAATGCAATGAAATTTCAAAATGCTCTGATTTTAAAATTATTAAAAATCAATTAAAATTTGTGATTTTTCAGTAAATTTGATCAATGCACCTTTGTGGATTTTCCATAGATTTTTCTGAGAGGTTTACCTGAGGCTTTTTCCGAGGTTAATTTTGAGATGGAATGACCCCATGTCAAATTATTTGTTTATGATCACTGAAAGTTTATAAAGAAAAGAAAAGAAACAGGAAGTAATTTTCTTTACATATGTACATAAGACAAATTACTTACTTCTTTAGCAATTTGCCGCAGGGGTAAAGCACCAAACAAGACGGTGTCATCAATGCGATGGTACCATGGCCGTTTTGAGACAAGATGCACAACATAGTTATATAACAAAGTAGGATAGAATGCAGCCCGAGCAAATACATAGGTGGCCGTTTTTGACATGCCTATCCACGAAGAAAACTATTCCGTTTGATTTACCAGCAATGACAGGAACTGTAAATAAAATTAAATTTTTTTTTTTTTTTGTGACAGTTCAATGTTTAGAGAGCAATAAAGTAATTATGGAAATCAAACATTTAACTGGAGAGCCCTGCAAAAACCTAACAAATTGAATAACAGAAGCAAATTAATTTCCAAATAGTTTTGGATTTTTTTCCTCTTAAAAAAAAAAAAAAAAAAAAAAAAAAAAAAATGGTGGTGGGTTTGCACTATACATAAGTAATTTTTTCTGTACAAAAGAGTTGAAAGTCATGCATTTTTGATGACCATAACCTACCTGGTAGGCCTACATTCTTACAATCTTTGGCTAACCTTAACTGTACAAGTAAGCTCCTTTTAGCTTGCCTCTTGTAGCCTAAATTCGTTCTTTGTTGCTACATGAACAGAACATCATTCACTTGATGTTACACTTAAAATCTACAAATACCTTATATAAATGAAGAATTGACAAGGTTTTATTTTTCCTTTTTTGAGATGGGAAAAAAATCTATTAATTCTTCATTTATATAAAAGGTATTTGTTGATTTTAAGTGCATACATAGTAGATAAAGTTTTGCTCATGAATCAACAAAAAGGGAAGAAACTTAGGCTAAGTAGAAGGCAGGTCCATAGTAAAGGGGCTACTATAGTCAGGCATGAATGAAAAAAAGTACATGTAAATCTTCATATCAGATATTTTATGTTAGATTTTCTTGTCATTTTTTGGGTAGCTTTGTACAAAAAAAAAGAAAAAAAAAAAAAGACCATTTATTTTCTATAAAATATGTCCCAGATCATGCCCACTACTGCAATATTTGACTACGGTAGGTTAGTAGTATTGCTAATAATATTGCTCAGAAACTGTGGTCATATTATATAGGGACTATATAAAAAAAATATTTTTAAAAATCAGGTTTTTCAAACAAACAATGCAGGGGCTGTACTATACATGAAATAGGCCTATACATGATTATATACAATACAAAAATCATTTTAATCAAGTAACAGCAAAAGAAAAGAAAATAATGAAAACACACACATGGTTGTTTTTGTTAGTCCTTTAGCTGAATTGTCCTTGCACTAAATTGTTGCAGAAGGTTAGCAACCCTTTTTCTGTCTAGTAAAACAGAGGCTAGAGCAGATACCTTTCACCATTGTCCATCACTAATAAAATTACTGGTATAGGGAAGAAACATTCATATAATCAAAAATAGAAAATTAATGGAAAATTAAACAGACTATCGCCTCTAAGTGTTGACTTCTATGTTCACTTTTATATTTACACACGCTCTATCTCTGATATTGAGCACTTTATCCCATAAATATAGCACATCTTAAGACATATATATATATATATATATATATATATATATATATTTGTTGATATTTTAACTACAAAAATGTATTTTTATAACTTCTGTAGTGTTTTGTTTGGGGTTCACTATTTGGCCATAGCAGGGACCCTATCAGGTGCTACCACCCCAGGTTGGGGTGGACCTGGGAACAATAGCAACTGAGGTGAGCAAAAAAAAAAAGGTAGTTTCACGCTCTTCAAAACATCCAATCTCCTGATCAGTGGTCTTGCTGTTGGATGTAGTTTATCATATCTAGGACTGTGACTAGAGAAAGCAAGTTTTCAGTTATGACATCAGGGAATTATTGTTTGCACAGTCCATTTTCTACTGGTCGAAATGTGGCTTGGCATTCATCATCCTGTCACAACAGATGAAATGCATTACACACAGTTGCAATTTCTATGGCTTATCAAGCCTTTGCAGGTTATTTAAAGCCAGAAAATATTTTTAAATTGTAAGAATGTTTTTGTGATAACTGTTTTAGTTATAAAAGTCTTACTAATTAACACATAGATAGGGGAGAAGGAGGGTTCATGCCTTTCCCAAGGGTATTTGTGCATAATGGAATATAATGAACCCAATGGGAATTTGAACTCTGCTATCTGATTAACGATTCCAAGTTATCCGTTACACCACCCACAAATCCAAGCTTACAGCACCTAGTATTCCTAAGTGGTCACCCAGCTAGGTACTGACCAAATTTGATGTTGCTTAACTTTGGTGATCCTACAGGAACTGGTGTTTCAACATGAGGTTGTAAGCCTTTATAAATCTTAATTGGACTCCCTACAGAATTTCAAGTAATGAGAAGAGGGAACAAAAGTAGCCAGGATCCCTGCTTTTGCTGCAGGTGTCAGGGCGTTTTAATGAGGTGGAGAGTTAAAGCATCCTAAGAAAAACAAATCTACTAAAATAATTAGCTGCTCCAATATCACCATTTGAAATTACAAACCATAAAATTAAAAATAAATAAAATAGAATAAATTATGGAGAGAATTTTAAATTTTTGTATTAAATTTTTATTTTTACTTTTTAAGATGTTAGCCTTGAATAAATATTTAATTGTCTAAGTTGTTTTTTTTTTAGTACACATTTAGAGAGAAATGTACTTTATTTTTTTTTTTTTTTAGGGTCAGTTTAAGTAAAAAATTTTTCAACTTGTATCTTTTTCTGCTCAACAGTTAAAACTTGCAAAAATTGTGAAGGAGTTGTTTCTAGTTTGTGGAAAATTATTTTTTGTATATACTGACCAATGAGAGACGTGATCTCAAGAATGGGAGCCTTGTAAGTCTATTTTTCCAAATAAGTAAAAACACAGGTCAGTAGATGTGAGAAAACTTTGACAGCAAGGGGACAAGGCAAATCAACATCAAGGCACAGAAGCCAACTGTAAAGAGCTGAGAAGTTCACAAGTGAAGATTCTCCTGCCATTGGACAACAAAGAATGAAAAGAATTAAGAAATATTCCTAAGCACAAACCGTGTGAATTTAAAAGGGAATTTTTAAAAAATTACTGTATGTCCCAGAGACACTTGTGGGGGTAAGTAAAAGTAGAGGTTTCCATTTTTTTCTGAAAAGTGGTTGCACCTTCCTGAAGGTTTTTTTTTTTTTTGTCATTGAATCTTGGATTTTTTTTTTTCAGACTAATTTGTTTCCATTTTTCAATGGTAATCCTTTTTATCAGAAATTGTTATCCTGCCTTAATAGGTACACAATAGAAGATTTTTGTACCTTTTTTGTACTTGTGTAATAAATGTTTTACCTTTAAAATTTTATGCAGTGGTTAAGTCTTATTTTGATGATATCATACCTATTATAACTTGCTATTCACACTAAATAGGTTTTTGTGTTTGTTAACACAAGAACTGAGAGTTAGTAGGAAATGAAATTTTTTATACATCCTAATACCAGATCTTTATAAAATAAAGAAATTTCAAGATGTATGCAAGTTGTTTTTTTTTTTTTTTTACTGATTATTAATCCAGGATCAACTATTGGATTTCACATACAAAATCCTAAATTACCTTCCCAAGATTGCTTTATTTAAACTCATATTGGGAACACATTTTGCAACAATTTTTTTTTCCATGTTCAAACTTATGTTTGACTCTAAAATACGAGGATCTGACCAAAAAGTAATAAGTTTGGTGCTATAAAAAGGAAACTACAACACATCAATTTGGCATTTAATCTCCTTTGAAGTAGTCCTCTTTTGAAGCTAAACATTTTATCCAGCATGGTTTCCATTTATAGAAACATTCCTGGAACTTCTTTTTTGGGATAGCAATCAGCTGCCTTGTCACATTAAAATCTTTTTCCTTTCAAGTGGGATTTGAATTTTGAAGAGGAAACGTCACAATTAATAATAATTCATTTTTGTAGGGCGTATTTAAGCACATGTCCTCAGAATTTAAAAATATTTTTTTTTTTTGTTGCAGAAAATCACATTCTGAATGGTAAAATAAAAAATGTAATAAATTTAATACAAGGGAATATGGTGGTTGACCTGGGGAATGTTGTTCTTAGACAAAAATTACTGTGCAAGCTGATGGAACCTCTGCAGTGTGGTGAGACGACCACACTCTATACACTTTCCTTCAAAGCACTTCTATAAAAAAATGGAAGTGAGTAAGAACCGTTATAACTTAGTGTGCATGTGCATCAGAGTTCAAGATTACCCTGTGCCAAACCACTTCACACCGTGTACTTTAGCTCTGTTACCATAGCAACAGTTCTGATAATTTTTTATTCAACCTTGAATTTCCATTCATAATTAAAATAAGCTCAGACTTTAGGGAAACACTAGAAATATGTCAGTTATCTACTTCCTCTTCCCACTGGGATTAAATACGAGGGGTACTAAAAAAGACTTCTGTCAGAACCCTTTCTAAAAATCTGATAAAAAGATGTTTTTCGAAAATGCTGCTTGGTTAAGCCAAGAACTTTTCACCACCCTTAAAGTCATTAGATATCATTTAAGATGGTATTGTAATATATTTACCATAGCCAAAAAAGCAAAGACCAATTTTTTTTTTTACTTTCATTTTACAAAAGTCTTAGTAACAGAAGTTGAACTACATGTCAACTTTTCTTTTAAAAAAAAAAAAAAAAATAAATAAAACCAGTAAGGTTCACCCTGTACAAGGCCCGGGAGCCACTCGAGGTAGAGGGTTATGTTAAGAGGCAGTTTATCTGGATAGTAGGGGAAGATAACGGTTAAAATTATAGTGATCAGGGAGTCTGTTTAACAGAGCAGTGGTTTACAAGAAGAAACTGTTAGAGTGGAATTAAGTACCGATGGAATATGGGTGGTTTCCTACAATGTAAGTGGTATGGCAGGTCCCAGCCGTGAACGTTAGGTCTGATGGGATCAAGGGATTGTGCTCTGAATATGTTTAGGTAAAGTAACCTGAAAGGAGGCAATTCAGTGTTTGGCATAGAGAAATGGATGTAGTTTAGCGTTTGCTTCAATATTGATACTGACAAGAGAAGTAATACCAAAAATAGAAACGTAATTTTCATGTGAAAACTCAGCATTTTTCTCACAATTGTTACATTGTAGAACAGATTCTAAAAAAAAAAAAAAAAAAAAAGATGCTTCCTTGAACATCATCTCTCCAAGTCCAGGATCAGCTGCTGTTTAGTTTATTCTATGCACTTGTTACCTTCGTGTACATCAACAAATTCATTTTTAGCAACCCTGTACTTGATGGGCTTTAAAATACACATGTAATTAAATTATGTCTCAAAATTATAATTTAGTTTAGGTACATTGAAAGATTCGCTTAATTAATAAAAGAAAAAAAATTTAATACAAGGGAATTTTAGTATATTTTTTCTTTCACGGTGAAAAACACCTTGATTTAACGTCTACTGTACACGACATTATCACAAAAAATAAGATCCATCAGAAGTTCTTAATAAAGATTAATGTTTTAAATTTTAAGTTCTTTTTCGTGTAAAAGGTAAAAAAAGTGTTTTCGACAGTCGCTTCCCAAATTTGGGTCGAATATAATCTATCATAGAAAAAATTATTGTTGTTCAATTAAAAACAGGCATAAGATCCGAATTGACATTTGAGGTTGATTGGTCCGCTTTAAAAGGTTTTGAAGGGGGACGAACAAGTCAAGGGTCGACTTGACAATTACTTCAAAAATCAAAATAAATGAAAAATATATTTTTCAGTTCTTACAAATGTCGTGGCTTGAGGAAGGTAAATGCTATTTAAAAAAAAATATTTTCCCGGTATTTTACGAACAGGCCAGTCAACCTCAGAGAACCGTAAGTAAGTCGGATCACATTTCAGAGCGAATCATTCGAAGGTGGGCCCGACCTCAAACACGTTTGAGCCGAGAGCCTTACTAACATTTTTTTTTGTTTACTTATTTGTGTTTTAAGTTATGCAAAGCGTTATTTTATGATGTAAATTAAATAAAACCATGTTGTTCATCCCTCTTCAAATGTTTGTAAAAATGAGGGTTAGTTTTAGAAAGATAATCATGGAAAGAATGCGTGAGTTTGGCCTTTGGCGATTTTGTTTTTAAATGTGACTAGTTTTTAAGTTAAAAATTTAAAGAGTGATGACCAGCTTTTTTTCCCCCAGTCCCCATTTTCGGCCTTGTGTCACATTTTATGTATTTTTACATTACATGAATAAATCGAGCTGAGAGCCTTGCTTAGTAAGTCTGAGACCTTTCTAATGCAGAGACTCGAAAAGAAAAAAAAAAAACAACATAGAAGCGTGTTAGTTAAAATTCCTTGAAACCGGACCTTAAAAATACCCACACACACACAATCACAAAAGGAAAAAAAAAAAAAAGACATGGTCATTATTTGAGAAATTAAAAAAATTGTTGTTTTTTTTTTTTACTTACATGCGGTGTATTGTTTGAGAAAAAATTCCGCGAAGAGTCAAATAAAACAAAAAAAAAACCGTCCAAAAGAGAAAATGGTCTTTTCTTCCGATGGTCAGTGCTGGATCTTTCCTTAATTTGGTAAATAAATAACTTTTTTGTTTTTACTTAATCTGTTATTGCTGATCTAATTAACAAGAAAATCCTCTTGTAATAAATAACCCGATTAAGTCAAACAGGTCATGGATTTCCAAAACACACCCTTGAAAAGTTGAAATATTGTGGCTTTTTAAAGGTGATGACACAAGAAAAATATTTCCTTTTTGTTAATTTAGTAGAGAAACTCCAAGTCAAACGAAAAACTGGGCAAGGTACATCAGATGTACTAACAACTTTAAGAAGAATAAAAATTTAAATATTCAAATTGTACCTCTGAGGCTAAAGTGACAAATCATGTATTTTTTAATTAATACACTCAAAGTCAAAACAAAAGGAAAGATTAAAAAAAAATTACTATGCAGGTAGATGAGTAGTAGTAAGCTAGTGGTTGACAGTAGAGATGTTTTCTCTTTTTGGTTATGTGAGACAATTGTGAAACCTGACATAGACTTTTCTTCTTTTTTTTTAAGTAAACTAAACAGAAACTGTAAATGGATATTTTTACTTTTCTTTATCTCGTTATTCGTGGACTCTGGACTTATTGGTGTTTAAAAACTAGTTTTAGAAGTATGTGATTGTTGCTTTTTTAATTTCAATAAACAAATCAAATATGATGAGTAAGAAGAGACTATTATATCTTTTTTTTTTTTTACTTTTTAAATTTTGCTTCTTTTATTTTTTGTTTTGTTTGCATCACCAATCTTTCTGGGCATTTTTAAAAATTAAAAAAAGAAATGAAAAAAAAAGTAAATTGAACTTACTCTCCCAGAAAGAATTAATAATTAATTACAGTTGATTTTTTTTTTCTATAGGTTGTGTGTGTTTTTTTTTTTTTTTTTGTCAAATGAGTGTAACACTAGTAGTGTAAAATAAATGTATAGCCCTAGAGAAGCACATACTATGCAACTAAGAAGGAAAGGATCGTTTTCATTGACTCACAATGATCTTGACTCCTTTTGAATGTCTTCAATTCAGTCGCACTTGTAAAAGTCCCGCCTCGGCCAAAAAGACATCAGAACGCTGCCTGCAATGTTTTTTTTTTTGGGATCCAATTCCGATAATCGTACAAAAAAAAAAAAAAAAATACAAGGTCGTAGCTCATCCAATAAAGACTCACATATTGATCAAATTATTGATAGTCATAATTAAGAAAAGAAAAAAAAAAAAACATTTTGAAATTTACCAGATACTCTTTTCTTTTTTTAGTTACGTGTGTGGGTTCCGGTTATCCGTCGCCACTTTTTAAATTAATTTTCCAACTTTTTCTTTCACAAATACAGATAAACAAAAATTTTGTTTATTAATTTTTTTTTTTTTTGACTGAAGCTCTTCGCTAAGTCAACACAAACTTAAGCCAAATCTTATCAACTTTGTTCTGTTGATTTAGAAATTGCACTTTAATTGTATCAAGTTACGTACAACGTTCGATCGATTTATATTTTTTTAAAACAAACAAAAAAATAATAAGCCATTTCTTTTTTTTTTTAACATTAACTTTTTAGTTCGATACCTGTCGCTTCACTGACAGCACACAAATGAATTATTCAATTGTTTATGCATTTAAAACATTTTACATTTATTAGAAAATGTATTCACAGGTGTTATAGAAATAAATGACTTAAAAAAATGGGCGGCAGGGCGACATGTTTCGGCTTAAAGCTCTTTTCCTATTATCCTGCAGTTGTTGCCAGACAAAAAGGGAAATTAGTTAGTCCTAACGACAGGGATGTACAGGGTGGACCGAAAGTCTTGTCTCGCCTACCAAAAACAAAAAAAAGTAATGAGAACAATAGAACAAGTAATAGAGTAAATAAATACAAAGCACATGTACTGAATTCAGTTTATTCACTTTGATTGCCGCTGTCACACACCGAGAAAGTCTGTATGATGAACACCAGAATTTTTAGGGCACAAAAATAAAAAAAAATGATCGGCTCCATGTCCTGTGTGATATTTTACGAATCTGTGCTTTGTTGGTTGCTACACTCGACAAAGTCTCTATGAATGGCATCCTTCAACTGATGGGTATTCTGGTATCATTCGTTTGAAACTCTCTCCTGAGTCTCCTTAATTAATAATACCCCACAGAGCGTTGAAATCGAAAATTATATTATGTAGGAGTAACAAGACTTTCGGACTATTCTGTATATTCAAATTCTCAAGTCCCAGGGGGACCATCCTTCATGCAGTACCTCTCCTTCGGGAGCGGGGCTAGTGTCATTATTACTCGGTGCCTGAGGCGTACCCAAAATTAGCTTGAATAATTTTTCTATGGTATTATTGCCGTTAAACCCACTTTAATTTAAACTTCGATCATATGTCACATTCGTTCGCGTCGTGGGCGTGCTGAAAAATCCATTAAATATCATTAATGTTTGTGTGTGTGTGTGTGTGTGTGTGTGTGTGTGTGTGTGTGTGTGTGTGTGTGCATTCAATGTTAAACCTAAAAAAAAATTTACAAAATATTAAAAAAAATTTTTTTTTTTTTTTTATTATTGAATAATTTCCGAAAAATTCAATATAATTTTATTTTATAATTATCCGTTTATTTATAATTAGCCTTAAAAAATTATTATTGATTGATTTCCAATTTTATGATTTTATTGCTCAGCCTAGGGTAGGGCGTGTCTAGGCTGTGTGGGAGGAGAATGCATTATTCCAATGTCTTCTTATCTCAAAGTAAGTCAAATTGTTTGTGTATGGAACAAATACATAAGTCACTCACACGCAAAAAAAAATATGATATACAGTGTAACCCGGATATAAGAGAAACCGGATATAAGAGAGATTTTCTCTGGTCCCAAATTAGAGCCCATACTTACCTAAACAAAATAGACAAAACCCGGATATAAGAGAAACCCGAATATAAGAGACTTCTTCTCCGGTCCCGACAACTCTCTTATATCCGGGTTACACTGTACGTTACATACGCGCATGTGAAGTCAAACACACATTGTATGTGACGGACATAGAATCAGCCTTTCTTTTGATTGAACAATGTATTTTTGTCGCTTTGTTCATTATTTTCTATCACTTTTTCAGATTTATAAGAGAAGTATTCAGTCCACTCAGAACATTTTTTCTTTACAAAGAACAACGCTCCATGCTTTTTCAGTCCTAGCGAATTAAAATGTGAGCAATGACGAAGTTTAAAAGAAAAGGAAAACAAAAAAAGAGCACTTAACATCAGAAGACAGTTGAAATTTCTTGTGTACATAATGAGGAGATAGGGCTTAGAAAATTTGACACTCACGGAACATATTGAAGGCAAGAGGTACAGAGGAAAGTAGTTCATAACCTACCTAACGAGATTGTGTAAATTAAAAATGGATGGCAGAAAAGGAATTAGGAGAGATAGAGAAATGGCAAAATTTACTAAGAGCTACAAAGGATAGGAAATCGTGGAGAACCATGATCGCCCACGTCCTGAAGGAACATGGCATTAAAGAAGAAGGAAAAGAAGAAAAGCCAAAATAAAAATTAATCTAAATGTGCTGTACCTGCTGAATGCAGTAGATGATTAAAAATTCTCGGTCAAACTATAAGAAAAATATTTTTATTTATTTACCTGGTGAACAAGAAGACATACAACCCTGACAGTAGATTATTTCTTTTTCTCTTAAATCCGGATGATTTTTTTAATCGAATTTTTTTTTCTCCTTAATTCCGAATTATTTTTTTCTTTTAAATCCGCATGCGTTTTTTTTTTCTCTTAAATCCGGATTTTTTTTTTCTCATTTTTGGTTTGTCTTTTTCATTTGCTGTCTTTGTTCGGTCTCAGTTTGTTTCTCTCGAAGCTCATCACAGCAGATGACTCCTTTCCGGTCACACACAGCATTCTTTAATTGAATACCGAGTTTCTGGTACTGTGATATTCTATTTCATTTGAACCAGGAACCCTTTTATTCACTTTCTTCTCCATTTCACCGTAAAAAAAAAAAATTCAGCATAGTCTAGTATTTTTTTAAAAAATTTTTTCAGTTATGAAAGTTATACAGTGTAACCCGGATATAAGAGAAACCCGGATATAAGAGAGATTTTCACTGGTCCCAAATTAGAGCCCTTACTTACCTAAACAAAATAGACCAAACCCGGATATAAGAGAAACCCGGATATAAGAGATATTTTATCTGGTCCCAAATTAGAGCCCTTACTTACCTAAACAAAATAGACCAAACCCGGATATAAGAGAAACCCGGATATAAGAGACTTCTTCTCCGGTCCCGACAACTCTCTTATATCCGGGTTACACTTTATATCAAACAGACTTTTGGGATTACCCCGACATTGATGCCGATTCAGGTCTACAAAAGGTCAGGCATGATCTTCTTATCTTTCTTCTTTTCATTCTAGAATTGTCCAGTTTTCCCTTCTAGGGGGACTTAATCACCCAGCCACATGGTGCATCTCCCGCATGCACACGCTCAAACACGCACACACATACACACACATACACTACCGCTAACCCTAAATGTTTTTATTTCCCTTTTCAGCCGTGTACAGACCAGTATTTTTTATCTGTTTTGTAATTTTTAATCATGAAATTTATTTCTCCTTTTACCACTAACCCATCGTTTACATTTGAACATTTTAGTTGAGCTACTTGGCTTAGGACTATTCAACACCAAAACAGAATTGATTGGGTAGACTCGTTTTTTTCCTATCTATCACCCCTAGTAACAGAACAGTCTATATCTTACGCCTACGTACGGAAAACTCCAACCAATTAAAACCGTACTAGACGAACCAACAAATCTCATTGGTCAACGACACTATATTCTGAAAGTTTCACGTGCAAAACGGAATTGCGCCAAAACTCAAGTGAGCTGATTTCGGACTTTCAGAACTTATAAAAGAAAACGTCGACTGAACCAAGCAGTCAGCTACGAACACCCACAGAGAAATTGCCAACATGCTCCACGTCACTAGAAATCACGATTTCCCGCGCAACGATACATCAACGCTGACTCACTCACAATTAAAACTCAACCAACTCTGTGGACATCGATTCTCAAACATTGCTTATCTAAAGTGTATTATATTCACTACCTATTAAGTAACATCAATGTGCGAACGACCTTAAAAACATTACAGTCAAAGGTAAATCACTCCTTAAGAACTCCTAAAAAGACACTTAATATTGACAGTTCTAATACAAACACAAATCTAAAACGGACTGCAAATGAACGAACGATTACAAAGAGAGACATTCTGAAATCTAAAACATCATACACATTTTGCCAACATAACATATACCAATTATCCTGCTTGTATATTGTTTTGAATTGTATATAAATGTTTTATTAGTTTCTAATTGAATATGTCTTGTTCTTAATCGTATTTTAAATTTCGTTTATTTATTTGTTGTGGATGCAGAAAGTCACGCAACCTACACAAATTCCTTCTGATTCTTTCAAGCATAATTAATAAATTCTGCACATCCCCAACAATTGGTCCATTGTTCTCCCTCTTCGACATACAGTAAGAATAAGATTCTATACCGTGTCCATGCAAAAAAGAATTTTGAAATTTACGAAATCTAAGGCGTGATCATAGTTTATGGGTATATGTGTGTGTAGCCTACAAATATAATGTTCATTTGAGGATGATTCTAGACACAGAGAGAGGGAGGCGGGATATCCCTATAACATAGATTATTCTCAAGTAAAATGTCTTTATTTTATTATTAACATCAGCTTGTCTATTCGACCGTGGAGCATTGTTCAGTGAAAATTATCCACTTTGGATGAATTTGATCATTGACAGTGCCTTCTCTAGAAACTTCACAATTAGTTTTACGTTGGATATGATACTATGGCATTATGGACACCCATATAGAAAAGAGGGATATAGTCTTATCTCGATCTCCGTTTAATGTCTTGGTGGTTGTTTTTGAAATCGTGTATTCTAATCGGCATCTACTTTGACCGAAGAGTGAATGGTATTTTTTTTTTTTTTAAGTTCAAATAACAACAAAACCGGACATAGGGTGTATCCAGGTGCTGGTCTATATTGACAGTCATGCTTAGGATCTGGAGCAATTTTGGTTCGCTTTTGGCGTTATGTGGACTTGTTCGTTATGTGGTTCCAATGCCATCCGTTCGTATTGGCAACCACACATCGTAGATGAGCAGGAGGCGGTAGGATTGGGTGATCTGAGCTGTTAGACCAACATAGTAGATGTTGTCCCAAGTATTACCAAGTACCCACACAAACAAGCAGGCGAAGCTCTGAATAAAACATCTACATATGGGAAACAGTGTTCGGGTTCTTATTTCTCGACATGACGTTTGTCTTTCATCTTGTTGCAGCGGGTCCTTTCCCAGCTTTCGGTGCACACCGACGAAATTGAGAATCAAAATTCAATGCGTTGGGTAATCATTGTCCAGTCGAGAGAGGAAAGCTTGGTCGTCGGTAATGTTGTATTTTTTTTTTTTTTAATCGTTTCACTCCAAGCAAGGCGATAATGGCACTAAAACTCAGGGGGTTACAGGGACTGAAAGTGAAAGAAAATGAATCCTTTCATGGAGAGGATTGAAGAAAGGACAAAAAGGAACAGGGTTCAAGAAGACAAAGAATTGCGATTGACGTTGCATTTAAATTTTTGAAGATTGTAGTTATCAAGGAAGCAATAAATCGGGAGGGAGTTTCACAGGCGAGAAGTGGGGGAAAAAAGAAACTCTTAGAGTAGAAGTGACGGTTAAATCTTTTTTAAGCATTTCACCCCCAAGCAAGGCGGGAGTGTCACTGGTTCGCAGGGGGGTGGTACATAGTTTTTTTTTTCTCTCACCTTCACTCTATGTATAAGGGGAATGATGAAAGGATAAAAGATGAACGCGGTTCAAAAGATGATGATTGACGTTGCATTTAAATGTTTGAAGATTGTAGTTATCAAGAAAGCAAGTAAACAGAAGAGAATTCCACAGACGGGAAGTGCGAGAAAAGAAGCTGTTAAAGTAGAAGTTGTGGTTACAGTTAACTATTTCAATGGTAAAAGGGTGGGACCTAGATGCTAGTCTAGTAGCGCGCTTAAATTTATGTAGTCGGAGCAACAGGGAAGAAAGCTCGATATCTAGCTAGTTCAAAAGGGAAACTATGATACCTAGTTGCCAATCTAGTAGCATGCTTAAATTCATGCAGTCGGGACACTGGAGAAAAAAGCTCGTCAGAGCATTTGCCATGAAAATATTTGTAGAAAAAAGAGAGGGAAAAGTCACGCCATGTAAGTGAGAAAGTGACTGAAGTCGAGATGCCCAGTCAGGATCGATAGAATTACAGGCCCATTTTTAAATTTTATCAAGACTCTCAAAGAGTACCAGACCAGATTTAACAACGGTATTCAATGCACGGACGAATGGTAGATTTTTAAATGTGTAGGATGGGTGCTGATGAGAAAAAAAATCTTCTCGCACGACACAGTGAACCAACTTTCCTTGCAGTCGTTGTATCAATCGATTTGATACTGAGTCGCATTTTTCCCTTTCTTAAATAGATACATTAATATAATGAAACCTACTGCGGGGGAAAAAAATCTGCCTTATCAGTCATGTATCGAAAGATACATGATCGCCTAAGCGTATTTCACGCATGGCACATAACTGGCTGAATATAACAAAAACCTTGCGTATTTTCTTCTTCTCTCAATGTTAGAATCAGTAAGCATTAAACATGAGCGTTAATTTTGACAATATTTAGCATTTCTGATACGAAAGCAATCTTTTTGAATGGTTGAATTCTTATTCTTCGCTTATATGCTGTGTTCCCTTAGGACGTTGGCAATCATGCCTAAATCGTGGATTTCCACAAATTCCTGTCCTTTTTAGCCCTAAAAAACCTTTGTCTATTTGCCATCTATCTCAAAACCTGCTCTTACATATATTCGTTGTAGGCTGCAGATTGCTTTCCTATGGCCATCTTACCTTCAAGTTACTTCGGCTTATTACCAGCATCTGCTCAACGCTAGTGTAATGACTACTCCGATTTACCACGCCCACAAAATACTCAGTTATAATTGGATAGAAAATAAGTACTGTTTACTACAGGACAATTTACCTATCGCAGTAACCACACAAAATTTTCTGCCATGACTTTGCCTAACATGTTTTTGTAAAAAAAATCAGTGATTAGTCAATTTTTATCCAATCGTGTATTTTAGATATTCATTTCGATATTTTTCCCGCTTCTCTCTGGAGCCTACCCCAAAAAGTATTTAAACAGTTCGTACTCCAGAAATAAGTTAGAACAATAAATCAGCAGAACTCAGCAACGCATGCGTATCTACATTCTTCTACTCACGCACACACAGACACAGAACTACCATTACACTACACTGTAAATTGTCTGTCACAAGCCAAGTCACAAACCAAATTCTATTATCCTTTTTGTACAAACTTTTTATTCTTGAATTCAAATCTTATTCACTGAACTCTGAACATTTCAACAAGAAAGTTCTTAAGTGCATTATTCCTATCTTGCATCAGATATCAGTACAAGAGAAGCGACTTTTCTCTCCCTACATAAGCACAATTGTTGTACTCGTTGATTTTCAATGAAAATTAACGAGTACAACAATTGTGTTTAATTTTAACATAAACATTTACACGTTACAATTTTTTTTTATCAATTTGAGGACCTTTTTTCTCCAGGGTATACCACTTTTTTAGCGTTACCTGGGACAACCCTAATTTTCAATATATATTTTATTGTTGAATGCAATTAGATCTCTTGTTCTTTTTTCCTTGTGCTCTTTGCAAATTTAAATGTATGTGTTCTCACTAAAAACGCAGCCTCACTAACAACCTCATTAATAATTTTAAAACAAATCTGAGCACCACACTAGCACTTCGGCTTATTACCTATTTCTAGCCGTGCATTGGTTTATCCTATGTCCAGCTTATCGTCTTGTCGTCAAATATCCTTTGCCGTATACATTCGGTTAATTACTCTGGACAGGATTATTGTTTTGACTTTACATCGGCCTATTATCAGCATCTGTTTAAATGCCGCGCCAGACATTGCAGCGACACCAGAATGACCTTTTGAACATTGGCTTTTTCTGTCAACCGATAAAGATACACAATAAAACGACGAGAAATAATAGACCGATTATGCGCTCGCGTCGAGCGGAAGCTAAGTGAATCGGCGAGTCTTTTTTGTTGTCTATGTCTCTAGAACTTCGTCGTTGCTCACATGTTTGATCTATGGTATTCTCTGTTTCAAGTCTTTTCATCTGTGAGGAGATTGTCCAGAATTCACTGCCATAGACGAGGACTGAGAATAATACATAACAGTTCAGTACTATGTTGTTTTTTTTTTTCTAACGATATTTTGTTCTATTTCTTAATACTTTGCTCGTCTTTTGGAAGGCCACTTTCGCTATCACAACGTACTTTCATATTTCAGTGTCACACATTTCGTCTTTTGTTAATACACTTTCCACTTCCAGATATGTAAATTGCTGTACCTGCTTCATTTCGGTATCTTCAATCTGTAATTTGCATGGTGGGCTGTCCCTTTTTCCAACAGCCATCTATTCAGTCTTCAACTTACTTTAGTTCTTTCTTCTCGCTTTCTTTCACTACCTTCTGTAATCAGGACCAGCGCGTCTTACCCCCGATCGGGGGGGCGTTTTTTGGGTCCGTTATAGCCTCTGCCATTTTTTTTTTTTTCAGCACTTTTTTTTATGGCTATCCGTCATTTTTTAAAAAATTCTTTTAAAACTGACGCTGCATTGTCAGTCATCAACTAATAATATACATCTTGTATCTGCATGGCCGATGGAGGAACGCAGGAACCTCCGATGAGGTTGGAGTCCCAAAAAAGCTAGTTTCGGCAGCGTTTTTTTTTTGTTTTTTTTTTAATTTTTTTAGTTTTTTTAATTTTTTTTCTACCTACGTTATATTGTCTATCATCAACTATTATAATCGACAGAGCCGGTGCTTACTAACCCGAACCCCTCAACCACGTGGGCAGAGCCGGTGCTTACTAACCCGAACCCCTCAACCACGTGGGGGTCCCATGCCTACTGATGAGGTGAGGTGGGGGCACAAGTGCAAATTTCAGTAGCGCTTATTTTTTTTAAGTTGCAATTTTCTTTTTGAACAATTCTTTTAAATCAATTAAGAGGGTAATATATCTCGGTAAAATAATTTTTTTCATTCCGAGATCATCCACTAAGGAGGATTTCTGATTTTTTTTTTTTTTACTAATAGTAATATTAACCAGAAGTCCACAGGTATTAATTAAAATAAAATTTCTAGTCCCTATTTTTTTATATTTCTCGAAAGATAAACCGAGAAAAAGATCACTTAAAAATGAAAATATTTAAAGATTTCAGTGCATGAAAAATTATCCCGAAAACTGAAATAGTGTTTTTAAAACAAATTTTCAAGATAATCCCGTTTGTGTTGTGTTGGAATCTTTGTGAAACTTTTTTCTTTTTTTTTTTCAGCGGAGATGCGTCGGCGATTAATCTTTATGGATATGTAAAAATTTGCGACTTAAACATTTTTTTTTTTTTTTCGAGTAAAATTTAGTCATGAAAATATTGATGGCTATTACAAAAAGAATAACATTTTCTCAGATGTTTTTAAATAAAAAAAAAAACAAAAACTATTCGTTATAAAAGTAAATAATGAATATGTACTGAAATTTTCATTTAAATTGAATAATTCCTTGATTTTTGGTAATTAAAAAAAAAAAAAAAAAGCGCTGCCCTTTTCCCCAATTTTCTGTCGAGGGTCTGTGGTCCCCAGATTAGGAAACTTTGAAATCGACATGTAGTAGAGAGGGAGGTTCCGTATTAAAGTTTTGGGTGGAAGCGAGACCCTAGCGCCGGCCCTGGACGTTGTTTAACTAACTAGTGTTTGATTTTCAATTGCAATAATCCTCTACCACTTGGATCTTCAAGATTCGTACCCCTACAGCGAAATTTCAGAAACCAGCTTCATACTGTCCAATTACAAATGTATCCTTCTGCCCCTTACCTAGAGCAAAAGCATTTCCAACCAAGATGTTTGGATAGGACATTTTTGATGAAACTTGCTTCTGGTTTTATTGTGGCGAAAATAAAAATGTTTAAAGATGTGAGAATTTCTTCTCACACAGTTTAACCCTTGGCAGAGACAAGAAAAGACATACAATTAACAAAGCCTACCTTAAAATTTAAAACAAATTTTATTGCATCTTTGCAAAAGAAGATTATGCCCTTTTTTTGCCCCTGTGAACAGGGTGGGGTAGTTTCTTCTGTAGGACTCAATTGGTCTCCACGCAGTTGGAGAAGCAGTAACTTGTTGGTCGTTGCAGGAGCATTACCATTTCGGTTGCTGAAGTTGAAACTCGGCTATTGTCGTGATCATGTAGAAAGTTCTTCGTGTTGAAAGTACATATTAGACGACAGTCAATAAACTGACTGAATTATACAGCTTTGAAAGTATTGAATAAGCTGGAACATGACGTCGTCGCAGGAGCATTACCATTTTGGTTGCTGAAGAAGAATCATTGCCTTGTTATTTAGGCTTGATTTTGGGCGCTAAAGTCCCTGCAAAGAGATTCAAATATGAGTCCTGACTTTTCCACGAATTTGCTGCAACTGTAAAATAAGGGCACGGGCCGTTGAAATGCCCGCGAAAAGCAAAGTCAAATTCAACCAATGAGATTGGTCGTTACAAAATACTGTGTGGCATAAATTAGCCAATAGGAGCTTAAATTGCAGAATTTCTCACAAAGATTTCAACACATGAAAAATTATCCCGAAAACTGAAATACTGTTTTTAAAACAAAGTTTTAAGACAATCCTCTTTGTGTTGTGTTGGAATCTTTGTAAAACATTTTTTTCTTTTTTTGTTTTTTTTTTTTTTCAGGGGAGATGCGTCGGTCGTTGAATCGTGGAAATGTAAAAAATTGCTACTTAAACATTTGGTTCAGAGTAGAAAAAAAATGAAAAGAAAGGCTTGAGAAGAGAATTTTTTCTCTATAGATTCTCTTCAATCATTCAGAAGGATAAAATTCGGAGCTTGGGACAATTCTGAAAAGTAGCTTAATTTAGTTTAATCAATTCTGAACAACGCAACAAAATCTGACAGTATTTGTAAACTTTACTAACACTACTATCTCTACCAAGGAACTTTAAAACTTTACCTACTACAGTAAGTCCCTCTTTCTAATGAATATTTTTTCTAATTTACTTTCCTTATGTGTTCAAAATACTCTAAGCAAGCTCCGACATCGATCTTTCTTTTCACATTAACTACAGTACAGTGTAACCCGGATATAAGAGAGTTGTCGGAGAAGTCTCTTATATCCGGGTTTGGTCTAATTTATATACATTAACACAGGCTCTAATTTGGGACCAGAGAAAATCTCTCTTATAGCCGGGTTACACTGTATTGTAAAGAAACAATTCATTTCAGACTGGAGACTCCTTTTTCATTGGGTCGAAAGAGATGATTATTATTATTATTATTATTATTTCTTCTTCCCACTATCTCCGGAGATGAGATAAATTCATGCCTGTTCAAAGGGCACAGTGTGAAAGTGAATGCAACAGACAAGCGTACAATTTGAATTTAGCTTATCGTCTCCACTTCCCATGAAAATATCCTTTGTTGTACTAACCACCAACAATTAATACAATAAACAAATTTAGCAAACTTTTTGTTTGTAAAAGTGTGTGGAAATAGATTTTCTATAGAATAGATAGATGTATCATTTCATATTAATAAAGAGTATTATTTGAAATCATCTTGGAAATGAACATGTTTGATACAGAGAAAGTTTATATACATTTTTAGCCAATATCATTACATACAGAAGAAAAGGATGTGCAATCGTATTGTCTTAGAGAGAAGCTGTCATATGCTTTCAGTGGCCGGTTGCTAAAAATAGTATTAAATTTAATTTTTTTAGAAATTTCAAAATAAACTCCTTCCAATCAATTTAAATTCGTTTTGAAATACAGCATAGTATTTTGTTTATTGGAAATATTAAATTTAATCTCTCAACTTGAAATTAAAACTACAATAAAAGCTTCAAGAAAGAATTTTCATTATTAAAAATTCATTTTAAAAACGTTAGGTATCGCGTTTTTGTGGAGATAACTACAACTTGTATTTATCTTTTTTTCCAAATGACGTATACTGAAACGTTTGGATTTTTTTTAATCTGCTGAAACAAACAGTGAGTGGTTGAAAATGATCTGCAAATTTTAAATCTTACATTATTTGTTGACATTTTCCCCCTTAAACCTAGAATATCCTGAAGGAACCGGAAGCCCAATTCACAACTGTATATACTTGTAATTGTAACATCACCATTTGAACTCTGAAATTTTATTTACTCTATATTTTTTCCTCAATAGGAGTAACTGTAAATAGGTTCGTCTATGGTCTGGTTTACACTCCTCCCCAATCTGTTGAACAAGAGTAGAGGTTTATCCCTTGTTTCATGTTTCAGATTGGGTTTCCAGTTCTTTCTAAAGTCTTTTCATTCTCCTTCACTCCCAGTTATCCCTTGCATATTAATGGTGTTATTGCCTTTCTTTGGGTGAATTGATTATATATATATATATATATATATATATATATATATATATATATATATATATATATATGTGTGTAAACTTTTATAAACAAACTTTTTAAATAAAAATACAACTATATATATATTCACTCTCGCGTGGTCATGTGTGACGTGATTTTCGCTTCTAGCGTCTTATATGCATGTGTTTATCGTTGCTTGGAAATCATCCATGTAAACAGTAACAGACTATCATCACTGTCTTGTCCGTATATTGCTTAATATATTGTACAGTAATTGTCATCTTTGATAATGGCTTATGTAAGCCGAAAGCTTAGATTGGATTAAAAAAAAATATGTATCAATATTGTGATTTTCTTTCTTCGTTTAATGATAATGTTATTAAGCTTATCAGACGTTATGAAAAGAATTTACATAAAATAAAAAGACAACACTTGTCTATATTCTTTAATGAAACTGTATGAGTAATATATATATATATATATATATATATATATATATATATATATATATAAAAACTTTTATAAACAAACTTTTTAAATAAAAATACAACTTATATATATATATATATATATATATATATATAAATAAACAAACTTTTGAATACAAATAGATATATATATATATATATATATATGAAGAAATATACTCTTAAGGTGTGCTATATTTATGGGATAAAGTGCTCAATATCAGAGAGAGTGTGTGTAAATATAAAAGTGAACATTGAAGTCAACACTTACAGGTGACAGGCTACTTCATGCTAGACACAATCATCAGGTCATGATTGCATCTAGCATGAAACAGCCTGTCGCCTTTAAGTGTTGACTTCAATGTTCACTTATATATATATATATATATTCATTCTAACCATTGATATTTCAATATGCCATTCTATATAATTTGTATTTTGGATTGTGAATTTTAGATGTTTTTATGCTAAAAGTTAAAACGGAGGAAAATGAGATGAATTTTCATCGTTTGACAATCATTTATTTCTGAAAATGAAAAAAAAAAAAACTATGGACAAATAGCAAAAACAAAATGCCATTTATGGAGATGGTGCTATAGCTGAAAATACTGTCTATAAGTAGTTTGTTAGATTCAGAAGTGTAAATTTTGATCTGAAAACCAAAACAATTTGGGCAAGCCGATATATATATGTATATATTGTTATAACTTACTTCTTTAAAGAATATCTGGGTTTTTACCTTACTCTATTTTTTTTCTTTTTTACACACACCAAAGAGAAAAAAAATTAAACCAATGTGGTTCTAATTTCTCATCATCACCATTATCATGTGTGCCAAAGCAAAAAAAAACCTTTTCCTACTCCATATGAGTTTTGATTCCTCGTCACCAGATTTAATAACTATAAATACACACAAGGAATTGTATGAATTCAACTGACTTACTTTTGAGATAAAAATGGCTCCAGTTATATTTCAACAAGCTATGGATATTATGCTTGCAGATTGTGATTTTGCAGTTGCTTATTTGGATGATATATTAATTAAAAAGTGTATCTAAGGAACAATATATCAGGCATGTGAAAAGAGTTATAATATATATATATATATATATATATATGAAGAAAAATATACTGAAAAAACAAACAAAAATCCTAATATGCGATTATGCTGTTTTAATGTTTAATGTCAACGTCGGACGTTTTAGTCTAATAGACCATCTTCAGGACATAAGATGGTCTATTAGACCGAAACGTCCGACGTCAACATTAGACATTAAAACAGCATAATCGCATATTAGGATTTTTGTTTGTTTTTTCAGTATATTTTTCTTCATACTGTTGGATCTATATCCATATATTTGCTTACATATATATATATATATATATATATATATATACTAGCAGCATGGCCCGGCGTTGCCTGTGCTTGATTCAAAAATTGTACAACTCATACAGCAATTGCTATCACTTGACTTAAAATATTTTTGCCCTTCCTTGCCTTTAAAGGAGTGCCCTTTGCCATGCTGATGTTGCTACATGCCTTACTTCTTGCCTATCTCACATTGCGAATTTTTTCTAAGCTCTATACTAAACATTAAATCTGTTACAGAAAAAGAACTAAACAAAATGAACACAAAACGATCAGTTTTAAAAAAGGACTCGTAACTGGAAAAACCGAATGAAAAAAGCATGTTAACAACAAATACTTTTTCACACCCAACCCAGTTCTGCGAAATCAGAATCAACGTTGAGTTTAAACAAGCAAATGAGCCACTTGGAGTAAAGTGCCATGCAGATTTAAATTTTTCCCACTTGTGACGAATGCAGCTATCGATTTTTTGCATGTTAGTTAACATTCCTGTCAGTCAGCTGTTTGCTCTCACGCTGGCCAATAGAATCTTCCTGCCTATTTGTGGCAGCCAGCTATAGGCAGTCTTGGCTTTCCCGCTAACTTGGAGCATGTGCATGTAAATTTTGGTGCAAATCCATTGAAAATTGTGGCCGTGCATTCATTACACACACACACACATATATATATATGGTCTGTCTGAAAAATAATGGGACTGGTTTCACAAACAATTTATTTCAACAAGAAACCACATGGTTTTCCCTTAAAATTAATTCCCTTCAAGTCAAATGCACTTTTCTATCCTTCTGTGTCATGCTTCTATGCACTGCTGCAAGTATTCTTCTTGGATGCCCGTCAGCTCCATCATTATGACCCCCCTCTTGATAACCTCCATACCTTCAAAACAGGTCTCATTCAGCTTGGGTAAAAGAAAAAATGTCACATGTAGCAAGATCAGGTGAAAAGGGAGGTTGTTCCAGTATGGCAATGTTCTTCTCAGTCAGGAACTGCTGCATGCTCAGGGTGTTGTGAGCAGGTGCATTGAACATGGTGAAGTAGCTTCAATTTGTCCTGTCACAACTCTCATATCTTCTCATATGATCTCTTTAAAAATCTGTCGATTGATCATCTAAATCTGTGGCAAGAACTCACTGTGAATGATGCAAATCACACAGCACATCCAGTCTTGTTACTTTTCATATAGACCTCATGTTTATAAGGGAAAGTCAAAAATTATCTACATTCATAACACAGATATGTTATGTCAAAAGTGCAGATAATTTTTTATTTACCCCCCCCCCATATATATATATATATATATATATATATATATATATATATGTGTTTGTGTGTGTCTGTATGTATCCCTCTTTTATATGTTTCATCAAAAATGACTGACAAGGTACTTGTCAATTTTTCTTGTGTTCATATAAGTGCTTTCTTTTCTTTTTTAAGATCCTCTTCAGGGGTAAATTACAAACACAAACTTAGATTGAAAGTACTTGGGTTAAAAACAGCTGTCACCTTCCTTGATGAATTTCATCTTAACATCAAGAACCTGATTAAACAACTAGAAAGGATCAGTATAAAAATAAGTAGACACAATGTGTCTATATTATTCAATGAAACATGTTTGAATGAAGATATGCTGCTTATATATATATATATATATATATTTATTTAGGCAGCTTGATTCTTCAAGGAAAATTGAATTGAGTTTTATGTGCTGCTGGTGTATTTTATATAGAGAAAAAAATTACAATTCTTTTCCTTCCCTGCCGTGCGATCTGATTGATACACCGAAACAGTCTTACTGTGGATAACCATATACATATATATTAAAGACGCCATATATTTTGTGTTGATTAATTTCATTGATCAACTTTTCAAAATTATGAATAATCCTTCTCAGATAAGGAGGAAATTCTGTCAGAAATTATCCAAAGTTCATTTCAGAAAAGATATGGTCTAAGTTTTTGGGTAGTTAGAGACAAATGGTGAGCTTTGTAGAACTAGTGAGTGTAGTGACATAGGCAACGGGTGATGTGTGTGTGTATGTGTGTTTTTTTGAGATGCAGGTTTTTAAATTAGAATGGTTTTTATGTATAGACAGTTGGTTTTGTTGTGTTAGTATTGCTTTGAGGA
>CAHIKZ030000724.1:2750000-2832500 GCA_903632075.3 Acanthosepion pharaonis | reverse complement strand
ATATATATATATATGTCTACAGCAGCAGAAGTGTTAAACGCATCTCAGGAGTAAACTACATCTGGGCCATCAGTCTTCAACTCTACCTGGTTGAATATCAAAAGCTCTTAGGAGTTTATATTTACTTTTTATTTTGTAAGTTTAAATCTTATGGCCTGAAGTAGTAATTGATTGTCATTGTATTAAAATGCAAAACATAAAAAAAAATAAAATGCTAGACAAGCAGAACACAGACTCTAATTTAGCATATTGTATATTATGAATTCTTAAATTTTAAGAAATTACCTGGCCAATGTCTACATTTTTTATTCAAGTGTAAATTGGACCTAAGTTAAGACTTTTAGTGTTGATAGTTATAACTTTGTTGCCTGACTGTACTCGCGCATTTTGGGAAAAACAGGAAATTGCTATTTACTGGAAATAAATGATTGTAAAGAAGCTAATGGGTGCCATCATTTCGGTTTTGATTAGATACTCTTCAATACAAATTAAACTAAATGATGCACCCAACATTAAATATAATAAAAATGCATAATAAAAAAGAGTGTATTGTACATTATTGTGTCTTTAAGCTAATTTAGAAATAGCATTAAATTCTAGTTAGTTTAAAACACAAAAATACAAGGAACTGTCATTTCATAGTGTTTAAATAATGTATATATACTTCAACAGCAGGCAATGTCGATTGATTGATTCATTTTCTATGCTTTATCAACCTTTTGCAGGTTATTTAAAGCCAGATATTATTTCTAGATTGTAAGATTTTTTTTTTGAGATAATAATTAGACATTAGGGCTTTTTTCACTAAGATTAAACCATTTATTCACACACTTTATTCTGTTACACAAAAAGTTCTATGGACTGAACCTATAGTATCAGAGAAACTTTCTTTTATTAATCAGACAAAGAAAACAGTTGTAAAATTTGTATATAAAATTTGTCTATATTTCTGAGATAAGGTATTGTAACTAGACTATTTACTTTGTTTAGACTGTTGTCCTCATCTTTATTGCTATATTCACAACGTTTCTGCCATTGTACGCTTTGGCCTCCTTCAGGTGATATCAGATGGAATTTCAAACTGAACCCACTATTTAGTCCACAGAGGTATATTTTTCTAATTCCACATGCCATGCCTTAGGATATCTCAGTTTCAGTTAATTCCCCTTGGACTCAACTGTCCAAGATTTGTTCCCTCTGCTGTGGCCAGGTATTAAACTCTTTGTGTCAAGTCTCACTTTAGGATCAGTCAACCAATGCTTTTATCCACTGGGCCATGTGGACTAAATAAAGGGTTCAGTTCAAAATTCTAACTAATGTCACCTGAAGAAGGCCGGAGTGCACAATGGCTGAAACATTGTGAATATGAAAATAAAGATGAGGACAAAAGTGTAAATAGTATATGAAATATGTGGACTAAAACCACACATATCCATTTTTTTTATATTAAATCTATTTCACTATACATGTTACACTAGTAAAGCATTGGTTTATCTTTTTTCTTGCTTCACTCATTTTCAGATCAACTACTACAATAGTAAAAGAATATACATCTTCAATTGTGTTCAAGTTTTTCTCTCTATTTAGTCCCATTTCTGGTACTACTTACCAGTCAAAGAAGATTGTTGGTGGAATATTTCTTATGATGGTTAAAAAAAAATAGGTAAGAAATAAATAATTCCACAATTCTTTTTGCTCATATTCAAGTATAAAATTAATTTGTTAACTCACTGTAAGAAATTAGATTATTTTAAAAACATCATTCTGTTTTATTCCAGATAGATTTTGCTGTAATGCATGAATCCCATTAGATGTCAAAATAAATATATTTAAAAATTTTCTTCCAGAAATACAAAATCACATTCTACACAAACTTTGACTATACATGAATAAATATAGGCGTGTTCCAGTAAGAAAATCATACACATACATACATAGCCATGTTTCTCTCTTGAGACAGGAGTGGGATTAATCTCACACAAAGCAAGGTGGGTCCTGTTCAACAAAGGATTTGCCACAATGATTTCAGACAAGATTTTACAAGGTGGGATGCTCTTTCTGACACCCAGTTCAGACACTCACAGTACGCCGAGTATTTTTATCAAGACACTATCACTAGGAAAGTTGCCATTCAAGGCTTGAGAATCTGTCCAAGCCTTATATATATATATATATATATATATATATATATATATATATATATATGTGTGTGTGACCTAACAATTGTGTTTAATCAAAACAGACTGCTATCTCTGGGTATTGACTTCAATGTCCACTTTTATATTTACATACACTCTATCCCTGATATTGAGCACTTTAACCCATAACTATAGCACACCTTAAAATTATAATTTAATCATATATATATATATATATATGATTATTTAGGTAGCATATCATTATTCAAACATGTTTCATTGAATAATATAGACATATATCTATTTTATAATAATCCTTTCTAGTTCTCTAATCTGATTAGAAAACTAGAAAGGATTATTATAAAAATAAATAGATATATATTATTCAATGAAACCTGTTTAAATGACGATATGCTACTTATATATATAAGTATATATATATATATATATGTGTGTGTGCGTGGTGACATGCCACCCTTCTCATCAATAGAAAAGCTAGTGGGGGAGTTAGTTTAGACACCAACCACCCATCCATTTGGCAGATTGTACTGGGTTACATGTTACCAGTAGAAGGCCTGACCTGACATTGTGTGATGATGAAATTAAATTTACTTACTTTAATTAAGTAACAGGCAACTAGGGTGGCACTTCTGGTGCGTCCTGCTTTACAGTGGACATAGACATTGTGACCTTGTTTTCTATGGTTTTCAATGAAGGACAAAGCCTCGTCTAGCTGGGTAGGTGAAGGGGTGCCAAGAAAGTCAAGGATTTTCAAACGAAGACAATCCACTCCAAGTGATTTCCACTCCTGAATATGAGAAAATGTGCAAGAAGAAATTTGAATTTGAGAAAGAATGAAAGTATTTTTTTTTTATCAAGTACAACTGCATTTTTGAATAGTCAAGTGGATGGGAATTTTCCAACTTAAGAAGTAAGTGTGTTGTTTCAAAATGATCATTCTGCATGATTCCTGAAACCAAACAATTGTGTCTTGGAGAAAATTATTTGAAAAATAATAAGTATGCCATGTCAAATAAGCACTGTGCCAGTTGGAGGAACATTGAAGGAAATAATTTAATCATGTCAACACTTGTATTTGGTATGAGGTGTATTCCAGAAGTTTTGAAACCTTTATTAATTTCAAAGTACAAAATTCCAATTGACTTCAAAGTAGGATCCTCTGACTTCAATGTATTTGTTGTATCACTCCAGTCACCCCATAAAGACCCCATGGAAGTCATTCAAAGTGAAGGTGTCTATGACCCTTGTCACAGCCTCCTTCAACTTCTCAATGTCTTCAATACAACTGCTTCTGAGGTACTCCTTCAGCATGGAGAACAACCAAATGTTATAGGGAGTCTGGACTGTAGAGAGAGGGAAGGACAGTTTTGATGTCCATCTCTATCAGCACAAAACTTTATTTTATTTTTTTTCATCATTTCACCACAAGCAAGGCAATAAAGCCACTAAGACGTGGAGGGGGTACTGAGTGTTACAGAATATAAGAAAAAACTATTAAGGAGAAAGAACAATAAAAGAACAGGAATTAAGTAGACAGATGATAACAATTGACATTTAAATTTTTGAAGATCAAAGTTGACTGGGAAGCAAGAAGCTCGAAGAGAGTTCCACAAGTGAGAAGTGCGAGAGAATAAACTATTAGCATAGAACTTATGGTTACAACTAACCATTTCAACTGTAAAATGATGAGATCTTGCCACCAATCTAGTACTACACTTAAATCCATAAAATCTAGGTCCTATGAGCTTCCAAATTGTCTTCACATCCTTGTCAGATGTGTTCAGTAATCTCCTTCAATTTGGAATAATAAAAATTGGCAGGTCAACTTGTTAGATATATAGTTATAACTACCTCTCTTAAAAAAGGTTAAAAACTTCTGGAATGTCCTTCATACATGAGTATTTAAGAAGACAAATATGTAAGCAAAATTTAATTGGTTGTAAAGAAATTAAATTAACATTAATGGCAGTTATTCAATGCAAAAAATTGACATTATCATTACATGTGTTTGGGTTCTTTATTGTTTGTTTTTTTCACATTTACGTTGTATAGTGGCATGGGATTTCTGTGTTAAAATGAATAGTTGGTTTACCCATGCCAAAAAGGTTAATAGAGGCAGATAATGACAGGAAAACACACGGGTAATTTTAACAAAACAAGATAAGGAATTTATTTACAAATTTACAGGCTTGAAGTTGTGCCAGTATCTTGTTTAAGGAAAATAAATCAAAATTCTTAAAATCCATAGTTTTAATGTATTTTTATGAAGAAGAAATGTTCATATAATAGATTAAATGATCTGACATAAGATAATATTCAAAAATGTTTAAAACAAAGTAGGAGAGTTCGATATTCACAGAAGGGATATACAGTTGCATACATTCAAAAGTAGACGAAGAGAGATAGTTTGAAATACTTAGTTTTCTTGCTAACTTGGAGCATGTGCATGTAAATGTTGGTGCAAATCCATCGAAAATTGCAGCCGTGCATTCGTTACACACACACACACACATCCTGCCTTTTATAGATAGAGATTATTATTAATCAAATTGTAATAAAAAAAATTGTACGTTTTATATTCTTTATATATACAAATGAATTAATAAACATTTTAAGATGTGCAATTTTAAGTGAAATTAAAATGACATCTGAAAGTTTCACTGTACCTCATCAGTTGGTGTGAAATAGCTCAACTCATGTGGTTGGTTGGCAGAAAGCACAGCACGAACATTTTCTTTTGTCACTAACTGGAATAAAATAAAAATAATTATAATCACTTTTAACAAATTCATTCTTTATATGCAATCTGGAGAATTAAAAGTTTGTACATCAGGGATTAAAATACACATTGCATTCAACATTTGACTGTGTATAGTAATACAAAGTGCATCCAAAAAATATCCAACTTTATTTTTTTCCCGACAAAACTAATGTTGTGTGGGCAAAATCCTTTGGGTGGGAGGTGATGCCACCCTTCCTGCACATGTTTGAAAATTTTTGTGCCAGAAGACCACGTTAGTGCACTTATTGAATTTTCCTTTTCACACAAGATGACCAAAGACATCAAGCAGAGATATTGCATCAAGTTTTGTCAAAAGCTTGCTGATACTCAAGCTCAAACCATTCAGAAGATTCAGCAGGCCTTTGGCAATGATGCCATGGGCAAAACTCACATCAACTGCTTTAATCATGGCTGCAGCTCAGTGGTGTGTTTCTTTGACTCCCATGATATTGTGCATCATGAATATGCAAGGCCAAACAATCAATAAGGAATACTACCTGGAGGTTATACGTTGCCTTCACGTTGTACGTCAAAAGCAGCGAGATATGTGGGTGGTAAAGAATTGACAACTTCACCATGACAATTCACTCGCTCATTTCACCTTCAATCCAAGCTTTCCTGGTTAAGAATAATATGCCACTTGTTTGACAGGCTTCCTACTCTCCGACTTTGGTACCCTGTGCCTTCTGGCTCTTCCCTAATCTGACAACCACACTGAAAAGGAAGCAATTTGAGTGAGTCATGAGAGGAAATTATAAGAAAAGTGACCGTGACACACCATAGCATTTCAGAAAAGGTGTTCTAGTGGTGTTACCAGCAGTGGCAGAACCACTGGCAGAAGAGTGTGAATTCCCAAGGAGGATATTTTGAAAGTGATTAAATAAAATTTATGAAATGTAGAAAAATAATGCTTTTATGCCCAAAAGTCAGATACTTTTTGAACATATATATATTACATTCCCTAATTATTATTATATTTTTTTCTCTCCCAATAGCAGTAGATATGTCTGCCTACCATCCACTTCACACTACTCTTTGGTCTTTTGAATAGGAGTAGAAGTTCATCCCTTTTTTCCTGTTTAGGATTGGATTATATATATATATATATATATATATATATATATATGAGATAACAATATATATTTTTATATATCAAGAACAGAATTGGGAAAATTGTATGACAAAGTGAAAAAGTTTACTTATGATGTGTTTTGTCTTTCAGAACTACATTGAACTAAATTTGTTACATTGGTAGGGCTACATATGTGCATAATAGAGATGTGCTGGAAATTTTAGAAATTTTGTTTTTTTTATCTAGCTGAATTCATTTAAAGTCTTTTCCTTTTTCTTTCCATCACTTTTGTAAGTAGGTATTCCACACTGTGATATTAGATCTGCTAGTTTTAGTGAAATGCTGTGAGAGCCAGGGCATAAATTTACTGTAGATGACCTTACGATTAAGGCACTCTCTAGACATTGTGGATTAAAGCATTGGTTTGTGAATTTGATGACGTAGTAATTGTGAGTTAGAACCCAGGGCAATACAGACTTGTACTCAGTGGAAACAGGGTGAGCAATAAGTGAGTAGTACTAAATATGAATTAGACAAGATATTCCTTGCCATGGTCAGTGGAATAAGAGCAATCTACCCTGGTAGATTAGATAAAGAATTCAGTTTTAAATTCTCTGAAGGTTATCTGTATCAACAAGCACCTGATGAAGGTCAGAGAATACAATAGCTGAAATGTTGTGATAACAACAACAAAGATGAGGATAATTGTGTGTAAATAAAGTAATTTATTAAACAACTTTTACACAGATTAACCACTTTTTCACAGAAGATCATTTGCAAAGTATATTTTATGGTGGATTAATTCTAGGTACTCTCAAGTCCTGAATAAAAGATTTGGTTTGGTTTGTTTACCAGTATATCAAGTCCTTATGGGTCATTTAATACCAAAATTTAATTTCTTTGGGAGCATTGTATATATTTTTTCATTATTTAAATCTATTCCTGGAAACATTTTTATTTTTTCTATTAAAATCTATTGCTGGAAATTTTTGCTATAAAAATTTATTTTTATACTTTCATAGTGTTTTGCCCCAGTTTGGGAGTTAACTATTTGCCCATAGCTGAATGCTACCATCCCAGGTCAGGATGGATCTTGGAACAACAGCAATTAAGAGGTCCTCAAAACCTCACTGTCACATGTAGTTTATTGTCATACCCAGGATCTGAATAAAAGGTGGGATTAGAATAGTAGGTTGAGGTGAGTAGGAAGAAATGTGATAAATAAGTTGATTGGTTTTTTATATGCCAACTGGAAATGTGAATGAGTAAAAAAAAAACATAGGCCGAGTATAGAAATAATACAATATGGGAGCTGCTAATAAAGAAAGAAAGACAAATGACAGCAAGGCTTCAACAGCAGCAGCAATAAAACCAACTCCCAAGATAAAGCTTCATTGATCACTACAATCTTAATGTATTCAAGTCTAGTGTTAACCATTATCTTCCCACATATCTGCATAAACTATGCCTCTGTTATTCTTTAACTACCTGCCTCAAGTAGCTCCTGGGTGAACATCATTGTTAAAAAAAAAGCCTTGGTGAGTGCAGTCAAGCATAACACTCATCAGCAGACAGGTTAGGTTTCAGGCTCCAAGTTCTTAACAGAGAATTGTTCTATAGGACGATAGCCTAGTGGATTAAAGCATTGGTTTGTGGATTTGGTGGTATAGTAATTATGAGTTCAATCCCTGCACTGGGTAGTGTACTAGGACTCAATGGAAATAGGGTCAACAATACTAAAAATAGTAGTTGTATAGTTATAGTTCCAATCTGTATTTTAGTGATGCTTAGGTCAAAATAAGGTTGGGAACCACTGCCCTATTGTCATGTACAAGAAATTTTTACTGTTTTTTAAATCACTTATTTTTATGCCACGCCCCTTCAGGACATAGGCAGTTACAGCTCTCCACAGGGATTCCTTTTATCTGTGAACCGCTATAATTTCTTTGAAAAAATACTAAAATGGTTTCCCATGTTTTTGAATTCAAAGATGTCCTTCTAGACTGGCTACTATTTAACCAATTTGTTGGACGAAGAGATAAGGTCATGCCTTTCTTAAGAACATTTGTGCAAAAGTGAACACAACAAACTATCTCTCTACCTTGAGTGTCTCTTGGGCCTTGTACTGGGGGAACATTATTATAAAAATATAAAAGGGTTAGGTTGATATTTGAATTAAGCTTGCCAATTCCCCATTCTATGTACTTCCTTTAAGTCATTAAAAGAAAAAATGAAACAAAAGAAATAAAATTCAATAACTAGAAGCCTGATTTCCCCTACATATGAATGTGATATTTCATTGTTATAGTAATGAGGTATGTTTGCACCTTGGAAGTGTGTAATGGAATGTCTCATTACAAAGAAGGAAAGATTAGTCTGTGTGGCTGGCAAATATGTAATTATATTTTGTCTTATATCATAGAACAGATTACTATAAGATACTTAAAAAAAAAAGCAGAGTAAAGAAAATAAATACCAAAGAGGAAAAACAAAGAAAAACATAGAAAAAAGAAAAGTCACACTGACATAGATTAGTTACTTACCTCTTTGGCAATGCCTCTTAATGGCAAAGCACCAAGAAGCACAGTCTCGTCAATTCGATCATACCAATTTCGGTTAGACACATGGCACATGACATAGTTGTAAAAAAGAGAAGGGTAGAAGGCTAAACGTGCAAATATATAGCTTCCTGTTCCTGGCATCTTTTTTTTAATACCAAACAAACATTAAGGTAATTCCTTCTTTTTTTCTTTGCCTGCATAAAAAAAAATCACATATAATAAATGCAAAAAAAATGGTATATGTGGGTAGTGTAAGGCACAGAAATTGAAGAGTCAAGTTCAAATTCCAGGCTAGATTGTTGTATTCACTTTCATTCTACAAAGAGTGATCATCTCCCTTTGAGGAAGGTGAAGTCACTAGGGTCACGTAAAGGCCAGTGGGTGATGTCAGTTTGAGGAGTGATAAACATTAGTTACTATGTAGCTCAATAAAGAGTAAGACATGTTTGCCCACAGCAGTAATAGCAAAATAGAAAGCATGTGATTCCCCTAAGCATATAGAGGACACCACTGTCCTGGTTGTTTTCCCTTTGAAAAATATCACAACACCCTCTCAATTTGTGCTTTTTCATGCTGCTTGTTGTATTCATGTGTTATAATTTTTCTATGTGGAACAAACAGTGACAGATATATATATATATATATATATAATTTTTTTATGTGATATAGTGGTATATAAAATATCTTCAAGAACAATGCATGCTTGCCATTCCTTTCTATCAGTCATTCTTCCTTCTGTTGTATTAAGGGGTTAGTATATCACAAATATACTAATGCCTATAATGAGGAACTGAAAAATATACCTTAGTAAATCAATACTCCTAAACAAAAGGGAAAGGTAAAAATAGAATAAAAAAAGAATGACAAGGAACAGTAGCAATGTAACTGGTTAATTTCAGGGTTTAACTATTAACTCTTTCAATACAGAATGGCCAAACATGATATAAAGAAACTGAGGCAATGTTTAATCTTTGTGCCTGCAAAAAACAAAACAGTTATGGTTATTCCTTTGACAGTGCAATTACTGTACACACTTTTGAGTCCTTCAGCAGTGCTTATATACAAGATTCTAAAAATATGTGAACCATATATAATGCAATATTTATTTATCATTTATAAAGATTTATTTACAATTCTATAAAGAAATAAATTCGAAAGGAAATCTTTTTAATCCAAAAAATTTATTAAGAATTTACAAAATATGCAAGATTTATTATTTACCATTTTATAAATAACTACGAAAACAGGACTTTTATTCAATCAAATAAATGAATAATGTTTAACATCTTTGTTGTCAATTCTCAAGAATAAAAAAAATGTATAAATCCACTTTCATACATTTTGCTTTTATTAAAATTCACCACTTTTTAAAAATAATAAAAATTGTAAAGGGAGTCAATAGTGTATATAGAATAATCATCCTTTTGACAGTTTTTTAAATTTTTTTTCAGGCATGAAGGTCAAATATTACCAAAATTTATTGTATATTCAATTTCCATGGAAACTACTAAATGCTTCATGAGCATTTAATGCATCTCTGCCATGTACACCAAACAGTTTTTTTCAGGCATGAAGGTCAAACATTGCCCAAAAATAAATGTTAAATGTAGTGTTTCTAATAAAAACAATGATTATCTCCCTTGTATTCACCTTAATTTTTTTAAACTCTCTCTATGTTCTGTGCCTTCAGGAGGGAATTTAATGTTTACTGTTAATGGGGGTTGAATAATACCAAATGTCAGGTAAGTCACCAGCAGATGGGTGTACTATGAAAGAAAGGTTTATTCTCCCCTTTGCGCTTCCTCCATTACTAGCATTGTTATATCCATGATATAAAAACACCTTATTTCACAAACAGAACGGAATGGCTGAAAGAAAATGAATGACAAACATGTTTTGTTCTCGGGGAGAGTTTTATACTGCTAAGTTGTACACAAAATTATATAAATATATATATTTACACATCCCATGCAGAAAAAATATAAGACATATCTACACAATAAGCAGAATGAAAACAAGGAAACAAAAAAAAAAAAAAAGAGTCTTACATGTAATAATTCCCAAAGGGAATTGAAGTTGCCGGAGATTCTTCTGTGTTTCTGGAGAAGCCATATTTTGGACTCCAGATTCGAGCAGACTGGATTCACCTGCTATGTTGCTATCAAGGACATATTCTGCAAATGGCGAATCCTGAGTTTTTCCCAACATGAGAACTGCAAGCTGAAGATATTTGCTATACCTGGTGAAGATATATTTCCATAGGCTAAAAATTAACTGCTTGGCATGACTCCTGGAAACTGACAGACTGCCACTTTCATAACTATATAGTGATGTTATCAAGTGGCCATCATGCCACCCAAATGACTTCATCTTGACCAATGGAAGATAATCACCTTTTGTATCATGACACTATTATTCAGAAATATATTTGATAAAAATGAAAAATTGCATGAAGCTACAAAAAACCAAATATATATACTATTCATACTGGGAACTTTCATGTGGTGTAATGGTTAGTGAGCTTGTCTTGCTAGATTAATTATGTTTGAATAGTGAGTTCAATCCTCACTGGGCGCTCTACACTTTCAGCCTTATGCCACATCTAAACTATGCTTAGAAAATCACTATTACTATTCAGACCATTCTCATTTTTTTGGTTTTTTAATACTCACAACTTTTCAGCCATTGTAGGATGTGCTGGTAATGTAATGGCTAGTGGCTCAAAATGAGAAATTGAAGAGCTAAGTTCGAATTCCAGTCAGGTCAGTTACATTCAGTTGGAAAATATATGAATGAATCCATCCTCAAATATGGGTTAATTTAACTAAGACTTGTACTGGGGAAAATTATTATTCTCAAAAAATTGCTAACTAAAAAACAATTATTCTTAAAATCTAAATTATGATTCAGCTTTAAAAAACCAACAAAGGGTTGATAAGCCATAAAAAAAATAAATCAATTGGCTATTGTACTCTCTGATCTTTTTCAAGTGTCTGTCATTGTACTCAGTAACCATCTCAGAATAATAAGGCATATAATTATGTTAATTCTTTCTCTCCAAAATGTATTACTCCTTATTTTCTATAATGGAATATACATGCAGGAATATTGTTACCAGAAATCAAAACAGTGAAAACAATGTTTCGTGATTTTATTGGCTTCAAATATTGTTGTGTCGGAAACCTACCACCCCTCTTGAAGATGAACTTGTCTGCGTCTGTGAACAAAGACTTTAAATAATGAAAGACAGATAGACAAAGAAGTTCTTAGCTCAGCTAGTTATTGACTACTCAGGCGATTTCTGTACCTTTTTACCAACTTATTAAAACCCTTTTTATTGTTACGTGTTATTTGGCATTTGTCTCTACTAACCCCAAATCAACATCATAACAAATATCATCCCATAAATTTAGGTACCTTGACTAATTCATTTTAAAAAATTCATTTTAAACCTTAGGTATTGTGTTTTCTGTGATGGTACCTAATATAATTTAAATTTATGTAGGCACCTCTATAAAAAATGTGATACCTAAGCTTTAAAAAGAATTTTTAAAAGTGAAAAAAATCTCTCTTGAAGCTTTTATTTTAGTTTTATTATCAAGCTAATAGATTAAATTTAATATTTCCAATAAGCAAAATACTTTGCTGCATTTCGAAACTAATTTTAAATTGACTGGAAGTTTGTTTTTTTGATTAAAATAGTTGAGTAGCAACCATTTTTTTAGTTGTCTTTCACCGCAATGTAATCCTCTTCATTAAAAAATCTTCCAAAAATAAAATATACTTTTCTAAAACTTTATTTGAAGAATATTAGCTGATTTAATGTGTAATTAATCTGATTTGAAACAAATATTATTTAAGTTTAAAATATTACAGAAATGCCTTTTTTTTTAACATGGCAATGGCTGTTTATTTAAGCTGTTGACATGTTTCATATCCTGGTGACAGATGGATGTTTATCCAATATTGTTCTACTGGGACTTTATCTGTAAAAAGTCATTGAAGAATATAACATGAATGCCTTTTTTATATAATTTTTAAGTACTCAGTAATCTAAAAAAATTAAAAAAAATATTCTCCATAATCTAATGTCTGCAAAAATTGGCACATTTTTTATACATACAAAAAAAAATTCAAAATTTCATTCCAGCAAGGAAATACCAAGTTAAATCGTGCTCATTAACTTGGTTCTCACCTGCTTGCTCAGCCACTATAGTCCACAGGAATCACTTCTGCCTGTACCAGAGCGACGTGTCTGACTGCAACAGATATCTCCTTATCTCTGATCATAATGAGTGCAAGTGTGTCCTCAATAAAGCAAAGTTACTGTTTGCTGATAGAATGAGACAACGTATAGCATCTTGCAAGTTTGGTTCAAGAGACTATTGGTGGCTCTGCAAGAGTGTGCTAAACAATAGCAAATCCTTGATCCCTCCTCTATTCAATCAATTCAAAGTCCTAACATCCACAGCAGATAAGGTTGAATGCTTTGCTTGGAAATTCTCATCCAACTCAAATACTCAATTCATCCAGGGTGTCCACACTTGACTTTCCTCCTAGAACTGAGGATCTACTGAGTGATTTTCACATAACCCCATTTTTGGTCTTAGGCATCATCTCTAAATTAGACACTTATAAAGCAAGTGGTGATGTCGGGATACCAGCCGTAGTCCTTAAGAAATGTGCTTTTGAGCTGGCTCCAGTTCTCTCCAAACTATACAACTATTGCTTCGTTGATTCTTGCTTTCCAGCCTGTTGGAAGTCCTCCTCTGTTGTCCGTGATTTTAAGAACTCTGGAGACCCTTCCAAGTCCTCTAACTACTGCCCTATCAGTCTCCTGGGTCCTATACTGTTTCTGATCTCCATCAATGATCTTCCTGATGTTATTGGCTCTCAAGTGGGCATCTATGCAGATGACACTACCATTTACTCCTGTCTCAAAAGTAAATCCAGGAATGCTGACAAAGCTAACCTGGCCATTGGTATTGAAAAGGATCTCCAATCAGTAGTTAACTGGGGCAGGAAATGGCTTGTAAATTTTAAGGCCTCCAAAACAAAACCACTCTCATTAAACCACCATAAAGAAACTTCCCTGCCTCTATCAGCATGTTTGATGCTCGACTTCATGAGAGCAGCTCCCTATGCCTTCTTGGCCTCATTTTTCCACTGACTTGAGGTGGGACAACTAGATTGATTAAATAGCTGCATCTACCACAAAGAAAGTTGGTTCTCTGTGTTGTGTCAGAAGGTTTTTTCGTCTGATTCCATCCTACTCATCTACAAATCTACCAGTTGTCCATGCATTGAATACTGTTGCCATATATAGTCTGGTCTCCCTGCCGTTCAACTCAAGGTCCTCAACAAAATCCAAAGAAGGATCTGCAATGTAGTTGTTTCTGACTTGGCATCTCAACTCCAGTCACTTTCTCACAGACATGATGTGGCTTACTCTGTCTTTTTTACAAATATTTTCATAGCTACTGCTCTGACAAGCTATTTTCCATGGTGCCCCAACTACGTGAATTTAAGCGTGCTACTAGGTTGGCATGTAGGTCCCATCCTTTTACAATTGAAACAGTTAAATACATTCTACTCCAACAGTTTCTCTTGCACTTCCTGACAATGGAACTTCCTTCCTCTTACTTGGTTCCTTGATAACTACAACTTCAAAAATTTAAATGCAACATCAATGGTCATCCTCTGATGTCTTGATCCCTGTTCTTTTTATCCTTTCCTCAATCCCCCCCCATAACCTATAACCAGTCTTTTCTCTTACTTCCACTCTTTGTGGCACTCCTGCTTTACTTGGGGTGAAATGCTTAAAAAAAAAATCAAATATGTATTTCATGTCTTTTTTTGTGTGCAACAATTGAGAGGGCATTGTGCAAAATAATGATGACCCATCAGGTGCCATGCAAACCGTTGACGCGTACTGATATCGGGAGTTCGTATAAATATGATACATCTTCAAAAATGATTTGTTCATTTTTAGAAATTCATTTTAAACTTGAAAAATTATAATTAAAAATAAAGTGATAGGGGAAACAACTCTTGTAATAATTCATTAGTCATAGAAAGAGTTTTTTTTATTCACACTAATTTATAAAAGCTTATACAATTATGGATTAGATAGTTTTTTTAATGCAGTTTTTATGTTACGGTTCAGGGAGCATATCTTGTGCAATTATTTGATAATAGGTTGAGAAAAAAAATAAATAAAAAGAAAACAAAATCTGATGAGACGTTGATGCTCTTACGTACGACAAAAGCAGATTCTTCTTAAATTACAAATTGAAATCTACGGACTGTTGAGGATTACTCAGACCTTCCAAAGTTTACACAAAAAATACTGTGCTTTAAACTAAAGCTTTAGGAACTTTTGCAGCATAATGTTTGTTGTATGTAACATTTATGTGGATACGGATATCTTTCCTTAGGTGTTTATTAATGTACAGTACACTGTCTGTTCAATTAACGTTAACAACGAACTATACAACATTGTACTTGGATTAAACGAAAATTACTTACAATACATTCCTTCTTGCCGTCAATTTTGACGGCACGGATAATACTAGTAAATAAATAAAACGTTTAAAAGAAAACTTATTTAACCTTCTTTTTAGTAATTAAAAAAAAAGATAAATCAGCGTTTGGTTTGATTGTCTGAAATGCAAAAAAAAAAAAAAAAAAAAAAATTAAAAAAAATAACTAAGTTCCGTGCAACTTTTGTGTAGATAGAAGAGCACAAATTGAGGTGAAATTGCAGATTACGACCCAGAAACCAATTTAAAAAAGAAGCATCATTTCTGGTGTTAAAAAAAAAAGCCTGAATATTCCTAAAAAAACAAAAAAAAACATCTTACTCTTCTTTTTGTGTCTCGGTTACAGCCCGGTCGACATTTGGTCTTTCTTCTTCTTAAATAACATTGACTTTTAAAACTTTGTTTTCATTAAGTTTGGGGACTTTTTTCAGCGCTTTCACCGATTCCTGATTGAGGTGACCCAAATAAGATTGTCAATACCCTCATAAAAGGTGGACTTTTTCTCAATTTTTATCGCTATTTTTGTAATAATCATTAATAAAGTTTCTGGTTTGTGTCCTAATCTGCAATTTTACCCAAAACTGAATTTAAATTTGATTTACCTTACAATTGTTAGAATTTAGAAATAAATTCAGTTTGGAAAGCGTTAAACAGGGTTTTAAAATGAAATCAAACATAATAATAACTGATTGGGACCGGTTTAAAAATAAAACAGTAACCGGGGTTGTCCACTTGTGGAAGGAATCTTTAAGCATTTTCTTAGTGCAGTTCAATCTGCTTATTTTTAGAAGTAATATTCTATATTTATAAGTTATCATACTACAAAAACAATATTTTTATCAATAAACAGCTTTCTTTTACAACACTATTCGTTAGTTTTTTTGTTGTTTTTTTTTTGCTATTTTTATTTTATTATTTCTTCGAAATGTTTTGCTACAAAGAAAAAAAAAGGTTGCTTCTGTCTGTAGTAATGGAAACAAAAAGGTATCATCTGTATTTTTTAAAAAAGCACAAATTACAAAACATTAAAACAAAAACAATAATAACCAGTTTAAAAATACAAATTATTCAACCTCTCCTAGCTTCCAACGATGAAAATTCTGTCAATAACAATCAAACACCGGATTCTTATTGGGTAAGGTCGAGGACATATGCCAGTGTCAACTCAAATAAGTTACCTCTGAAAAATAGTCCTGTATCTAATATTTTACTACTGTTATTTAATTTATTTATGGTCAATAAAGAAAAATAAAGTAAATGTTCTTATTATCAAAAAAATAAACTAAATGTTCTTATTATCAATACTATTAGTATTGTAAAGATAACCTTTTTTTTTAGTTTACTGAAGTGCATACAAATTTCACAGAGTTTCATAAAATTTCATAACAAATTTATGACAAAATTTTCGATGGGACCTTTTGTTTGGATTTAATGCCAAACGACTTATTTTAATTCGTTATTAAAATCTAAAAGAATAATAGAATATTGAACAGTGTCAAGGTTCCCAATTTGTAAAGTATTGTGGCATTAGTAATTAATCATAATCTTAATTATTGTAGTAACATGAAGCTGTAGTAGTATACAAAGTTTAATAAATAAAATAAAAATATTTCTTAAATTCCCTGAAAAGTATTATTTATTTATCATCTCCTTAACACCTCATTAACAATAAGACAAGCATTCTTAATGACAGGTCAACCAGCTAAGTTCATTTCTGAAATCAGATAAAGTATATAAGTGAAACAAATGATCAAAGACCCTGGACCAAAGCAAAGAACAATCCTATAGCACTTAACCTAATCACTTACTGACCTCAATATAAACCCAGGAAAAGAGGGTCTGAGGTCAGGTCTCTTTATTCTTTTGCCAGAAAGCAGATCAGGCTGATCCACTCGTCTACCCACTAAACAGGTCTACTACTCATTACAAAGGAAGAGGGGGTCTCACTCTCACTTTTGCTCTCTCTCTCTCTCTCTCTCTCTCTCTCTCTCTGTGTGAGCTACAAACTCAGTCTCACAAGAAGGATATGATTTGTAGTCATCAAAAAGAAAATAAACTTTCCAAAACAACATTTACTCGGCATTCATTCATTTTGAATGTAAAAACTATCATTCTATGCCAGTCTCCACAAGCTTAGAAGATTTTGTCTATAAAGGTGCAAGTTTGTGTGGATGTATCATTCCATAGTAAACAGTCATATTATTTGAAATGTTCATAGAAATGGACATTTGTCTAGGATAGAGAAAGTTCAGCAAACTTGGACCTTAATGCCCACAAAAACCAAAGTGTCAAAAAGATAGTTTTTCCTTTGACACCACTGTTATTTTAACTACCTTCACTCCTCAGCAATGGTCATTGTTTTAAAAAATGATGATTAGAATTGTAATAAAACATAAACTTATGATAAAAGTGAATTTATACATATTTTTTGTTCTTGAGAATTTACAATAAAAATATTAAACACTATTCATTTTTAGATTGTTTATTTGCAAGAATAGTTTTTATATTTATGACATTCTAAAAACTAATACAGTTAAAACTAATGCAATACAATATTTATCATTTACCAATTCCTGAAGAAATAAATATGAAAACATTTTTTTTTAAAACTAATACAGTTAAAACTAATGCAATACAATATTTATCATTTACCAATTCCTGAAGAAATAAATATGAAAACATTTTTTTTATTCATAAATTTATAAACATTTACTTAATTATTAAAATATGTGAACCAATTATAAGGAAATCCTTATTATTCAATATTTTATAAAGTTTGATCCAATTGACAATTAGCCAGTGTTTTGCCAACTATTCCAATAAACAATGTAATAAATATAAAAATCATGTCTGATGTCATGTATTTCAATTACATTAATCAGGTTTTTACTTTTCAATAACTCACAATTTACTGACCATCGTGAATTTTTACAATCTATCTGTGTCTATGGATCTAACCTATGACTGAACACTCACTAACACTGTGAACTTTCCATGACCTCTTATCTGATAGGACTTATGATGTCACTGTCATAGTGATACTTAAACAAACTGACATGTGTGTTGGGGTATGCTCACATTAAATCAACCCTATGTTATATTTGCTCTCTTTGGGCAGCAAATAAATACCATAATCTGAATCATAATCATAGCATAGTAGCAGTATAATAAAATTTGTCAATTATTTTTAATGAAAATCTATTCAAATTAATATTTGATAAAAAAGAAATGTAAACTTATAGAAAATAAAGGGTAAATGAAAAATAATACAATAGATTAGGTTTGTTTATTACACTTTCTTTTGAAGGGGGTGTTTACAAAAACAATTATTAGAAAAAGAAAATGACTAACATATATTCTTTAAATAAAAAATATCCTAGAAGCCTGATGGTTAGTAAAAAAAATGGCTTGATTAAAATTTGTTGTGTAATACTTTGTATATATGAAGCTCAAATTGATGTTGCAAAATAACCACCAAATTGAAGCCTGATGGTTTATAAAAATAGACACACATATAAAATTTGTTTTTTTTAAATTTGTGAAAAAGAGGTTCAAGTCATAAAACCTACCTAAATAAAGTTTGCCAACAAGCAAGGTTTAAAGAGATCCATTTGGAGAAAGTAAGTCATAACCCCAAAGTATTAAATTTCTGATTGAATTCAAAGCCAATTTATGGCTATTTAAGAAGTCTGGTTTGGCTGATGGACAGAAGGGATTTGGCTTTCACAGGTGAAAGTCATGAGGAGTTTATGGGGCTGAGCAAAGATAAAAAAGAACAGAAGGGTTTCAGCATTCACAAAGAAGATGTCAGCTGGTTCTGGGAAGTGAACAAAGAAAAACAGAAAACAGCCAATGCCAAAAAGAAAGAAGCTGAAAAAAAATAAAAGAAAGTTACAAGAAAAAATAAATTAAAACAGAAAATTCTACAAATTTAGAGAGATATACAATTATCTTTCTATAGTTGTTTGCAAAAGTTTGTTAAAAAATTAAATTTTTAACTTTTTATGAAAATATGAATCTCAGTTTGTAATACTGAACTATTGTCTACCAGAAACCCAGCAATGCCTGTAAATTATCAACCGCTTCAATTCCATTTGACAGTCAAATAAATTGAATTAAATGAACATTTTGTTGACAATGTTATAAAATAAAATAAGACATATCTCGGCTGATTTGCAGGCAAATAAACTAACATAGTCAAGAGCAAGAGAGGCCCCATCACAAAATGACCATTATTGTCATTTACGCATAGGCCCGATGCACGAGTTCCGGTCAAAAAATAAAATAAGATTTTAAAGTGTTTCTATTTTTCGACCAATAAAAATGCTTCCCTCCTAATTATACTCGTGTCGTTTTTTGAGCCTGTTAAGCCATAAAAAACGCCATAAAAGGGGTCACACAGGGAAGTACAAGAGCAGTCTGCTTGTGCTATTCATAATACTCTCCTCCTCTCCCCACCAAAATCCTTTTAATACTTTATGCCATGAAAAATAAATGGACCAACAGGTTAAAAGCTTTATCCAAAAAATAAGATCAATAAATGATTATTCTTATAAACATGCCAAAGAGGAAATAATTAATAAACCAGAAGACAGTTTGATTGTTGTTAAGTAGTGTGCTTAATCAACAAAACACATGCAGATTATTTTAACACAGTTAAAATTACCTCTTCTTTTTCTTTTTCTTTTTTTAACTATCACTGAATTTGTAATTATATTTATTTATTCATGTATATTTAAGTCAGTCTTTAAATAAAAACGTCATGCATACTTTTGTAATGCCCATTTGTAAGAAAAGATTTTGTAAATCACAGATACAAAAATAGTAACGCCTTTGAACAATACTCCATCAGACACTGCTAATTCCCATATATATATATTTTTCCTTTACCTGTTATGTGATGTAATTATTTCAAGATAAGGTTGACTGTGCTTGCTCTCTGGTGATCCATGTTCAAACACAAGTATCAGCAGCGACACTTTATTCCTATATGACACCTCTCCTTTGAGACGACTTCCTCTGGAGTCTGTATTTCTTTAGCTTTGGTTCATTATTTAGAAATTCTGTTGCTATTCTTTTTCTCTTACCATAAAATCTTGGTTCAACAATTTCTGATGGCATGGGTACGTCAAACGTGTCATACAAAATTTTCTGTATCATGTATGCCATTTTGCCAAACAGTTTTTTTATAATACCATCTCCCCAGAATTTTTTTCCACATTGATACATTTTAAAAATACCTTATCCCCAGGTTTAAAGTATTTACTTATATTGTTATTTCTTGATGCTCTTACAACCTGGTAGTAATTTATTAAAAATGGACTTAATCTTCCTGGCGAACATCAACTCTGCAGGCAACATTCCAGATATGGTGTTTGAGTTTTGTGTTATTCTGAAAACACTCAGAAATTGTTATAGCATGAATTCATCTGACTCCTCTCCCTCAGACTTTTTTTGTATCTGTGATTTACAAAGGCTCTCCTACAAAAGTAGGAGAGCCTTTGTAAATCACAGATACAACAATACTTCAAACAATACTCTATCAGATGCCGCTAATTCACATATATATATTTTTCCTTTAACCTCATGTGACCTAATTATTTCAAGATAAGGTTGACTGTACTTGCTCTCTGGCAATCCGTGTTCAAACCCAAATGTCGGCAGTGACAATTTATTCCTATATGACACATACAGTAGTGCTATGGGGCATGCTTGGGGTGTTACATAAGTGTTCATCATTCATCACCGGCACTCATGGTCAATGTTACAGCCCAGATGAAAATTCAACATTTCAAATGCTGGTTTTTCATGGCAAGCTGTTTCTTCTCAACATAGCACAACACAAACTTCCTTGTGTTTGTGGTGTTGCTCAAATAAGCTAAATAAATATTATACATATTTATTTAGTAAAAATTAGTCTGGTAATCTCAGAAAAAGAAAATTCACCAAGAAATATTTTATAAGAATTTAAAAGGGATAGTTAAGAGAGCTAACCATTTACTATTCAAAGATCAACATTGAACTTGAAATCTTTACTAATCCAGGATTCTGGCTAACAGCTGTCCAATCAGGATCCCATCTTGGGGTCATGCGGTAAACTCTTGCAAGTTATAGTTAAGTTCCATAAAATCAAAGACAAAGACAGACACATTTGAAGAAGAGAAGTAACACTGTATTCAATGGGTTTAATGTACAGAAAAGTGTGTATGCACAATAGGTAAAAAGAAGGCTTGCAAATATAATTTATATTTGTGGACTTAACTGTTAGAAGAGTGTCCAAGGAACAAGTGGGCTTTGTGGCTTCTGTATTCCATTAACATCGGAAAGGATGATACCAATAAATGGATGGTGACTATGGTTGTTAGTTGCAAAGGAGGAAGATTTCAGGATTGAGTTTAGCAGATGGCCTGAAGAAGAGATCCTGATTTGGCAGCAGTTATGCTATCAGAGTCTAGGATTAGTAAGGGTTTCAAATTTAAGGTTGATCTTTGAATGGTGAAGAGTTAGCTCTTTTTACTGCCCCTTTCAAATTCTTATACATTCGTGACACAAGGAATTGCAATAAGAATTTATTGCATATCAAAGCATGTTTGTGTAATATACTTTCACTATGAAAAAAGGGGTGAGTCTGTCTTTGCTTATTTTAAACCTGTTGAATACAGCCAGTGTGTTACTTCTCTTCTTCAAGTCTTTTTCTTTGACTTTGTGGAACTTGACTGTAACCGGAAAATCTTTATAATTTTGCATAATATATTGAACAAACTATTTTCAGTTTAATGCTTTCAGGAATCTTTTTAAAAATATTTATTCACACGTTTTTTAAAAACTCCTATTTCTTCTCAGACCAATTATCTTTTCCCCAATATAATAAAAATAGATTTTAAATTTGGTTAAAATTGTTAGTGGTACACATACAATTGGTTATCTTGCCATAAATGTATCAAGTTTGTGTAAATTTTTGTTTGTCATAATATAATAGCTTTTTTTTCTGCAGTAGTTATCTCCCCTAAACTGACAACGTCAGGTGGCAATGTCTTTGTTATGACAATGTTGAACTGTTTCAAGATGTTTATGCAACTCAGCAACTGGGGTTTGAAAAAGACCGACTCTCCATGAAAGAGCAAAGTCCAGCAATCAATAATAATTAAAAAAAAAACCCTGACAAACCTTCTAATAACAGTAATAATAATGTCATCACTTTTTACAACATGGCTAATCTATTCTAGTTTAAGTAAGATAAAAATTACGATGTGCTGAAAAGTTCTCGGCTTGATCATTTATCAAAAAATTAGTAAATCAAATTAAAAGATCAGAATAATACTGTTTTGAGGAAGTGGCCCGAGCTGAGAACTTTTCAGCTCATACTCTTTTTGTTTTCATATTCGTTATCTACAGTCTTATTCATTCATAGGAATTGTTTACTTTTTAAATTTAAAAATGTAAAAGCATATTTGCAATATGAGAGCAGATAATATTTTTTATCACTATAGAACCTTGACTAGAAGAAGTGACGTCAAAGTATAGGAAGTGACGTCATTTCGATCAGTCACCGAGTCGGTCTGCTTCAGGGTAGATTTCAAAAATGTCTCTTCGCGTGTTGGTCGGTTGTAAAAGAGTAATTGATTATGCTGTCAAGGTACAGTCTGATTTACTAAAAAAAAAAAACAAAAAAAGATAACTTTATTGTCGAAGTGCATAAGGAACCTTTATTTACAAGAATTTATTTCAATGCAGCCTTTTTTTTTCTCCTCCAAAACAAAACATGTTTCCCAAAAAAAAAGCAAAAGACCTTCATTTAATTTTGTTTTGCACTTTTCTTTTTTTAAAACACTACACAACTTCACTTTTTTCTTTTACTTATTTACTACAGAAATTGATAGATTTATTATTAACAAACTGAAAGTTTTTTTAAGTGTGATCTTTACTTTTGCTTGATTTATTTTATAATACTCGGCAAAAATGAGATTTTTACGTTTACAAAACAATTGGATGGGTGAGTGAAAATGTTCACTTGAATATTTTTTAAGGTCATGCCCTAAAAATATTAATCTCTTTCTTATTCTGAATAAGACATTCTTATCCCCTGAAAATTTTTGGAATTTTCTTCTTTTTTTAAATGTGTATTATTCACGTTTAAAATGAGTAGGAAGAAGGTATTATTCACTGATTTTATTTAGCGTTGTCGTACACATCTTTTTAAAAAGAATACCGAACCCTTTCTATCCAGTGTATTTTTCTTCCAAAGGAGTCAGCTATGGTCAAACTGAAATTCACACACTCGTAATTCAAATTGTAATACTAATAATCACTTACTCGCTTTTAATAAACACTACCTTTTTTAGAATATCTTTTAAAAACGACTACATTTGACTTTGAGATATTAAAAAAAACTCGAATTAATACCAGTAATAAACTTTTGATGAGTAACTTACGATAGGTTAAGTAAAGTTAGATCTTCATACTTTCGTTTTGTCAGCTGAGCTTTATCGAATGTTAAAAGAATGTTTAACTTATTTCAACCGACACTGATTTATTTCTCTTTTTTCCTCTTAGTCGTCAGAGTTGAAACAAAGGAAAGTTTGTTCACGTTTCAAAAATTCTTACCGTGCTAAAAGTACATTTTTTTTAATCTAAACATGTAACTTAGTCACGTGTCTGGAGGTGTGTCTGAATTGCTGACTTATTGTTAAAAAAATTAATTCTTGTGAGCCAAAAAAGAGAAATGTACATTTTTATTGCGAATGTTTTGCTGCATAGTGTTTTGTTAAAAAATATAACTTAGTTTTAATATTTTCAATTCAACAAATACGAAAAAAAAAAATCTTTACGGGGCTGGATTATTTTCTTTTGTAAAAATAAAAAAAAAATCTTTTTTCTTAAGAAAAAAGAATTCTCGGGTTTAATATTTTTTAAGAATCTTGAGATTCCTAAAAAATATTAAACCCGAAACTGAAAAAAAAAATTAGTCTCACTTTTTTTTTTTTTTTTTTTTTTTTTTTCACTTAGAATTACAAATAAATTTGTTTCCATTTATTTACGAAAATCTGCATCTATTTTACAAATTTTAAGAGTGAATATTGAATTAGTATTTTTTTTATTGTAGTTATTATTACACAAGAAACAAGTACAAAACAAACCTGACTGAACGAAAATTAGCCTATATTTTGAACTTTGTATTTAAGAGTAACGTCCCTTTCCCCCCGCAGAAATTGATTGCGGAAAAAGCAATTAAGTTAAATCAGGTTACTTGATTAATTTTCAACACGAACCAATACTGTACGTGTTTTATTTATTTATTTATTTATTTTTAGAAAAATAAAACAGACAAAAAATCATGAGATCACCTCTTCTAGAATACAAACTAATGTAATTAAATTAAAATAAAAAGCACATGGAATTCAATTGTAAGGAGGCTAGGAAGTTTTTTAAAAAATGTTCTTTTTTTTTCTTTAAATTTGCTCTCTTTCAATTTCAAAGAAATGTTAAAACGTCTTTTTTAGCCGTATTGTTTTTTCTTTTACTAAACATTCACCCAATACAAGGCTCAAGGGCAACTCAAGGTAGAGGGTTACTAAATGACGTTTTTGTATGGACATGGTAGGGTGAAGTCTGAAGTACATGAAGATACGTACGAGTGTGTTGATCCTAGACTTGAAGTTGTTAAGTGTACTGTAGTGTTTTAGGTACTTCCAAACATTCGGTAAAAAAACGCCAAAACCTAATAAAACAAAAATTTATCGTCAAAATATTTGTTATTAAAAGGAAAAATTAAAGTATTTTTTATGTAAAAATAGTTCTTTTTACTTTTTTAGAACCTTGTAAATGTTAGTTACAAATCTCACTTTTCTGGTGTCAGCACGGGATCTTAAATTTATACGGGAAATTTTAGCGCCTTTTTTCTTTTCTTTTTTGGTGAAAAACATGAATTTGGAAATTCTTACAAAAACCAGATAATTGTCAGATTTTAATAAAACGTAAAGCTTATTCAGAAATGAATTATTTTTGTTTGAAACGTTTCTTTATTAGTCAATCTTTTTAATTTTTTTCTGTTAAATTCCCACACCCACCACACATTTAATTTTATATAATTTCTAGAGATTTTTTTTTTTATTATTGGTATTTGCTATAAGGACAAGACCTTGGAGAATTTAAATCATCAAAGTTTTTGTGTCAAACAGGACCCCTAATTACAGAAAATTGGCTCTGAATCATAAAAAATGCAATAAACTAAAATATTATTTAATTAGAAAATATTTTACTTTTTTATGAATAAAATATATTATGGCCATTATGAAAACAGACCCCCTCCAAATATTTACACAAAGTTTTCTAATAAAATAACCTAATCAATATACATTCATTCATTAATGAATAAGTACTGAAAATTTCGTTTGACTCTGATTATTCCTTGATTTTTGGCAATTTAAAATCTTTCAGTAGCAAAACTGGGATCTACAATGAAAAATCTCAATTGACAGTGTTGCTCATCTGTCTTTCTTAACTCATTGTATATCTCTCATGTTTCAATTAATTGATAGTTTATGTTTATAGATGTACTGTTTGAGGGGAGATGATGCACTATATTTTTCTTAACATCCTGGGCTACTGCCATTGTGGCTTCACCCACACTTCACTATTTCTCATTACCAATATTGGCTTACAGCCATATCATGTTGAAACATTGGTTCTCATATGATCACTGATATAGCATCAATGCTGGTCAGTACTTAGATGGGTGACCACTTGGGAACATCATGTGCTGTAAGCTTGGATATGCAGGTGGTATAATAGATAATGGCTCAGAATTGAAAATCTGAGAGCAGAGTTCCAGTTCTAGAACACATTATATTCACTTTTGCATAAATGGCCTTGAGAAAGGTATGAATCCACCTCTTCTCTTCCCCAGTTATGAATTAATTAGTAGGACCTGTATCAGTAAATCGTTATCTCCATAATATTCGTACAATCATACTTATTATAAAACCCAGGTTGTGTGTGTGTCTGTTCATTTATATATTGGATCGGATCTCCTACATTTTTCAACCGATTTCAACAAAACTTCACAGGACTACGTAAAATTACCTTGCGGTGGTTCTGACAGTGCCAAAAATTGGAAAAACACAATTGTTTTTGCACAAAATCAATTTGAAAACATGATTAAGAGGCATTGCTGTCTCAAGAATGAAAGGGGGACAACTCATATCGAGTTATAGTTATAAAAACCCAGGTTGTGTGTGTGTCTGTGTTCATTTATATATGAGATCGAATTTCCTACATTTTTCAACCGATTTCAACAAAACTTCAATTTTTTTTGGCAGGTAGTGTTTCTTATTGTCTTGCACACTTTTTTTTCTTTATTTTTACATTCAGAATGCTTTAAAAATTCCATTTACAAGACAATTGTTTATAATAAAATTATATTCAATCGGTAGACTCATAACGATTGAAAACAATGTTTTTGTTAGTTTGGGTTTGACCAATTCGTAAAAAAAAAAAAAAAAAAAATAATTAAGACTTGTGTGTCCGTCAACCTTAAACAATAATCTTTCTCAATTTTATTTTTCAGTCTTTATGATGGTCGAAACTTGATCTATCTCTTACTGTTACATCCCTGGGCAACGCCGGGCTCTACTGCTAGTCTAAAATATATATAATCTAATAGGTTTTAATATTTTTGTTGTAAATTCTTGAAAACAAAAAAAAAAAAAATGTATAAATTCACTTTCATATGTTTAGGTTTTTTTTTATAATTCTGATCATCACTTTTTAAAACAAACATTGCCAAGGAGTAAAAGGAGTTAAAGTAATAGCTGTGTCAAGGGAAAAAAAACCTTTTGGCACACACCTTTTTTTTTTTTTTTTTTTTTGTTGGCATAAAGGTTAAACATTGCCAGAGAATTACTCGTAAAAATTAAGAAGTTGACAATGCTTCATTTAAAAATAAAGATGGTAACTTAACCATCATGCTCACAGAAAAACATGTCAAAATGATGGTTATTAACTTGTCACCGCTATTACTGTAAACACTTTTAACTTGCTCAACAATGTTTGTTTTAAAAAGCAATGATTGGAATTTTAATAAGACCCAAACATATGAAAGTGGTTTTATTAATTTTCTTTATTCTTGAGAATTGACAACAATAGCTCATTGATATTTTTATCTCATTTTCATTGTTATTTATAAAGTGGTAAACAAATATTTTGATAATTTGGTAATTTTTTTTTTTTACAAATGTATTTCTTTATAAAATGGTAAATAATAATTTTTTTTATAAAAGCTAAACAATACTTGGTTCACATATTTTATAATCATTGCTGAGGGAGTTAAAAGTGTATACAGTAATAGCAGCATCAAGGGAATAACTCCTTTTAGCACACCATTTTTTTGATGGGCACAAAGATTAAACATTGCTGATAATTAATAATGAGGTATTTATATTTTTATTTATATATTCAGATTTTCTGTATTTATAGAGGGAGTGTTCAACATTGCATATAGAGTGTTTAGAGATATAGACAATGTGGGTATAGGAATCAAAACTGCATGATAAGTGTCATTCATGTTTCAGTGTAATCTTTAGACCAAGCACCACTGCTCCCTGTGTGTGATATATAATGGAGATGTGTGTGTGATTGTGTTAGTTATAGAAGGTTAAAGGAAGAGAAATGAAACCAGCTATTTCCAGTTTGTAAAGCTAATTCTGAGTTATTTACAGTCATGACCTAGATTGCTTATTCATGCTGGCTGGGTGGTTGGGGGAAGTGTGAGTGTGTGTGTGTCTGTATATATATGTATATATATATATATATCTCATTTATTTGTAATTTGTTTCTAATCATTTAAATTTTTACATATTTTTTCTTTCATATGTTCTTTATTTCTATATTTTAGTGTAAGTAATAAAGTTATGAAAATTCAATTTAGTATTTTTATGTAGTTGAATGTAGCACAGAAGGAATTTTTCATATCTGCGTTTGGAAACAAACTTTAATCTTTTGTTTAGGGGTTTTATCTTGCTCTGAAAAGGTAATTATCGCTATTTTCTCTTGGCAAAGGTTACGTCATCTTATGGTGTTGTAAGCTGGTTCTGTTTTTCTAAATTTTCATGTTATTTTATTTATTTATTTTTTTTTTTTACTTGTGTTGTTTTGCATAAGTATATATTTATAATGATAGCATTGGATTGCAGTTATAGTATTTTAGACTGGCATACTTTCAGGATGAGTATGTAGTATAGTGGTTATTAGTTCCGAAAATGGGATTGGGGTGTCAAGTTCAAATTTCGGCTGAAACCCTTAGGTTTTTCTTTTGCACAAATACCCTTGAAAAAATATGAATCCCTCTCTTCTCCCCGCAGCTATGTATTAATATTAGGGCAGACTGAGTCCCCTAGCTTTAGTTGGCAACCAGTCAAGAGAATGACAATTCAGAATCCCAAACCTATTGGATATAGGTTAGCAACTCTATACCATAAAAACCTACCTTATATAGAAACCTTAGCAGCACCATCTTGCATAAAGCAGTGGCACTGTACTCCACATGTGAATCCACAGGGTTAACATAAGATATATACGTAATTATTGTTTATGGTGATATTGATTGACATACATTAGCATTATGATGTATTTATACTGATAACATACAGTTTTAATTGCTGCATTAGAAGTCGACACATAAAAAGTATGACCTGTTTTATTGTAGGGATGAAAGCTTCGAAGTGCCACATATTTATCCTTTTTTGTGTTACTGACTTTTATCCAAGACTCTCATCATTAGATCACAAGTAGCCTCGAGCACTGATTTTAATCAAAAGATCATGAAGAGTATAGAATAGTTGTTAATTATTAGGCACGCCTTTGTAAATTGACAAACATCCTATCAAATTTAATGTCAAAGAAGAAATACTTATTTATTACTCATATCTGATTAAATGTCAAATCTTCTGGCTTTGGATATTTAAGAACATCCTACAGGGTTTAACGAAAATAATTGTCAATAACTTGTTTTTGTGTTCAAGTGTCCAGGTTAAACCAGCTTTAATAGACTTGATAAATTATGTATGGCTAATTAAGCATTATTCAGTAGAAGACTCTCCCATCAATTATGATGTATGTGGGCCCAACAGTTCAGTTTAGAACTGAACTACTAGCCAACTCATACATATGATTTGCTTGTGTAGAATGAGACACACTTTTCAGAAAAAACTGATAAATGGTGCAGTGTTCCACAAAGATTCAAAAACACCCTCCTTAGATTTGAATTTTAGGCTGGTTGCCAACCAAAGCTAGAGAGCTCAGTTTGCTCTGCTATTTAACCCATAGCTGGAAGAAAATGCACTAATGCCTTTGGAAAAGTCGTTAATCAAAAGTGAATGAAATGGAATCAACTGGAATTTGAACTCAACTAAGCGGTTTCCCTTTCTGCACCAATAACCATAATATGACCTCCCCACCCTTTAAGCATTGATTAAATATTAATTAATTTGTATACTTCAGGATAATTGGTATAAAGAATGGAAATATGAAATTTGTTGATGTTTTGTGTTTATTTATTTTCAACTCTTGTAATTTGCATTGCTTTAATGTTATGTGAAGTCTGATAAAAAAAAAAAAGTATCAAGACTGGTGCTATAAAAAGAAAACTACAAGACACATCACATCTGCATTTAATCTCCTTCAAAGTAGTTCCCTTCTGAAGCCACACACTTTATTCCTGGAACTCCTTTTTGGGGATAGCGAGCAGCAGCTTCATTGCAATTTCTTGGATTTCCTTCACATCTTGAAATCTTGTCCCTTTCCAGTGGGGTGGGATTTTTGGAAAGAGGAAAAAGTTGCAAGGGGTGAGATCTGGGGAATATGGTGGTTGTCGGACTTGAGGAATGTTGTGCTTAGCCAAAAACTGCTGTTCAAGCCATGGTCACTGGTGTTGTGAGATGGTCACATTCTAGACATTTTCCTTCCCAGCACTGCCATAATGGAAGTGAGTGACAATGTTATAACTTATTGTGTATGCATGACAGAGTTCAAGGTCAATCTATGCCAAGTATCTCCACTCTGCATACTTTAGCTCTGTTACCATAGCAACAGCCCCGATACTTTTTGATTAGACATTGTATGTATGTTCCTTTTCTGTGTGCCATGTCCCTTCAATATGTTGTCAATCATGGCTCTCCAGAATTCGATGTCTTTTTTAGCTCTTTTCACTATCACTCCTAATCCTTGTTTTGTCATCTATTTAAGCTCATTAGGTTGATTATATGCTGTTTTTCTCTGTTTCTCTTACTTTCAATATTTCCTGTAAGTGTCAAATTTTCTAAGCCCTCTTTCCTCATTATGTGCCCTAGAAATTTCAACTGTCTTTTGATGTTAAGTATAAGTGGCTTTTTTGTTTCCATTTTCTCTACAAATTCATTGTTGTTCACATGTTCAGTCCATGGTATTCTCAGCATCATTCTCTAGAACCACATTTCTGTTGCTTCAAGTTTCTTCTTTATCTGTGAAGAAAATGTCCAGCATTCACTGCCATAAAGGAGGACTGATATTACATCACATTGTTTGTCATGAAATTTTTTCTGTTTCTTAATAATTTGCTTAACTTTTGGAAAGCATCTTTTGCTATCCTAATGCCCCTATGTATTTCAGCATCACACTTTCTATCCTCTGTTAAAAAATAAATGTATGTACATTAAATGGGAATCTGTATGCATGCATGCATACACCACACACACACACACACACACACACATTATTTTAAAACAAAATACTTTAATTCTATTTAATTTCAATAAATATATTGAGGTTTTTGGTTCTTGTTTTTGAAACATGAGAACTCTTATGTAACGAAGGAATCATATTTTTTAATAAATAAAAAGTAATTATAATTATAGCTCTACTTCTGTATGGAGCACTGTTTTTTAAAAATAAAAAAAATACTAAAGAACCCCAGATTATTTACCTAACATGTTCTTTCCTATTTTTCTACATATATGCACACACACACACACACACACACACACACACACACACACACACACACACACACACACATATATATATATATATATATATATATATATATATATATATAAAAGGGTCAATCATTAAATCTGTAACCTGACAGTTATGAACTGCTTATTGATTTAAAGTACTTATTGTATAATGCTCAGTCTGTGATTCATAAAGAAGTGTTGGATTAAGTGCATTGACAAGGAAGGATAAATTAATGATTTATTGTGTAAAATAGATACTTTTTACATTAGGTGACAGACTTATTTATGTTTATGAGAGATATACATGTATATAGTGTAAGTGTATACATTTTATGTATGTATGTATGTGTGTTCCATCTATCCAATTTCACTCACAAAACTTAAGTCAACCTGTGGTATGGTTTTCAGACACTTTCCAAATGTGCTGCATACTGGGACTGTCTACCCCACTCCCACACCCAGCAATAACATCAAGGTCACCTTCCTAACAAGGCAAACAGACTGAACTCTTTGGAGCTTTCAATAGTTTTGTTAGCACAGTCACAAATCAATGTGACCGACAGTGTGAGTGTGCTGGCCTTGTTCAAACTGTTGATCACACTAGATAACATTCTCTCTTCTAGAAACTTAAGAGACTTGAAATCATTTCCAGAGAACTAAGGAACATAGAAATTAACTGAACACATTTTGGAGAAAGAGTTGTGTATTTGGGCAGCAGTCCTTCTTTAATACATGTTTTGTTAAACTAGACTGACAATGTAATTTTGTTAAGTATTTTTCATATGTTTTCTTTTCTGAACTCAATGAGTGTAGAGATTGACCAAATGTTTGATTCTAAGTGTTCAGTTATGAATACATCCACAACATACTGACTGTATTTTGGAATTAAGAATATGTCTATTTTCAGTAACTTTTAAACTATTTACAATAGCATTTACACTCCATTTACTATAAAATTATAACTAAAATCCTTGAAAATGCCTAATAACTTATACAAAAGCACTGAATCAACAAACATTTAGACACATCAGAAATTTCAACACAATCTTTCTCGAACAATCATATCTGCTTGAAGCGTATCTTAACATAAACAAATGACAACATATATTATGAAATGGACTAAATCTGACAATTATTTTAATATAGTTTTTGTTTATTGTGGAAAATTTGTTTGTTTAAAAACAGTAATTTGACTTTGCTAACCAGGCACTTACTCTGTATCTAAATGGTATCAGGCCAAATGACAGTACCGTGTAGAATACAGGTTTGATTCCTGTCGGAGGACACATATTTTCTATGAAATGTTTTGGGACATTCAGGCCAGTAAACATAATTAATACTGTTTATTATAAACAGAGCTTTTACTTAAATAATTGTATCTATAAAAATAACACAGAAAATACATTAAAATAATTGTCAGACTTAGTCCATTTCATATATATTTATTGTCTGTAAATGAAACAAAATCTGTATATTTGTATTTGAGTGAATGTTGAGTAATGATAAATTTGTATGAAGTGGTTAAATCACTTACTGCTTGTTATACAAAGGATGCAAAAGTAGATATACAGTAATGAAAAACAAAATATATTCTGTACACGTCCTCAGAAAAAGAAATCCATAGGGGTGATGTCTGGTGAACTTACTGTATACCTACTTTTACAGTCCCTTGTATACAAGGATGGATCAATAAGTCTGTTGTCTAAAATAATTATTATGAGGTAATTTTTGATCTGAAATATTTACTATATAATGTTATTCACAACTGGATTAAGACCATTGGCAAGAAAGGAGATTGTTGAAAAGTAAATAATCACTGCATAAAATAAATGTCTTTTTTTTTCTCCATTAGGCTTTAGATTTATTAATGTACCTACATTTATATCAACACCAAAACATCCGTTTTCATTCTGATCTCATTTAAATCTGATTTTCTAAAAATGTCAGACATTTTTGTTTTTCACATCTCGAAAGTGACACTTTTTTTTTCTTTTTTTTTTTTTTCTTCCAAATATCAACTGTTCCAAAACCTGATATATAGAGAAAAAATTTAACCCTGCTGTTAATTTTTGATCATCGTAAATTTGTAAATGTTATAATCAGAGCTTGCTTTTTCTTTTTTCTTTTTACTCATTACTTCTTGTTTCCCTTCTCACTTATTGCTTCTCTCTTCTTATCCCTTCTCACTTATTGCTTCTCTCTTCTTATCCCTTCTCACTGATTGCTTCTCTTCTTCTTTTCCCTTCTCACTTATTGCTTCTCTTCTTTTCCCTTCTCACTGATTGCTTCTCTTCTTCTTTGCCTTCTCACTGATTGCTTCTCTTCTTTTCCCTTCTCACTTATTGCTTCTCTTTTCTCTTTTGCTTTCTTCTTCTTTTCTCTTCTTTTCCTTTCTCACTTATTGCTTCTCTTCTTCTTTTCCTTTCACACTGATTGCTTCTCTTCTTCTTTCCTTTCTCACTTATTGCTTCTCTTCTTCTTTTCCTTTCTCACTTATTGCTTCTCTTCTTTTCCCTTCTCACTGATTGCTTCTCTTCTTCTTTCCCTTCTCACTGATTGCTTCTCTCTTCTTATCCCTTCTCGCTTATTGCTTCTCTTCTTCTTTTCCCTTCTCACTGATTGCTTCTCTTCTTCTTTTCCTTTCTCACTTATTGCTTCTCTTCTTCTTTTCCTTTCTCACTTATTGCTTCTCTTCTTCTTTTGCTTTCTCACTTATTGCTTCTCTTCTTCTTTTCCTTTCTCACTTATTGCTTCTCTTCTTCTTTTCCCTTCTCACTGATTGCTTCTCTTCTTTTCCCTTCTCACTGATTGCTTCTCTTCTTTTCCCTTCTCACTGATTGCTTCTCTTTTTTTCCCTTCTCACTGATTGCTTCTCTTCTTTTCCCTTCTCACTTATTGCTTCTCTTCTTTTGCTTTCTCACTTATTGCTTCTCTTCTTCTTTTCCTTTCTCACTTATTGCTTCTCTTCTTCTTTTCCTTTCACACTTATTGCTTCTCTTCTTCTTTCCTTTCTCACTTATTGCTTCTCTTCTTCTTTTCCTTTTGCTCTTTTTCCCTTCTCACTTATTGCTTCTCTTCTTGCTTCTCTTCTTTTCCCTTCTCACTGATTGCTTCTCTTCTTCTTTCCCTTCTCACTGATTGCTTCTCTTCATCTTTCCCTTCTCACTGATTGCTTCTCTTCTTCTTTCCCTTCTCACTGATTGCTTCTCTTCTTCTTTTCCCTTCTCGCTTATTGCTTCTCTTCTTCTTTTCCCTTCTCACTGATTGCTTCTCTTCTTCTTTTCCTTTCTCACTTATTGCTTCTCTTCTTCTTTCTTTTTCCCTTCTCATTGCTTCTCTTCTTCTTTCCTTTCTCACTTATTGCTTCTCTTCTTCTTTTCCTTTCTCCTTATTGCTTCTCTTCTTTTTCCTTTTCTCCTTATTTTCTTCTCTTCTTCTTTTCCTTTCTCACTTCTCACTTATTGCTTCTCTTCTTCTTCTTTTTCTTTCTCACTTATTGCTTCTCTTCTTCTTTTCCTTTCTCACTGATTGCTTCTCTTCTTTTTTATTCTTTTCCTTTCTTCTTTTCTTTTTTCTTTTGCTTCTCTTCTTTTTTTCCTTCTCACTGATTGCTTCTCTTCTTCTTTTCCTTTCTCACTTATTGCTTCTCTTCTTCTTTTCCTTTTCTCACTTCTTGCTTCTCTTCTTTTTCCTTCTCACTGATTGCTTCTCTTCTTTTCCCTTCTCACTGATTGCTTCTCTTGCTTCTCTTCTTCTTTCCCTTCTCACTGGTTGCTTCTCTCTTGCTTCTCCTTCTTTTCTTATTGCTTCTCTTCTTCTTTTCCCTTCTCACTTATTGCTTCTCTTCTTCTTTCCCTTTCTCACTTATTGCTTCTCTTCTTTTTTTCCTTTCTCATTATTTTCCTTTCTCACTTATTCTCTTCTTCTTTCCTTTCTCACTTATTGCTTCTCTTCTTCTTTTCCTTTCTCACTTATTGCTTCTCTTCTTTTCCTTTCTCACTTATTTTTTCTTTTTTCTTTTCCTTTCTCACTTATTGCTTCTCTTCTTTTCCCTTCTCACTGATTGCTTCTCTTCTTTTCCCTTCTCACTGATTGCTTCTCTCTTCTTTTCCCTTCTCACTGATTGCTTCTCTTCTTCTTTTCCCTTCTCACTGATTGCTTCTCTTCTTCTTTTCCCTTCTCACTGATTGCTTCTCTTCTTCTTTTCCCTTCTCACTTATTGCTTCTCTTCTTCTTTTCCCTTCTCACTGATTGCTTCTCTTCTTCTTTTCCCTTCTCACTGATTGCTTCTCTTCTTCTTTCCCTTCTCACTGATTGCTTCTCTTCTTCTTTTCCTTCTCTTCTCTTCTTCTTTCCTTTCTCACTTGCTTCTCTTCTTCTTTTCCTTTCTCACTTATTGCTTCTCTTCTTCTTTTCCTTTCTCACTTATTGCTTCTCTTCTTCTTTTCCCTTCTCTCTTCTTTTTCCTCTCATTGCTTCTTCTTCTTCTTTTCCTTCTCACTGATTGCTTCTCTTCTTTTTTTCTTCTCACTGATTGCTTCTCTTCTTTACCCTCTTCTCCTTTCTGATTGCTTCTCTTTTTTTTCCCTTCTCACTTATTGCTTCTCTTCTTTTCCCTTCTCACTTATTTTCTTCTCTTCTTTTCCTTTCTCCTTATTGCTTCTCTTCTTCTTTTTCTTTCTCCTTGTTGCTTCTCTTCTTCTTTTCCTTTCACTTATTCTCTTCTTCTTCTTCTTTTCCTTTCTCACTTCTCAGTTGCTTCTTCTCTTCTTTTCCCTTCTCACTGATTGCTTCTCTTCTTCTTTTCCCTTCTCTCACTGTTGCTTCTCTTCTTTTCCCTTCTCACTGATTGCTTCTCTTCTTCTTTCCCTTCTCACTGATTGCTTCTCTTCTTCTTTCCCTTCTCACTGATTGCTTCTCTTCTTCTTTCCCTTCTCACTGATTGCTTCTCTTCTTCTTTCCCTTCTTCTTTCTTTGCTTCTCTCTTCTTTTTCCCTTCTCTCTTCTTTTCCTTCTCCTGATTGCTTCTCTTCTTCTTTTTTTTCCTTCTCACTGATTGCTTCTCTTCTTCTTTCCTTTCTCACTTTTCATTATTCTCTTCTTCTTTTCCTTTCTCACTTATTGCTTCTTCTTCTTTTTCCTTTCTCTTATTGCTTCTCTTCTTCTTTCCTTTCTCACTTATTGCTTCTCTTCTTCTTTTCCTTTCTCACTTATTGCTTCTCTTCTTCTTTTCCTTTCTCACTTATTGCTTCTCTTCTTCTTTTCCTTTCTCACTTATTGCTTCTCTTCTTTTCCTTCTTTTCCTTCTTCTTTTCCTTTCTCACTGATTGCTTCTCTTCTTCTTTTTCCTTTCTCACTTATTGCTTCTTCTCTTCTTCTTTTCCTTTCTCACTTATTGCTTCTCTTCTTTTTCCTTCTCTTTTTCTCTTCTTTTTCTTCTCTTATTGCTTCTCTTCTTTTTTTCCTTTCTCTTTCTTGCTTCTCTTCTTCTTTTCCTTTCTTCTCTGATTGCTTCTCTTCTTCTTTTCCTTCTCACTTATTGCTTCTCTTCTTTTCCCTTCTCACTGATTGCTTCTCTTCTTTTCCCTTCTCACTGATTGCTTCTCTTCTTCTTTCCCTTCTCACTGATTGCTTCTCTTCTTCTTTCCCTTCTCTTTGATTGCTTCTTCTTCTTTCCTTCTCACTTCTTGCCTCTCTTCTTTCCTTCTTGATTGCTTCTCTTCTTTTTCTCTTCTTCTTTTCCCTTCTCACTGATTGCTTCTCTTCTTCTTTTCCTTTCTCACTTATTGCTTCTCTTCTTCTTCCCTTTCTTATTGTGCTTCTCTTCTTCTTTTCCTTTCTCACTTATTGCTTCTCTTCTTCTTTTCCTTTCTCACTTATTGCTTCTCTTCTTCTTTTCCTTTCTCCTTTTTGCTTCTCTTCTTTTTTCCTTTCTCACTTTCTTGCTTCTCTTCTTTTCCTTTCTCATTCTTGCTTCTCTTCTTTCCTTTCTCACTTATTGCTTCTCTTCTTCTTTTCCTTTCTCACTTATTGCTTCTCTCTCTTCTTTCCTTTCTCACTTATTGCTTCTCTTCTTCTTTCCTTCTCACTGATTGCTTCTCTTCTTCTTTTCCTTCTCACTGATTTCTTCTTCTTTTCTTTTCCTTTCTCACTGATTTTTCTTCTCTTCTTCTTTCCTTTCTCACTGATTGCTTCTCTTCTTCTTTCCCTTCTCACTGATTGCTTCTCTTCTTCTTTCCTTTCTCACTATTCTCTCTTCTTCTTTTCTTTCCCTTCTCACTTGCTTCTCTTCTTCTTTTCCCTTCTCACTGATTAGCTTCTCTTCTTCTTTTCCCTTCTCACTGGTTGCTTCTCTTCTTCTTTTCCCTTCTTGCTTCTCTTCTTCTTTCTTCTTCTTTTCCCTTCTCACTTCTTTTGCTTCTCTTCTTCTTTTCCTTTCTCACTTATTGCTTCTCTTCTTCTTTTCCTTTCTCTCTTCTTCCTTTTCTTCTCTTCTTCTTTTCCTTTCTCATATTGCTTCTCTTCTTCTTTCCTTTCTCACTTATTTCTTCTCTCTTCCTTCTTTTCCTTCTCTTCTTCTTCTCTGCTTCTTCTCTTTGCTTCTTTTCCCTTCTCTTCTTGCTTCTCTTCTTTTTCTTCTTTTCTTTTCTCACTTATTGCTTCTCTTCTTTTTTCCTTTCTCTTCTTCTCTTCTTCTTCTTCTTCTTCTTCTCCTTTCTCCCTTCTCACTGATTGCTTCTCTTCTTCTTTTCCTTTCTCCTTCTTCTGCTTCTCTTTTTTTCCCTTCTCACTGATTGCTTCTCTTCTTCTTTTCCCTTCTCACTGATTGCTTCTCTTCTTCTTTCCCTTCTCACTGATTGCTTCTCTTTCTTTCCCTTCTTCTTATCCCTTATTGCTTCTCTTCTTCTTTTCCCTTCTCTCTTCTTGCTTCTCTTCTTCTTTTCCTTTCTCACTTATTGCTTCTCTTCTTTTTTTCTTCTTCTTTTCCTTTCTCCTTATTGCTTCTCTTCTTCTTTTTTCTTTTCTCTTCTTTCTTCTTGCTTCTCTTCTTCTTTTCCTTTCTCACTTATTGCTTCTCTTCTTCTTTTCCTTCTCACTTTCCCTTGCTTCTCTTCTTTTCCCTTCTCACTGATTGCTTCTCTTCTTTTTACCCTTCTCACTGATTGCTTCTCTTTTTTTTTCTTCTCACTGATTGCTTCTCTTCTTTTCCTTCTCTTCTTTGCTTCTCTTCTTTTTTCTTTCTCACTTCTCTTCTTCTTATCCCTTCTCATTGCTTCTCTTCTTTTTCCTTTCTCACTTATTGTCTTCTCTTCTTCTTTTCCTTTTCACTTATTGCTTCTCTTCTTTTCTTTTCCTTTCTTCTTTTTCCTTTCACACTTGCTTCTCTTCTTCTTTCCTTTCTCACTTATTGCTTCTCTTCTTTTCTTCTTTTGCTTCTTTCCTTCTTCCCTTCTCACTTATTGCTTCTCTTCTTTTCCCTTCACTGATTTCTTCTTTTGCTTCTCTTCATCTTTCCTTCTCACTGATTGCTTCTCTTCTTCTTTTCCTTCTCACTGATTGCTTCTCTTCTTCTTTTCCTTCTTTTTCCCTTCTCCTTCTTTCTTCTCTTTTTTTCCTTCTCACTGATTGCTTCTCTTCTTTCTTTTCCTTTCTTCTCCCTTTTCCCTCTTGCTTCTCTTCTTTTTCCTTTCTCCTTTCTTCTCTTTTTTTCTTCTTTCTTTCTCACTTTTGCTTCTCTTCTTTTCCTTTCTCACTTTTGCTTCTCTTCTTCTTTTTCCTTTCTCATTTTTCTTTTTCTTCTTTCTTCTTTTCCTTTCTCACTTATTGCTTCTCTTCTTCTTTTCCTTTCTCACTTATTGCTTCTCTTCTTCTTTTCCTTTCTCACTTATTTCCTTCTCTTCTTCTTTTCCTTTCTCACTTCTTGCTTCTCTTCTTCCTTCTCACTGATTGCTTCTCTTCTTTCCCTTTCCTTCTCTTCTTTTTCTTCTTCTTGCTTCTCTTCTTCTTTCCCTTCTCACTGATTGCTTCTCTTCTTCTTTCCCTTCTCACTGATTGCTTCTCTTCTTCTTTTCCCTTCTTCTCTTCTTCTTTCCTTTCTCGCTTATTGCTTGCTTCTCTTCTTTCTCCTTATTCCTTCTCACTTTCCTTTCTCTTCTCTTCTTCTTTTCTTTCTCCTTTCTTCTTCTTTTTTCCCTTCTCCTTCTTGCTTCTCTTCTTCTTTTCCCTTCTCACTTATTGCTTCTCTTCTTCTTTTCCTTTCTCTTCTTATTGCTTCTCTTCTTCTTTTCCTTTCTCTTCTTTTCCTTTCTTATTGCTTCTCTTCTTCTTTCCCTTTCTCACTTATTGCTTCTCTTCTTCTTTTCCTTTCTCTCATTCTTTTTCCTTCTTATTGCTTCTCTTCTTCTTTCCCTTCTCACTTATTGCTTCTCTTTTTTCCTTCTCACTTCTTGCTTCTTTCTTCTTCTTCTCACTTTGCTTCTCTTCTTTTTTCCTTCTCCTTATTGCTTCTCTTCTTTTTTTTTTTTCTCCTTGATTGCTTCTCTTCTTCTTTTCCTTTCTCACTTATTGCTTTCTTTTTTCCCTTCTTCTTTCCTTTCTCTTCTTCTCTTCTTTCCTTCTCACTGATTGCTTCTCTCTTCTTTTCCCTTCTCACTGATTGCTTCTCTTCATCTTTTTCCTTCTCACTGATTGCTTCTCTTCTTCTTTCCCTCTCACTGATTGCTTCTCTTCTTCTTTTCCCTTCTCTTTCTTATTGCTTCTCTTCTTCTTTTCCTTTCTCACTGATTGCTTCTCTTCTTCTTTTCCTTTCTCACTTATTGCTTCTCTTCTTTTCCTTTCTCACTTATTGCTTCTCTTCTTCTTTTCCTTTCTCACTTATTGCTTCTCTTCTTCTTTTCCTTTCTCCTTCTTCTTCTCTTCTTCTTTTCCTTTCTCACTTTGCTTCTCTTCTTCTTTTCCCTTCTCACTTTTTCTCTTCTTCTTTTTCCTTCTCACTTATTGCTTCTCTTCTTCTTTTCCTTTCTCACTTATTGCTTCTCTTCTTCTTTTCCTTTCTCACTTATTGCTTCTCTTCTTCTTTTCCTTTCTCCTTATTGCCTTCTCTTCTTCTTTTCCTTCTCACTTATTGCTTGCTTCTCTTCTTTTCCCTTCTCACTTATTGCTTCTCTTCTTCTTTCCCTTCTCACTTCTCTGATTGCTTCTCTTCTTCTTTCCCTTCTCACTGATTTCCTTCTCTTCTTCTTTCCCTTCTCACTGATTGCTTCTCTCTTCTTCTCCTTCTTCTCACTTATTTGCTTCTCTTCTTCTTTTCCCTTCTCACTTCTTCTTCTCTTCTTCTTTCCTTTCTTTCCTTATTGCTTCTCTTCTTCTTTTCCTTTCTCACTTTTTGCTTCTCTTCTTCTTTCCTTTCTCACTTATTGCTTCTCTTCTTCTTTCCCTTTCTCCTTATTGCTTCTCTTCTTTTCCCTCTCCTTTGCTTCTCTTCTTTTCCTTCTCACTGATTGCTTCTTTCTTTTCCCTTCTCACTGATTGCTTCTCTCTTCTTTTCCCTTCTCACTGATTGCTTCTCTTCTTCTTTTCCCTTCTCACTGATTGCTTCTCTTCTTCTTTTCCTTCTCACTGATTCTCTTCTTCTTCTTTCCTTCTCTTTTCCTTGCTTCTCTCTTCTTATCCCTTCTCACTGGTTTCCTTCTTCTCTTCTTTTTTCCTTCTCACTGATTGCTTCTCTTCTTCTTTCCCTTCTCACTGATTGCTTCTCTTCTTCTTTTCCCTTCTCACTGATTGCGTCTCTTTTTTTTCCTTCTCACTGATTGCGTCTCTTTTTTTTCCTTCTCACTGATTGCTTCTCTTTTTTTTCCTTCTCACTGGTTGCTTCTCTTCTTTTTTTCCCTTCTCACTGATTGCTTCTCTTCTTCTTTTCCCTTCTCACTTATTGCTTCTCTTCTTCTTTTTCCTTCTCACTTATTGCTTCTCTTCTTCTTTTCCTTTCTCACTTATTGCTTCTCTTCTTCTTTCCCTTCTCACTTCTCTTCTTCTTTCCCTTCTCACTGATTGCTTCTCTTCTTCTTTTCCCTTCTCACTGATTGCTTCTCTTCTTCTTTTCCCTTCTCCTTCTCTTCTTCTTACTCCTTTCTCACTTCTTGCTTCTTTTTCTTCTTTTCCCTTCTCACTTATTGCTTCTCTTCTTCTTTTCCTTTCTCACTGATTGCTTCTCTTCTTCTTTTCCTTTCTCCTTCTTATTCTTCTCTTCTTCTTTTCCTTTCTCACTTATTGCTTCTCTTCTTCTTTTTATTGCCTTTTCTCCTTCTCTTCTTCTTTTTCCTTCTCACTTATTGCTTCTCTTCTTCTTTTCCTTTCTCACTTATTGCTTCTCTTCTTTTTCCTTCTCCTTGCTTCTCTTCTTCTTTCCTTTCTCACTTCTCTTTTTTCCCTTCTCACTGATTGCTTCTCTTATTCTTTTTCCTTCTCACTGATTGCTTCTCTTCCCTTCTCACTAAATACTTCTTTTTTACACACACACACACACACACACACACACAGTGTGTCAGAAAAGTAACAGGACTTTGTGGGCTATGAGCTATATCTGGAAGTATACAACTGTGATTTCAATTCTCTGCAGTCACTGTATGTTTTCTGGCATGCTTTTATAAACATCTCAATTTATGTTGCCAAGTGATTGGCACAAAACAATGAATGAACTTGAAATTTCTGATCTGGCCAGGGAAAGTTCCATCAGAAGCACTCATACTACTGCAGCAAGTGTACAAAGATGAGACAAAGTTGTGCTCCTGGGTTTTCAAATGGCACAGGAAGTTCAAAGAGGGATGCAAGGATATGGGTGATGATCCCAGGAGTGGAATTCTCTGTACCCACCTCTTGATGGCCTAAAATTGAGGAGCTGTTTATAAAAGTACATGTTATATGCTTCCTGGATATTACGTCACACGGTGACCTAATCCGCAAATCTCTAATCCATTCCTAGCTCAGCAAACTAAGTCTGTTTACTTTTCTGACATGTCTCCTATATATCCCTTCAGGATATATGCAATCATGATTCTCCAAATTTCTTTTGTTATCTCTGAATTGCTATAAATTTTTGGGAAAGACGGACTGGTTTGAGTGGCTCTTGGGCATTGTATAGAGTGAACATTAGTTAAAAAAATGTGTTATAATTATACATATACATTGGTAGGTATTCTAAAATAGTAATTGTTATTTCAGTAAAGTAATGCTAAAACAGAAATAATAAATAAGTGAATCAGAACTATGGGGTGAATATAAACACTAGATAATTGACAAAGTTGTGAAATCAGGAACCTGAAGGAGGCAGTATATATTGGTTTGACAATTAGGTTGGATGGATTAAAACACTAGTTCTTTCTGTTTAACAAAGTTTGCATTGATAGTTCCCTCACTTGGTGGTGTACTTTGGAATCACCTGGGAGTTTGCTATAACTAGAACTATATAAAAAAAAAACTTGTACAGGTGTTACATTAGTGAACAATTTCTCTATCCTGATAATTTTTTTTTCATGGATTACACTTGATCAAGGCTAAAAAAATGGATCAGTTGAAATGTGTATTAACCACATTAAAGATACACAGAAAATTTGAGTATCTGAACAATGTTACATACATTGATTGTTCTTAAAAGGTATATATAATAAATGGGATGATTTTTTTTTTTAATTTATTGTTCTTTTTATAAGATGCTTTGATTTGAAAACTTATCTTTAGAATCTTGCTTCATCATCAGAGTCTCTTTAGATCACTAATGAAATGATGAATAGATTTCTGACCTTGACAAAAGGTCAGAAATCTATTCATCATTTCATTAGTGAATTCATCTGGTGAATAGTTTTTTCTTGTAAATTTTCTGTGTCAGATCTTAGGACTTTGTCTCTCTCCCTATTATTTTCTAGCCACCCTGTTAAACTACCATATGCTTGGGATACTTACCTCACAACTGATAATCCTTGATAAATACAGAGAGGAGGTTTTACTTAAATGTTTCATAAATTTGTGAGGAAAAATGACTTACTCGGACAACTATTTTTTATGCTCTCCTTTAAAGTAGTTCCTTTGGGTGTAGAATACAGCAGTCTTGCAAATGGAATGCTGATTATATTAAAAAAAATGTGAAATCTAGTTATATAGAGGGTGTATCAAAAATACTTTTACAAACTTTAGGGACAGGTTCCTCACACCAAATCAAGGACAAATGTCTGTATAAACATATGTCTGCAAATCCTTTGTCTTTTACTAAGTTTAAAGAAATTTCACTGTAGATAGCGCTGTGTTGCCATGTAGAGTAGGTTACATTTGTCATTCATTTACATTTGTGGCTAGTCTGTCTTCAACATTTAATGTGTTTAATAGTGAGTTAACTGAGAAGTGTTCTATTTATGGCAGAATATTCATATTGTGATTTTTATATACAACCATATGAATGGTAATTGATGCAAAGCTGTATCAGAATGCATTTGCAGACTGAAGACAGCTGAGTCATCCAACTTTTACTGCTGTTTATCGTTGTGTTGCTTGTTTTGGTATCAGAAACAAATCCCCAAAATTTATAAAAGTATTTTTGGATTGTACATTTAAGTGTCTACTGCAAACTTTAAACCTAATAACTCAAAAATGAAGGATTTGCGTATATATGTTTATATTGACTTTTGTCCTTGTTTTGGTGTGAGAAACCCATCCCTAAGTTTGTAAAAGTATTTTTGATACACCCTATGTATGTGTGTGTGTGTATATATATATATATATATATATATATATATATATATATATATATGAAAAAAGACAAAAGGAAAACTTATCTCAAAGGACCAAACATGTCAGCTAAGATAAGTTGTTCTTTTACAGATATACTCTGAAATTTTTATATATTCAAGCACATTTGGTTGAATAATCTAGACATGTCTATTTACTTTTATTTTAATCCTCTCAAATTAACATATTGATTTCTTAGTGTTGTTACAAAACTGATTAAGAAAGACAGCATAGTTTTGGTTAATTTTTTATTTTCCTAAATACTTTCAATCTGTGTGTTTTGCATTAAAGTTATTAATGTCTGTTGGATTCAAAATTAGTCCACTCCAAGGAGATCTATATTATTCTTTCTATTAGATTTTATACTGCATTGTGTTGCTGTTGCTTTTGTGATGATAGGTGATGTTATGTATGGGCCTGGTCTTAAGTATATTGTCAAGAATTGTGAGATCAGTGCACTCTCAATGCATTTTCTTCTTGGTGAATCCTTTTCTCTCCCAATTAGGCTGGTATTTATTAATTTGAAATAATGGCCAGATGTGTTACGACAAACTACCAGTGTATTAAGTGTTATACAGCATATCTCTGTAATGATCATATAGTATTTAATGAATGTCAAAATTGTCCAAAAGTTTTTTGTTTCCGAGTGCTTTTGTTATACTACGATAATAAATGGTGTGCGAATGCTGTTGTGGATGGTATAAAATTTGCAGACAATAGCTATATTCTTAATTTCCAAATACAACTCGTCTATTGGCAGCAAAATCATAATGTTGTTAATAGTTGTTCTTTTTTTTTTTTTTTTCTTATAAGGTCTTCTGTTACTTTAAAATTTATATCATTCATAATCGCACTTACACACCATCTATTATAGTAGTATAGAAAATGGCTAACAGTTTAGTTGAAAGCACTTGGGGCCAACAAACCTTTGGACAATTTTTACATTCATTACTAAGTTCAGAAAAAAACGATACATCTGTGTATACAAGAAAAACAAAAAAACTAAAACTTGTCAATGAAGCATATATTAAAGAGGGACTACTTCCTAAATACACACACACACACATAATTATATATATATATATATATATATATATATATAAAAAGAAAAGAACAGTAAGATATATAATCCGATTGTTTTATAGATATTTTATTTTTTAAAATAGTGCTCAATGTAAATTTACAGAGCATTAACATTATAAATTAACTGATTTAAAATATGTTTTTTTTTCACTACACAGTTCTAACCATGTTTCAAAAATGGAAGCTAAAAGCTTAGAATTTAATTTTGTAATTAAATTAAAGACATTAGTTCCATTTCATCCTCAAGTGAATTTTGGAGTCCAAAGTTGAGCAACATTGAACCTGGTCAGTACCTAGATGGGTGACCACATGGGAATACAAGGTGCTGTAGGCTTAGATGTGAGTTGGGTGCAAGGGAAAACTGCTCAGAATTGGAAATCAGAGCTGAGTCCCAATTTCAGTTGAATTTATTATATTCACTTGCATGCAAATACCTGTGGGAAATATATGACTCCAGCTCTTCTCCAACTCCATCAGCTATGCATTAATTAATATGGCTTGTATCGGTAAATCATTATTATCCCCAAAAAGAAATTATTACAATCTAAAAAAAAAAATATTTTCTAGCTTTAAATAAACTGTAAATGGTTGATAAGCCATAAAAAACAAATCAGTCATTTAGAAAATATTTTTAACAATTTTGTCAAATCTGATACATGTTTGGATATGTTCACTTTAGTTAAAAACCTAGATGAAAACAAAAAAATCCTTTGAGGAAAACTTTGTTCTAAACTTATGAACTTGATAACAGAATCTGTTTCCTTTGTTTTTAGTAAACTCTAAAAGTTATGATTTTTCTACTTTATAAAAAGCCTTCAAGCAAAAAATCTTGCTTTAATTATCACGACAAATGACCTTAGATAAAATAGCATGATAAACTAATTTGTTCTTTACACACCTTATTTTATAAAGAATTTAAAGACTTAACTAAAATAAAACAATTATTAATAATAGTTTCCCAAGCCATGTTGCTGATGGGTAAATAAAACCAGCTTTAAAGACTTCTAGAAAAATAACAATCAACCAACCTGTTATAAACAAAAATAAAACAATGTTTTTTTTTTTTGTTTTTTTATAAAACTTCAGTGTAGATCATAAGAATCCACAGCCACACATTGGTGTAGCTAGATTTTGTGGCACCTGGGGCAGCCCTTGAGTTTAGCAACACTCAGAAAATACAACTATAATAGCCTCATTCACCTGTTAAAAAAAGGGTAAAAATAATGGAAGCATTAATAATAATAATAAGCCAACACTCAATATCAACTATGAACACTGCCACAATGTGCTGATCATATTTGGAAAATGAAAAAACATTTCAATCACTATAGATACATATAAAAATTCTTGATAATGACTAATAGAATTGCCAAAAGCACTTGGAGATTATATATATATATATATATATATATATATATGTGTGTGTGTGTGTGTCCAGAAAAGAAAAACCATCAAAACAACATGATTTTGTCTAACACAAGAAAAATTAAATAAAAAACTTAATTACAGTACCTTGTCAGTTGTATTTAATAAAACTTGTATAAAAGAAGGGTTGCTGCCCAAATACACACACACACACATATGCATGCACTATTAACAGGCCCAAAAGATGAAGAATAGTAACATATCTTTCCGTTGGGGAAAATAACTGAAATTTATGATAACAACCAAGATGTGTTTCCCACACACTGCGGTGCTGTAGCATTAACAGAAAACATCCTGTGTTCATTCACATTGTTGACAATCATAAAAAAAATCCTGAGAACATCACTGGACAATGTTTATTGTTCGGCCAAGATACCAACACTTAAATACTCTGCCATAGTTACTCAAAATCGAAAAGGTACCTCAATTGTGAGTAGTGTCCCAAGATTAAAGCCACTTTTATTTCAATACAGGCTTATACAGTAGACCCAATGGTGCTGCCCCCATAAAAGTGTCACCAGGGCAAACCACCACTGTTGCCTCCCCCACTCTAGCTGCACTACTGCAATCATATACTGCAGTTAGTTTTAAGCTCCATAATCTTTTCAATGGGTATATTGTATGCACCACCTCATCAGGGTTACAAACAGGAGATCGATTCATACCTTTCCTGAGAGTATTTGTGTTAAAGTAAATGTAATAAATTCATACAGAATTCAAACCTGACATGTCAATTTTTCTTTCCAAGCCAACATATCTGTAAAACATCATTAGCTTGTTATATTGTAACCAGATGTATCCTCACTATAATATTTTGAACAGTTTCTTCATACATTTGATCTAAATATGTGACAGCTTATGCAAAGTGGAAAAACATGTATTAAAAATTAAACAGATGTTTCAATAAAATATGTTTGAAAAATAGCGGTAAAAGTAACCCTTTTTTTTTTCTTTTTTTTTTTTTTTTAAGCTGATGTGAATAGAAGTGCAATTGAGTGTCCATCATTATCACCAGGCATAACACCACTGGGTGTACTGAAAGATCTTGTTTATAGGGTCAAACCAAAAACAATTCCTGAATTAAAACTAGCAATTTCTGATAAATTTTCTGAAATTAATGTAGAAACGTATCAAATGATTTGTTGAACTGTTGCTGATAGGATTCAGTATTTTATTGAACATGAAGGGGACCATTTTGAACATGGTAAATAGTTTGTTAATCATAACAAATTCTGTTGTTTTGATGTAATAATACTTAATTTTCTGTAGTTTATTTTTGTTACTTTTGCCAGAATACATATAGATTTTACTAAGTCTGTAAACCAGCTTTAATTAATTTCCATTTTTGGTAGGTGGGAAACTAAAACTAATTTAGTTTTCTCATGTGTATTAAAGGTGCATAAGACCTTTTAACAATGTCATCCTGCAATTTCATGGGGCAGCTCGGCTTGATTGTTTCACTTGTTTGATTTTATAATCAACAGTTATTTACAAATAAGTTAGATTATAATTAATTTTTATGTTCAACATTTTTTAAAATTTCAAACTCTCATAATTCTTAGTCACTCTTCTCATAATTGTAAGTTACAGTTTACAAAACCTTAAAATGTTTAAGGAGATTGTTTTCATTCCCTTAGACATTTTAAAGATTTGTAATACTGTAGTATAATGAAGCATAATATTTTATGAGTTATTTCATAATTTCTTGTCTTATGTTAAAAAAAAAAAATGGTGTTTCTTTAGAGTTTCAAATCAAACTGACCTCTCATTTAATAGGAAAAAAAACAAAACAATATCAACAAAGAATAATTTTTTTTTTTAATTAAATAGACAAAATTGTCTTTTTTTTTTTCAAAGGAAATAAATTTTATATCTAAAAATCAAAAACAAATCCAGCTAAAACCTGACTGAATGTCCATTTATCTTGCTATAATAAAAATTCATCTACTTTCTCTCTTTTTTTTGTACTAATGAAACTTAATGCTATAGATGACTTATTTTCTTTCATGGCTTTCTTTTTGTAGTACTTATTTGAATTTAGTCTGAACTAACAATACAGGAATCTCTTAATTAGTGTGGCTAATGTGTACATTAAAAGATATGCATTAATTGAAAATAATAACTTATAGGAAATGATGTAATTTGTACCACAAATTTTAGTCTCATTCACAATTAATTTCTAATTTGCATACTTTTAAATTAAAATATAGGTACATATTTTCTATTTTTGGGAAATTTTCCAAAAATATAATCATTAGTATTTTAACCTGAAAATTTTATTTATAATCTTTCCATAGTAAATGCATACATCTTTTATATTTCAATATTTCTTAATAAATGTGAATTTCTGTATCTAATTAAATTGTCCTTTTTTTTTTCTTTCAAGACTTTCAAAATAAACATAAAAAAATCAAAATATTAAAAAAAGATAAATATTCAAATATGTAATTTTATTATCAGCTTATATTATAAAATTTATCTAATTTATAACCATCCTTTTTTTTTAACACTGCTGTAATTACTTAGATAATATAATACTTGACAAACAAATAGTTACCCATTTTTAAATTTTAGAAAGTTTTTAATTAATCAGTAACTATAAAAAAAATCAATTTTCAATTACTATGGTTAAACTGAAAAATGTTTTCCTGCACTAATCAAGTATTATGCATTATGTATTAATCGAATTTTGGCATATAAAAATTTTAGCACGTTAATTGAATACACATTGAGAGATTCATGTATTTTGTTGTAGCTTAACTTGAGAGAGTATTTTGTAGATTTTTCTTGTTGTGAGCATGTGCTCAGCAGTGTATAGAGTGCAATGAACAATCCCAAGGCTTAAAATAACTGTTTAAAAGCTTTTATTCATGCAAAATGTTGGTTTTTCCAGTTAGAATTCTTCCCTTGAGTAAATGTTTCGTAGAGAGATATTTCTTCACTTTTTTCCACGAGGAACGAGAAATCTAAGTTAAACTGCTCAGTCTTGGGAAAGATATGAATCCTCTACTTCTCCCCCTCCCCCCCATATCTATTGGTAAATAGCAGGACAGGCTGGTTTCTATGGCCGTGGATGGCAACTGGTCTACCGCAGAAAGAAGTGGCAAGTGCGGGAAAAAATCTGCCTTGTCAGTCATGTATCAAAAGATACATGATCGCCTAAGTGTGTATCACGCATGGCGCATAACTGACTGACTAGAGTGGCAATGAGGTCTCACCAATTTACAGTTAAGCTGGCTAGATGTAACCAGAAATTCTATGCTAACAGTTTCTTTTCTCGTTTGTGGAAATCTCTTTCAGCTCCATGTTTTCCAGTCAACTTTAAACTTGAAAAATTTAAAAGCAATCTCAGTTGCTTTGTAATGTTCTCCTGATTACTCTTCTTTTGCTCTTACTCCTTAATAATGTTTCTGTTTTCTAATTCTTCCACACCCAGTAACCCCATTTGACAATGATTTTACTGACTTTCTTGGGCTATACTCAATTTAAAAAAAAACAAAAATACACTTTTGTCATTTTCTTCTCCAGGTGCGAGTTAGGCCTGACAAGTTAGGCGTTGTTACTGCTGGCGTTAAACACAGCATGAACCCATTTGATGAGATTGCAGTAGAAGAAGCTGTACGCCTTAAAGAAAAGAAAATTGCCAAAGAAATTATTGCAGTGTCTTTTGGCCCAACACAATGTCAGGTGAGTGCTAAAATTAAGCAAAGCAATGGCTAACTTCATTCTAGAATAACTCTATACTCTGATTTACTCTATCTGAAATCATTTTGCAAACACAAAAAAAGAATTACTGCTGATTTGTTAATAAGTGTTGATCTGCACTACATTTTATCTGCCTTCGTCATCAGCACCTGTTTGCATCAGGATCGTCATCCTCTCTCCCTATTCCCCACTCCCCAGTGTTGGTGGTGGAGATGACTGTGAAGGCTCAATCTACTCTTGAAGAGTTATGAGCAGGAGTCACAGGAACGTGCATGGTGAAGTAGACACATCCTCTTCATGTTGAAAGTCTCGGTCACAAGGTCAATGTTGGCCTCTGTCAGGGATGTCTTCAAGACTGTAAGAGTTGAGTGGTACACATTCTGATCATGTGGCCCACCCAGTGGAGGTGATGTTGAAGGATGGTAGCTTTGACGCTGTGGAGAGATGTCCAGAAGAGGACCTTGTTGTTGGTGATGTGTTCCTCCCAACAGATGCAAAGTATTCTTCAGAGCTTCATTTGCTGAAAATGCTTCAGACATTTGATGTCTCAACAATACAAAGTCCATGTCTTTCAAGCATATAGAGTGGTGAAGAGGACCATGATTTTGGTTTTTATTGTGAAGCCATGATTGCTGAAGACCCAGTGCAAGAGCATTCTGTATGCAGTATGAGCTGCTTTGATCCTGTTGTTGAGGTCTTTTTCACAGGTGACATTTTTTTGAGATGATGCTGCTAAGGTATAGAAATTCTTCAATGACTTCTACTGGCTGTCCATTGATGTTGATTGTCTGGGGACTGACTGGATGAGAATCTTTGTCTGTTTGGCATTGACCTGCACCCCAAAGCATTTATAACCTCATTATACAGGTTTGTCTATCTCTAGATGTTAATGGCAGTCTAATCCACAGTTTCATTCTCATCAACATACTGAAAAGTGTACTACCACCCACATGAAAGAATTTTAGTCTGGTGACATTTTATCAAGTAATTTGTTAATCATCCAATATATATTAGCCTTAGTTGTATAATCTCTCTCTCTCTCTCTCTCTCTCTATATATATATATATATATATATATATATATATAATTTGTTTGTTTTTTTTGTTTCCAGGAAACCTTACGTACAGCTCTAGCTATGGGTGCTGACAAGGCCATTCTTGTCGAGGTTCCTGCTAAGGAATATGAAACCATGCAGCCATATCATGTTTCAAAGTTACTGTCAAAAATTGCACAAGAAGAGAAAGTGGACCTTTTATTTTTGGGGAAACAGGTGAGCAACTATTTGTCACTTGATAGTGTGTGTGTGTATATATATATATATATATATATATATATACATACACACTCCCTTGTATGTGCTGGCCCATGGAAAGGGTAATGGTAATATTAGCCATTTCACTACAAGGAAACATTTGCCATTCATCGACCAAGCAGCACTACTGCTTTTGGTTAAAATTTAAGAAAAAAATCTTTCTCTTAAAACAATTTTTTAGTAAAATAGGTTTCTCGTGTCTAGTGGCTGTTGTCACTCTTTTCAGTATTAATGAAAGTGCATACCATGTTGTATTTACGAATTCTTAATGTATATCCACATGACCCATGGTGCATAATTCTCATTTACAGACCCATAGTGCATATTCTCATGTAGCATTTGCTAGCCTAAAAAAATGATTTTCCTTTCCACAGTGTGTGCCTGTGGATGAATACACATGCCATATTTGCAAGCATATGATACACACATTCTTCTCTTTAACCACTTGGGACCAGTTGATGAAGGTATCTTGTAGGAATTTTTTTTCTGAAGTAGCACACAAGATATCTTAATTTTCTCTCCCATCAAATGGACAACATTTAAAGCACATTTAAAATGTATATAGCCAGTTACATAGATGCAAACTTAAAATTGAAATTTTACCATATTTATCAAAAAATAATGCAAAATATTTTTTGTTGGTTGTGTTTTGACTTCACACCAAGATGTCACACAATGGAAATACTTTTTTTGTCCAACTTATAATGCAAACTATGTAAGTATCAAAAATATGTGCGGGTAGTGTAATGGATAATGGCTCAGAATTACCAATCAGAGAGCTGAGTTCCAATTCCAGTTGGGATTGTTATATTCACTTATGCACAAATACCGTTGGGAAATGTATGAATCTGCCTCTTCTTCCCCTGCTATGACCTTTAAAACTAAATAATTATCTCCCCCCAAAATTCTTACAAACTAAAAAAAAATTTTTGGCTTAAGGATAAGTCGAATTGATTAGTTTTGTGAAACTATTTAACATTTTTAAAATAGTGATCAAACATGGAATGCTAATGGTTTTGTCTACATGATATGTTTACAAAAAAGTGTGATTAGGATTACTTCTAAAGCAAACAACCCTTGGGAAAAAACTATGAATCCTCCTTCTTCCAAGTTGCCCTACTCTTCTGTGCTGGTTTAGAAGAGTAAGGCAATAAAATTAACATGAAAATATAAAATAAATAGTTCATAAATTTAATTATAAATGTTCACTTAGCTTTGTTTAGTCTGTCATTTGTGAAATTTGATCATTTGAGATAAAACTCCTATAGTTGCTAGCTAGTTTTTTTAATCTTTAATTCATGGCGATATATCAAGTATAGTGTCTTACAGTTTTTTACTAATTTAACCTGAAACCACATTATTATTTACTAAACATAGCTTAGTTTGGCACAAGGCTACAGTTGTGGGGCGTCCAGTAAGATTGGAACTTAATATTCTGCTAACTTAGTATAAGCATTGCTTCACAAATGAAATACTCGCCTAATAGACTGAATGACATTTCTAACTTTTGGTATTTTTTTATTACATTAGATAAACTTTCAGCATCTGATATTTTTAACTTTGACATTTAACTTTTTTTGATGCCAGTAATTTTGAATGATTAACAATTTTCTTTTTATGTCCAGGCTATTGATGATGACTGCAACCAAACAGCTCAGATGACAGCAGCCTTTTTAGACTGGCCACAGGTATGTCCTTGTAAAATAGTGCATTATTTAATAGTGGTATACAGAAATTCAAAAGATAGTGAGGAAATTGCTATAATTAAAGCTCTATCCATTCTGAGAACTAAAAAACACTTATTATAAAGCCATCAATTGTTTCCTTCCTTTCTATCTTACAAACGGCCAAATGACTGGATCCTGGTGGTTAAAAATTAGTATATAAGTTTACTCTAGGATGAATGTGGAATAGATGGCATTAACCTTCAAGGTCTCTACAGGTCAGTTTAGTGTGAAAAAGGATATCATTTTACACAATATAAACTGGAAATGGCCTAATTGTAGGCATCTATGTAATTCTTGCTTCCCTGCCGTCTACATTCTTCAAAGATTTAAATGCAAATTGCAATCTTTTTTTCTTTCTCCTCACTAAAGTCTTTTCATTCTCTTTCACTTGTCTTGTGTCCTAGTGGCATTATCACTCTGAATGGGGTGAAATTACAGTGGATTTGCAGTGCCTAAATGGTTAGCAGCATTGAAAATGGTATCAATGAGCTGATTTCAAACATTGACTGAGATAATCTTGTAAACGGATGCTTATTATATTTTTTCATTATCATATTTTATCTAATTATTAGTTTTGAATATTTTTTTCTTTGGCTGTAAGCTTTGCTATTTTGAACATTCTTTTTGTTCATGAAGTAGTTGTAGGTTTAATGCACTAATGCCCTTGGGAAAGTCATGAACAGGAATAAATGACATTGAACAAATGTTTTTTTTTTTTTTGTTTTTTATTAAAAATAATACAGTAATTATATAAGTAATTAAATAATGATCATATTAATAAAAATTAAATAATGATCATATTAATAATAAAAAATAATACAGTAATTATATAAGTAATTAAATAATGATCATATTAATAAAAATTAAATAATGATCATATTAATAATAAAAAAAAATACAGTAATTATATAAGTAATTAAATAATGATCATATTAATAAAATTAAATAATGATCATATTAATAATAAAAAATAATACAGTAATTATATAAGTAATTAAATAATGATCATATTAATAAAAATTAAATAATGATCATATTAATAATAAAAATAATACAGTAATTATATAAGTAATTAAATAATGATCATATTAATAAAAATTAAATAATGATCATATTAATAATAAAAAATAATACAGTAATTATATAAGTAATTAAATAATGATCATATTAATAAAAATTAAATAATGATCATATTAATAATAAAAAATAATACAGTAATTATATAAGTAATTAAATAATGATCATATTAATAAAAATTAAATAATGATCATATTAATAATAAAAATAATACAGTAATTATATAAGTAATTAAATAATGATCATATTAATAAAAATTAAATAATGATCATATTAATAATAAAAAATAATACAGTAATTATATAAGTAATTAAATAATGATCATATTAATAAAAATTAAATAATGATCATATTAATAATAAAAAATAATACAGTAATTATATAAGTTAGTACATCTCCCCTTCCAATGTTTTTTTTTATCTTAAGAATAGAATTTCATTTTAGGTCCTAAATTTGTTTATATTTGTTTTTGCAAATGTTTGTAAGGTTAAAATAGAACTATTCTCTTAATTGGTTGGAAGCAATGATTTTGATAAAATAAACATTCCTGAACCAATTGAAGACTCAACATCTTTTTAAAGCAGTCCGTACAAAGTATAACAAACTCGTGATTATATTTATTTTCAGTTATACTTTGTAGCTTTGAACAACTAACGCTATTTTCAAATATGTTCATCATAATTCTTTGTTTTTAAAGTAAAACGATTGACTGATAGATATTCATTTAATTATGAATTAAAAAAACCCAAACATTTTTGCTTTTATAAGCAAGAAGTGTCCTTTTGTTATATAACATTTTGATATGTCCCGGAAAGGTATATATTTGAACAAAGTAGCTAAGTGGCTTTGGCTACTATAACCAAGTAGAATATGGTAGCAGTAATCGACTGGTACACGTCGTAGTTGCAGGTAAGAAGTGTAGATCAATGGCGTAGTCCAGTGGGCATCGTTATAGACTTACCTATCAGACTAAGGCTCTGACTCTGTCGTACCTACACATCCGTCGGTATTTATGACGGACACCAGCCAATCATATTCCACTGAGGGGGAACATAGGTGTATGCATATTCCATTATATCACATTTAATAGAATTTCTATCACAAAATGTGCAATATCTTAATAGCTGTTTTTAACAGCATCTGATGTAATTTTTTTTCTTTATCATTTTACCCCAAGCAAAGCGATAATGCCACTATAATGCAAGGGGTTACTGGGAGCGGAAGGGAATGAAAAAACTTTAGTGATGAGAAAGGACAATAAAAGAACAGGAAGACAGAAAATTGCAATTGACATTGCAATTAAATTTTTGAAGAGTGTAGATGGCAGAGAAACTAAAAACAGGAAGAGAGTCCATGAAGTGCAAAAAAAAAAGAAACTACTAGAATAGGACTAGCTGATTCAACCGTAAAACAATGAGACCTAATAGCCAATCTAGTAGTACACTTAAATACAGGCAATAGAGGTACCAAGGAGCAGAGCTCATTAGAACAACAACCATGAAAAATATAGAAAAAAACAGAAGTCACATCATAGTGATAAGAAAGTGACTGAAGTTGAGATGCCAGGTCAGGACTGATAATATTACAGACTCTTTTTAGATTTTGTCAAGAATTTCATGATATATGGCTGGAGCACCAGACCGAATAAATTCAGCAATATTCAGTATGGATGAATGGTAGATTTATAAATGTGCAAGATGGATTCTGACGAGAAAAATTGTCTGTCATGACGCAGTGAACCAAGCTTCTTAAGAGCAAACCTAGCAGTTGATTCAATATAATCTCTCCACTTCATGTCAGTAGAAAATGTGAGACTAAGAAGGTGCAATGAGTTGCTCTCCTGGAGGTTAGCATCAGCCATACTGATGGAAGGCAAAATTGGTCTGTATGATGATTAAAGGATTGCAGTTTTGTTTTGGAGGCATAAAATTAACAAGTCATTTCTTACCCCGGTTAACAACTATAAATTGAATTCAAAATAATATTTTATTAAATTTTTTATCAATAATATTTAACCTTTTCAATGTTATATATTTTAGAAAAGAGACTGCTATATCTCCACTAAAAAAAAATGTTTTCACAAACTATGAGAAGTTGCTAGTTAGCTTTATTTTCAATTGTATGACTGCATCAAGTTTACGTCAGTTGCATTGTCATTTATTTATTTTTTTGGTTCAATGCTTGTAACCATTGAATGTTCAAAACTTTCTAAAGGCTTTATTTTAATTATTTTAAATTGATATAAAATATCAAACTTTTAATTATATTTTGATATGATGAACCCCTGCCTCCCCTGACCTTAAAAGGATGTAAACAGATTTTATCCTTTTTTTTTTTTAATTTTTAATAAAACCTAAAATTAATATTTAATGCAGACTAAAACAATATTTTTTTTCTTTTGCCAGGCCACTTTTGCTTCTCGTATAGAAAAAACTAATGAGAATCTGAAAGTGACAAGAGAAATAGACGGTGGATTGGAAAATATTGAAGTAAAAATACCAGCTGTCATTAGTGCTGACTTAAGACTAAATGAACCACGTTATGCGACATTACCAAATATTATGGTAAGTAGCAATTTATAGCAGGTAATCTTGATTTCAAAAATGGAAGATCAAATTAAAAATGAAGCTTACAACAACTTTCTACATCCACATGTAGCAGCATTGAAATTTCAACATTAGTCAAATAGCTGTCCAGTCTGCACTTTCCAGTCTCAATAGTGTCTAAAAGCGTCTCCATGTCCTTGTGGGTGAGAAATTAATTCCCACCCTACAGTCTTTTTCTCACGGATGAAATGTCACAAGCCTTTCACTGCTCTGTCGCTATTTCCATGGAAAGTGCTCAGACGAACAACATTCCTTAGTTTCACCATTTCTAACCTTCATGACTATAACTCACCATGCTATGCACATTGTAGCAAACTCATTCCCTTCATATTCCATTGATGAGGTGTAAGTTCCACTTGAGCATCATCTTCTTGTGAATTGCTACTCTTTGGAACCAAATTTCCAAAAGGATGTTTTTCCAAATTGCTATAATCTTAACTTTTTCAAGTCTAGGGTTGACCGTTATCTTCCCCACATAATCACATAAACTGTGCCTCTTACTCTGTAACCCTCTATCTCGAGTGGCTCTCGGGCCTTGTACAGGGTGAACATTACTGTAAAAAGAAAATTTCAAAAGATTTTTAAATTTTTGGATCTTTTACTTTATTTTATGATTGTTAGGCCTTTATATTTTTTTTTTCCATTTTAGGAAATTGTTTCTATTTTCTTTTTATATGAACCGAACAACAAAAGATGAAATATATGTTGCTGTCATTATTTATACATTTATATTCGGATTATTGTCCTAATCTTTGTTATTGTTATCACAACATTTCAGATGTTGTGTGCTCTGGTCTTCATCAGGTGTAAATCGATCTGGGTAACCTACAAGGAATTCCAAACCAAGCTCTTGATTTAATCTACAGTGGTAGACTGTTCTCATTCCACTGGCCATGTCTAGGGATATTTTGATCTAATTCTTATTTAGTCTAGTTATTGTTCGCTAGTTTCTACTAAGTCCATGTATACACTGCACAGCCCAGGGATTGAACTCACAAAAATTCAGAGAGAAAAAAATGTCAGTCATATTATCACTTAAACAGAGTTGTCTCTGTCCTGAGATGTATTAAAAAAAATATTTGTATAGAATGATCAAAACAAATAATAAAAAAATAAATGAACAAAAATTAAGAAACTATAATGATATGAATTTTCATACAGTTTTATATAAAGAGAAAACAACAAGGTTGGAAGGCAGCTGTCTAAAAACCTTAAATAAAGAAAGAAGAAATTCCATTTATTTTTCAATCTATAAGAAAATTTGAAATTCAGTTATGTAGTTGAAATTTAAGATCCTTTTTCTTTCAAATTTCATCTTCAATTACAGACATCCCTCAATTAATGCGCATTCGATTAAAGTGTTTCTGATTAGTGTGCTAAAATTTTTATATACCAAAATTTGATTAGTGCATACATAATACTTGATTAGTGTGGTGTAACATTCTTCAGTTTAACCATAGTAATTGAAAATTGATTTTTTTTTATAGTTACTGATGTACAAGTTAGCTGCACTAATCGAGGGATTCCTGTATCTAAAGTTTAAAAGAAAAAATTTTAATATTATAATATGGGGGAGGGGGGACTGTTTCATGCTAAACGCAATCATAAGGCCATGTGTTGAGTTTTTCTTGACTATTTATATATACAGGTCAGTGGTGCATTGTGGGTAGTCTATTCTAATGGTTATTTATTTTGGCAGGAGTGGTTTGTTAATTTGTTTATTTATTTATTTATTGGATTAATTTTGTTTTTTCTTTTTTATTTTAATTTTATATATTTTTATTTATTCTTTTTGGTTTTCGATCTTTTAAGTAACGTAGTAAAAGATTTTTTGGGATGAGTTCTGATTGTTTATTTAGTAGTTTGTTTTGGTTTGGGAAGGTAATTATAGCTATTTTTTGTCTAATTTTTGAGTTGATTGTTGTAAAGGTTATTTTGGTGGGAGTGGTTTGTTAATTTGTTTATTTGTTTGGATTAATTTATTTTACTTGTTTTTTCTTATTTTTATTTATTCTTTTCAGTTTTCGATTTTTAAGTAACATAAAAATTTGTTTTCATGTCTGCATTTTGAGATAAGTTCTGATCGTTTATTTAGTAGTTTGTTTTAGTCTGGGAAGGTAATAATAGCTATTTTTTCCTCCAAGCAAAGTTTGTAGTTTTTGGATTGATTGTTGAAGGCTGATGTTCTTTTCCTTATTTTCCATATTTTTTGTGTGATTTGCATTTTGTTTTTAATTTCCCAGATATACTTAGAAAGCATTGTGCTGTTTGTGAATTTACTATTTGTGAAAGATGTGTGTACATACAGTGGTTTATCATTGGTTTATCATATATATATATATATATATATATATATATATATATATATATATATATATAATATGTTCTTTTTTCTCCATATCTCAGTCTCTGACAAAGCTTTTAAAAAAGTGAAATATGTTAGATTGATAAACGTTTCCTATTTGTTCTTATATATATATATATAATTACCACAAATAGAGAAAATTTGATTAAATGAGCAAATACATATTTTTGGGTTACAGGAGAAACTGAAAAGCATTTTTAACATCTTTATTTTAGAAAGCAAAAAAGAAGCCATTAGCCAAGAAGAAACCTGCAGATTATGGAGTTGACCTAACCCCTCACCATAAGATCCTTTCAGTTGAGGACCCCCCAGTCAGGGAATCAGGACAGAAAGTGGAATCTGTTGAAGAATTGGTTGGCAAATTAAAAGATGCTGGCATAATATCTACGTAATCTATGGTGAGTAAATGTTTTTGTATAGATTTTTAAAATAATAATAATAATACTGTTATTTGTAATAAAATTATCATTTGTTAATTTTTACTTATACGATATTTGATTATGCAAATTAATATTTTCACAATACATTTTCAAGATGAATTTACATTCATATGTTAAATATACTATGTGAATCTTTTTAATTAAATATTTCTAATAACTTATTATTACAATTAATTTCAATTAATGATGTTTTCTCTTGCAAGCCAGATCAGGCCTAAAATGGAGTACTGCTGCTGTATATGGGTAGGAACTTCCCAGTCTCAATAGACTCCCAAAGCATCTATGCAGTGTTGTGGGTGATGAATTATTTTCCATCCTTCAGCCTTTTTCCCCACAGACAAAACATTGCACATCTCTCACTGTTCTGTCAGTATTTCCATGGAAAGTTTTCAGACAAACTACATTCGTTAGTTTCACCAGTTCTAACCTTCATAGCTAAGACCCTCTAATCCACGCATGTTGTAGTGAACCACCCTAATTCCCTTCATATTTCATTGGTGAAATGTAAGTTCCACTCAAACAGCTTATTTCACTGAAATGCTATTATGTGGAGCCAACTCTCAAGAAGATGCTTTCCCTGGTCACTACTATCTTAACCTGTTCAAGTCAAGGGCTGTTATCTTTCCCTACATATCTTCATAAACTGTCCCCCCCTTACCTCTTACACTGTAACCCTCTACCTCAAGTGGTTCTTGGGCTCTGTACATGGTGAACATTATTGTAAAAACAAAAATAAATTACTCTTGTTAACACATTCATTGCTGTTTGTCTACTTGTACATCTTTATGAAATTTACATTTCCTGCTGTTGACATATACATACATTTTCAAGATATACAAAACTTACATTGCCAGCTGTCAACATATATATTCAAGACACTGTGAAATGTTGGTCCCTATCATTTGTGCTATAAACTAGTTGGTGTTTAGTGCTATTTCCAAACCAGCATAGATGTATAGTAGTTTACAACACAGCCTGTTTTTACATATTTTTATTATGTTCGGTGTTAGGGATGTCATTTAGCTTAGTCTGTGCTGCAGAGTATCCAATCAAAACAAAAATAGTAAGGCCACTGAGAAATTGCCATCAGCATCTTTTATAGTCATTTATTGCCATTAAATGACAATTTCTTATTTTTACCCCCAAGATGAGCCAGCACAGCTATAACAATGCATCAGCGAAAATGTTAAAAGATTTTTATGTATAATTTTTGTAGATTTGGTCATAAATGTGGGATCTTTTCTGTTAATTCACCCCAAATAATGTAAAGTTACTTATCACAAATATTAATTCAGCCTAAGAAGTTATAAATTTTAAATCAAAATTAGTTCAGCTTGCCTTGCAACAACTCCAATCCTCAGAAGGAAAAATTACCAAAAAATCAAGGAATTATTCACATTTCTTAAGTACGGAGGATGTTTGAGGTATTTTTATAAAAAATTTTTTTTTGGCTTGTTTATTGTTGACCCCACATTTAGAAATAGCACACTGTAGTTGCACAGATCTGGGGCAATCACAAAGGTCAACCCAGTCAGAATGCAATGGAAGGATCTTACTTTGGGAGAATTTGGTATGAACTTCAGTAAATATAAATTCTTTTTATTTTGGGGTGAAAAATCCTAAAAATGTATTTGTTTTTTTTTTGTATTTTTTCTTTCCACATTGTAGACATAAACATGTTTTATTTTAATATTTTTTTTCTTTTTTTCAGGTTTAGTTTAATTTGAATTGGTTACTGTCTTCTAGATTGAACAGAGAAAAAAAACGAATCTTCCTTACCCCAGTTACAGAATTAGATGGGATGATTTAGGATTAAGCATTGAGCAGGAACAGTTTCTGAAAAATGTGATTACAAAAATTTTGTTTTTTTTTCCCCAATGGATTTTTTTCAATCTGTTGAAACAAATTAAAAAAGTGTATATGATTTTTTTTCAGTGTTAATCTTGTTTTTTTTATTTTCTATGAATTACTTGAAAGACGCATTATTCCTGCCATTGTGAAGAAAGAGAACAAAACAGAACATGTGGATTGTGATTTCTTTTAATGCCAGTAATCCGTTTCATGGCTAACCTGGCGTTTTCTTCTTCCTCCTCCTCCTCCTCCTTCTTTTGTCTTTACTAATGAGACAGTCTCTCTTTCTCCTGTCTCCATTCTTAAAAGTCTTATCCATGATATATTGACAAATTCAGATGCAATCGTCAGGCCGCCTGATGATTGCGTCCAGCATGAAACAGCCTGTTACCTCTGAGTGTTGACTTCAATGTTCACTTTTATATTTATATTTACATACACTCTATCTCTGATATTGAGCACTTTATCCCATAAATATAGCACACCTTAAAACTATGTTTCTTTATTTATATAATATATATATATATATATATATGTATATATATATATATAATTTTTAATATTCATGGATGTCGATTTGGCATGTCAGTCTGCATATCTATCATTTCCATATTGCAAATGGCAGACTAAACATGCAAAGCAACATTACCTTTTCAATCCCTGGTAAGTGCATTGAATGTTACCACACTCCCTGCCTGATCTCCTGATGACAAAGTTGACAGTGGGGGTACCAGTCTCTTTAGTCTGGTACTTCTTTGCAATAGGACAGTCACTGCTTATTCTCCGGTTGGGTTGATAGATGTGCTAGGGTCAGAAACAACATCTTTGGAGTGAATAGGCACACTAAAGGTTGGCTCTACCAGTCTCTTGCCCTCCAACAATGTGCCACTGCTATTTGTGTTGGAGTCCAGCTCAACCAAGGAAGTTTTTAATTAATTTTTCTTTTTTCCTTCCATTTGATTGATTTAGAGTTTATTCTTAGATTTTAAGAATTTTTTTTTTTTTTTGAGATAATAATGATTTAGTGATACTAGTTTTACTAATTTACTCATAACTGGAAAGAGAATAGGTAAATTCATACTTTTCCTAAGTGTATTTGCATGTAAGTGAATGTAATGAATTCCAATTAACAATTCTGAGCCATTATCCATTACACCACCCACACATCCAAGCTTAAAGCACTTGGTATTCCCAAGTGGTCACCCATCTCGTTACTGACCAGGCTCAGTGTTGCTTAACTTCATTGATTGTACGAGGTAACTGATGTTTCAATGTGTTATGGCTATAAGCCATCTTCCAGTTGAATATAGATCAGCAGATAGTGAATACAAGAACTGTGAATACTTCTCTGACAAAGTGTTTTTGGCTATTTTCAAGCTTCAGGCCAATTAAGGTCAAGACTATAAAAGTCAGAATTTTCAAAATGGTTAGAATAGTGAAGAGCATATTATCAGAATCACATGAATAGTTCTTCATTATCTATTTTCAGTTATGAAGATGTTTAAACAAAAAATTGCAACTTCCCTTGTTGGTAGTCTTTGATAGAACTTGTGTTAAAATTGCATGAAGATACTGCTATAAAAGGCAAAGAAAATGATTTCCCTCTTACAGACATGTTGTGCATGTGTGTATCTATGTATGTGTTTAGAAATAATAGGTCCTTACTAGATTAAATATTAGTTAGATTTTATATGTATATGCTAAATTTGTAACCTGTAGGTGATGTTACTTGCTTTGTCAAATTTTCTTTATAACACATTGGTTCTCTTATAAATACCGTTTGTTTTTAGTTTGGCCCTCTCCCCATCATTTTTTTATTTATTTATTTTTTTTTCCTCTCTCTCTCTCATCTTCTGGATTTTAAGTTTAGACCATATCGTTTTTTTATTGTGTGTAGTGTCACCACAAATGTATACACACTTTTCCGGTGTCTGTTTTTTAATTTAATGAAGGTCAGTGATTCGGTAGCGATTTGGGCATCAAAAAAATGATTCATAGTTATCCGTATCTCACTCATTTAAACCGTTATTTAACTCCTCTCTTTAAAACTTCTCTCTGTTAAATTTTAATCCCCACCTTAACCTTTAGGCCTTTCGTGTTCTTTCTTCTATTACACCCCCCTCTCTAAAGCTTTCATACATCTCACTTTCAAACTTGTTTCCCACTCCCGCACATACACTCTCACTGAAATTTTGTTTTTTGCACCTGGAGTTATATTTTCTTTTTGAATTTGTAGGTCTGATGAATTGGATCGTGATTATGATTCCAATGTAATAAATTATAACCATGGAATATTAGTGTTTAAGCTTTTTATTTTATATATATATATATATATATATATATATATATTTTCATTCCTCGTCATGGTAGAGGGTTCACTTGTCTCTGTGATCTCAAGAGTGAAGCCATCTAGAGTTCCAACTCCTGTAAGGCTACCCATGGCAGTAAAGTTGAAGAGGAAAGATGAGACTGAACACAATCAACACCTGAAGACCCCAATGGAAAAATAAACAAAGCTCTATACAATCTCAACAGCCAAACCTGGCAGAAGAGGGCAGTGCTAGTTGGGCTGGCATAACCAAGGTAGACCTTGACAGACCAAGCAGGTGTGCCAGATCTCACCTGTCTCAATCCTCTTTGAGGCACTTCTAGCCAAGTGTGTAGGCTTCTCCATTATGCAGAGTTGTCCACTATAATCAATCATCTCTGCCACTTCCACCGGGGTTGGGGGGGATGAAATATGGAGAGGATGACAATCCAGATGTAAGCTGGTGCCAACAATATACACTAGTTGCTACAAAGAGTAGTGTGTCCTATTTTCTGTCTGAATTTCCATGATGAGGAGTTATCATTATTTACACTACTTACATACAGACTATTTTCCTTATCTTTCATTATCACACCATTTCAGCCATTGTGTCCTCCAGCCTTCATCAGCTGTATGCAGTTACCTGGATTGATAAAGGGTGTTTCATTAAAATGGATCAAAGTCAGGAGTAGGTAAATCAGTGTTATTGGTGAAAATTTATTTATTTCTCTATTGAATCATGTTATTTAAGTCGTGGCAATTATGTGTGAAAAATAATATCGCCCAAATGTCTGCAAAATCTAAAAGAAAAAATCATTAGACACTTAAACTCACATTTAAAATCGGTCCAAGTTATTGAAACATCCTTTATATACACCTCTTTCTCTCTCTTACTTTTCTCATTCTTTTAAAAACCAAACAGCATCTTTAATATATCTTTTCTTCCATCTATCTTCAAATCCTCACAATCAAACAGGATCATAACATACATGCTAACTAATGAACAAGGAGGGTTATGATAATATATTGAAGTTTTTAATAGTCTTTATTTGTTGCAAGAAATGAACTTTGGAGTGAACATCTATAAAAATTGATACACAATAATAACTGAATGAACAGAAAAGAAATACTGTTTCTATATTCTCACTATTAACACAGAATTTCAATGAAAGTGTATTGTACTTCTATGGCATTTATTAGGTTAATTGCCTTGTTTTGTTAAATGAATAACATTTCCCATGACCAAAATAAAGCAGATCAAATTACCTTTTTTGTTTTAGTCTTCATAATGTGATACAGGGTTAAAAATTTCAGATATTTTGTTAAAGTTCATTACTGCCAGAGGCTAAGACTAACCTAACAGTTATTCTGCAAACTGGTTCAAATTTTGGCTAACAAACATTAATAGAGGTCAAAAAGATATGATCATTTTCCCATTATCAAATTGTTACAGTACAAAATATAGTTGTCTCAGTATGAAATGTATTCTTTCAAACACCTTTTGCTAAATGTATTTGATATAGATTCTTTAATAATGTCTTTTGAGAAGCTCTCCAAAAGTCAAACATCTCTCGATGACTGCTTTCAGCATGTTCTACTTTTAATATCAAAATTTTTTGGATAGTTGGAAGTTTTTGGAGGATTTTATTTTAAGTTCATGCATTGACTGTAAAGAAGCAACCTGACCAAATGGTAATGATAAAATGAACCATTTTGATACAGGTATATTTACCCAGCCTCCTCAGCAAGGTTGGATGTGACACAAGGTCATTTTAACATGGGGAACACCCTACACATACTTATGCATATGGGCCAAGGACAAAAAATGATTTTTATCCAGACCCTGCAACCACTGTTGTGCTGGCATTGGTATTACACTAATCCAATGTGATGAGGAAGGTGTTGCCACAGGATTGGAATCTCCAGGGCTGAGCAACTTTTCCCATCTAAAATGAGGAGAATCATAGCTTCACTTACAGCACAGGGATGTTAACCATGCTTCAGTAAAACCTCATTGGCAATGGTTATCTCTTGTGCCATGTAAGTATAACCATTTTGATATAGGAAACATTCAACAATCACTGACGGAACAGTTTGTGTGTGTTTTTATTTTTAAATCACTTCATCCCAAGCAAAGCAATAAAGTCACAAAGACTCAAGGGGTCACTGAGTGTGAAAGAATATGAGAAAAAGAAAAATGTTAAGGAGAGAAAGAGAGAGCAATAAAAGAACAAAACTTGAGGAGGCAGAATGTAACAATTGACATCACATTTATATTTTTCAAGATCAAAGTTGACAGGGAAGCAAGAAACCGGAAGAGAGTTCCACAAGCGAGAAGTGTGAGAGAAGAAACTGTTAGCTAAATTTTACCATAAGTTCTATGCTATTTCAACTGTAAAATGACAAGACTTAGCTGCCAATCTAATACTGAACTTAAATTTATAAAATCTAGGTACCAACAAGGAATAATCATCAGAACAATTACCATGAAAATATTTATAGAAAAGACACATGGAAGCTATGTTATGATGGTAGGAAAGTGACTGAAGCTGAGATGCTAGGTCAGGACCAATAACATTGCAGATTCTTCTTAGGATTTTATCAAGAATCTCTAAATTTATAGAAGTACCAAACCAAATGCGCCAGCAATATTCAATGCATAGATGAATGGTAGACTTATGTATGCAATAGATTTTGATTGTCTAGTATGAAACAGTGAACTAATTATCCCAGCAGCAGACCTAGAAATTGATTCAATATAATCTTTCCACTTCATGTCAGTGGATAATGTTAGCCAGAGAAGCTGCAATGAGTCACTCTCCCAGAGGTTTTATTTTTTAGAATTATTGTTAATTGAAATGTATAAAATTTTTTTTTACTAAAACAGTTTTTCAGAAAATTAAACTTCTCAAGTTCAGTAACTGTTATTGTTCTTTCTATTACTAATAACAGTTTCCTTCCAAATTTTTAGTTTTTTGTTGTGTGGAAAGCTAACAGTTGGTTTATCATTAGTGCCTCTTCTAGTTATCTGTGCTACCCGATTTTTTTTTTTTTTTTTTGCTGTTCAAGTGATTTGCTTTTTGTTATTGAAGCTCTTTGTAATTTTGTAGTGCCAGTCTATAGTGGATGATGAAGGGCCATTTTTAACCATTGAGCTGAGGAACAGTTCTATACAGCTGATAGTTTAGACATTTCTGAATTAGTTGGATGACATCTATATGAAAATCTACATTTGATAAGGCTATTTCAGAACAGGACTTGAATTTCAGGTGAACATCTTGGTTTTGTAGTATCCTACATTACTGAACAAAATCTAGCTATCATGTATTCAACTTCTCTTATATGAAATAACGGCAAGGCATTTAAAGTGTTGTAGAGGTCTCAGAGTGATGATATTTCATCATGGCTAAAAATAGAAATCGTCCTTAGAAAAGACCAAGTTTGTGATTTTTTTCAAGAACACCTTTCCTTTCTTTTAACACCAAAATCTGTGTGATACTAGAATTTGTGTTCCATAACCCACTAGACAGATCAGTAGGACTTGATTACCAATATGACAGTCATGAAAATTTGACTACTACAAACCAAGAAAAAATAGTTTCTGAATCTTATTAAAGATTACACAGCTTAATCCTCAAAAGAATTCAGGACAGATACATTCAAGTAAGTTAAACAAAAAAAAAAAAAAATACATAATACAAACAAATAATCATAATGCTAAAACATTTATGTACTGTGTCACATATTACATTTTAACACACACCAAATAAAACATGTCTGTAAATTGATTACCAACATGTAATTACAAAAAAAGAAGAATGTCTCAACTCGATATCCTTTTGTTTTTTCTGTTGCATCTTTTTCTTCAGCATTAACCTGGAAGATTTTTCTGCTACAATTTGGAGCTAGATAAAGTTACAGTAACTTGTTCAACTTTTTCTTTTACTACTACAGCCAAAACCCCACACTCATAATATTAGTAACCTCCAACCATTATTTGCAGCAGTGTTGACATACATTACCAATTGCTTCAGTGTTTAGGATTTATCAATTCAACATTGTGAATTTTTATGATGGGTTCAGGTTTCATCACTACTTATTGTCATTTAAGTTCTATTAGGCCGTTTGGAAAATGATTTCCGATTTTATTACACATTCTTAATGATTATAATGTCCTTTTTGTTAATTTTATATCAATCTCTTTGAGAATTTAACTTGAAACATTTTATACCCCTCATGTTGAACATGAAAAAAAGATTTATTAATTTTGATTAGTGTTGTATCAACCTCTATGGGTTATTTAATGCCAAAATCTAAATATTTTGAATGCAACTGTATGCCTTCAACTACAGATAAAATGTATTGTTGATCCCTTTTGCTATAAAATGTATTGCTGGTATTTTTTACTATAACAATGTATTTTTATACTTTCATAGTGTTTTTATTTTTGTTGAGAGGGATCAATATTTGACCATAGCTGGGACCCTAACAGGTGTTACTAGCCCAGGTCAGGGTGGACCTGCAAACAACAGTAATTAAGATGTGGTTCCATGCTTCTCAAAACCTCTAATTTCCTGATCAGAGGCCTTGCTGCCAGATGTAGTTTATCATTATACCCAGGACTCCATGAAAAAAAGAGATGCGTTTATTTTTTTGGTATGAGTTGAAGCTTAGTCATAATGCTTCTCAAACTGCTGCCAACATTAACAGTATATAGGGTGAATGCCCCACTTGTGATTGGACAGTATGGTGCTCATTTCTGAAGTTCCTCAGTGGGGATACAAGTCTTGAAGATCAAGGTGGTAGAGGATATTCATTTGCAATTGATATCTGAAAACAAAATCCACATTGAAATGTCAGAGAAATGTCTCAGTAAATGGGTGTCAGCATTTTAGCAATATCAAACCACCTCAAGAAAACTGGTAAGGTGGAGAAATGGGTTCTGTATGAACTCTGGGAAAGTTAAAGAATTCATCATTTTGAAGTGTGTTCAATGCTGTATCTGAAAAATTCAAGCGATCCATTTCTTGATTGAATAGTGACATGATGAGAAATGGATCCTTTCTGACAATTATAAATGATCAGATCAATGGCTTGATTATGATGAAGGGCCCAAAGACTTCCCAAAACTAAAATTACACCAAAAGAATATTATAGTGAGTGTCTGGTCATCCACCATTGGCGTTATCCATTACAACTTTCTGGAATCTAACCAGAGCATCACTGCTGAAGTTTACTGCCTGCACGTGGCAAAAATGCACATTCAGTTAAGCAAAATGCAACTGGCAATGATTAATCGACAAACTCCAATTCTGCTTCATGTCAATGCTTAGCCACATGTTGCCATGATGACACTGCAGAAGATTACTGACTTGGGAGACAAGACTTTACCACATCCACCATATTCCCCTGATCTCTTACCCACTACCAATTTTTCAAGCATCTTGACAATCTTTTTAAGTTAAAAGACATTCTGTTGCAAAGAAGCAGCAGAAACTGCATTCCAAGAATTTTTGCCATTCAAACCTTTAGATCACAATATTTATCATTTATAAAGAAATAGCTATGAAAACAAAATTTTTTTTCATAAATTTTAAACCTGTCTGAGAACAAGAAAATTTCAATAAAAACTACGAGAACTGTGGTTACAAATTTTATATAAAAAAAAAAAAAGCATTTTCTGGCCATTTCGTTTATTTGCTCTTACCACAAAAATTCACTCCAACAGGATATATACTTTTTTTCTTGAGAACTGACAACAAAAATGTTAAACACTATTTATTAGAGTGTTTATTTATAAGAATAGTGTTTAATGATTTTGTTGTCAATTCTCAAGAAAGAAAAAGAGAATGCCTAAATTCAGTTTTATATGTTTGAGTTTTACTAAAATTATAAAAATAACTTTTTAAAACAATAAAAATTGACAAGGGAGTAAACAATAACAGCAATGTCAAGAGAAAAATCATCCTTTTGACATACTGTTTATTTTAGGGGTACATATGTTAAACTTTGCCAAACTTTAAAGAATTAAGTGTTCTACTTTTTTTTTCTCAACACTCACTTTATTGAACATGTCTAGTAGTAGTGAAAAGTTCTTATCCTCACCAAGAAGCCCTTCCCCAAAAAATCAAAAAATCTGACACTTGGTCATATTTTGGTCAGTGGATCAGACCAAGAACATTTCAGCATCCCCCTCAGATTTATTACTTTCTTCCATTATCTTCAGCTAAACTTTCAAACAACTTCAGAATTTCTGCTCTCAGAACAATTTATGATTTTCAGAAAAGAACTGTTTTAAGTGCCTTTTGCAATCTTCCAGGAAATTAAAAAAATACAGAGAGTTGAGGTGTTGAATATAAAATCAATCAGCTAACAAATTTTATATTTGTATTAACCCAATACATACATACATCCACATATATATGTGGAGACATGGTTGAGTAATGGATCGTGGCTCAGATTGAGGTATCAGAGTTGAGTTCATTACATTCACTTACATGTAAATGTCCTTGGGAAAGCTATGAATCCATCCCTTCTCCTCCCAGCTATGGATAAATAGTAGGACAGACTGTGTCCTATAGACTTGCTTGTTAACCAGTTTTGGAGAAGAACATCTCTGAATTCAAAACCTGAGGAGGGTCACTTGGGAACCATGTGGCACTATTGTATTCAATTCTTACAAAAAGTGTAAGCAAAAAGCCTTCCCTACTATGATCAAATCAGATGTGTGGATAGTCTGAATGTTTAGTTCTAAGAACTGAGTTGTTATACCCTTGTACGTCAAAAATGACAGGAGAGTCCAGTATATACAAAATCCACCAAAAAGATGTATACACACTTCAGGAGAGGAAAAACTTCTTTCATAGTTTTAGCAAATTGTGAAACCATTGCTTACTGTATTATGGCATTACCCTCATAGCTGTAGCACCAACAAGTTCAAATTGATGTTGTGTATCACAGAAAACCGACTACATTGATGACTCTTAGACAAGAAATTGAAAAGGCATGTGCAGCAATCCAATGGGACACTTTGGCCAACGTTGCCCAAGCAATAGTTTGCCATAATAATAAATGTCTGGAAGCTAAAAGTCACCATTTTGAGCATCTCTTGAGATCATAGAGGCCAAAAGTAAGCTGTACTAATCTCATGATGTCTGAATAAATTTAGTATTACATTATCTATAAAAAATTTTGAAGTGTGAATACATTTTTTGGCAAACACACTCTCTCTCAGTGTCCACTCGTATGTATGTATGTGTGTGTATATATATATATATATATATGAAAAGTTAAAAATAAAACAGAAAACTCCATTAGTAGTTGGGAGTATAATAAAAAGTTAAAGTGAAATATAGAAAGAAATTGCACTCTATGCATGGAGGAAAAACTACAAATTATAGAATTTAAGAATGTGAATAATATAAATAAAAAGAATGCCTTTATTTCAAATTCTCAGCACTGACATTTCTTATACAAAATGTGAAAAAGCACTAAATCTTGGAAATACTATTAAAAAAGCTACCCATTTTGAGGAATCACAAATGAAACAATGCTGTGAATAAAAGAAAAATACTTTATATGTATTAAAAAGATCTTTTCAGGGAATTTCAAATAGAGCACTCTTATATAAGAAAAGGAATATACAAATAATAAATATATATTTTTATTACTTCAAATGTTGTGGTAGATACTCATATTTGAAATAAATGCTCCATTTTTATTTTTACTTTAAACAGTGTATATTATGGCTATCGGCCTGTGTAATTAAGAAATTTTCATAAAGAAAATGTGCTCTCCAGCAGGAAACAAATCTGTGTCCCACTTTGTAGGAGAAACTGCCATTTGATCTGGCATGCTTTACCACTCAGCTATAGACAGTGTCACAGTACATTGAGGCACTGTTTTCTCTTAGGAAGAAAGTGTGCTTTCCTTATAAGATATTTTTCACAAAATCCTATATCTGCTCAGTTTTGTATCCGAAACATAAACAAAGCAATTTCTAAGAAATTAATGTACTTATTTTTAATTTGGCATTTTTTATTATTTAAACGATATTATAGTTTGAAAGAATAAAACCATCGGATTAAAAATAATTCTTTAGAATTGAGATAAAGATATGTATTTTTATATATAAAGAACAGTATTTGGGAAATTTTATGACAAAGTGGGAAAAATTTATTTGTGATGTGTTTCGTCCTTCATTGAACTAAATTTGTTATGTTGCTCATGTGCATGACAGAGAGGTACTAGGAATTTTAAAATGTTATTTTTTTTATCTAGAAAATTCCCAGCATCCATCTGTTGTGCACATATGTAGCCCTAGCAACATAACAAATTTAGTCTGATGAAGTCTTGAAGGATGAAACCTGTCACAAGTAAACTTCTTTAGAATTAAACATATTTTGTTACTGTAAACTTACTTTTGCATCCCCCTACACACCCATGCACATAAGAGGGTGCTGAAAAGTTCTCAGCCTGACCTACTTCCTAAAATTTGACTAAATTTTTTTTCTTTCTTTTTTTTTTTTTAAATCTTTTTGATTTGTGTTTTCAGTACCAAACATAAAAAAAAAATTTAGCTTTCGTTTCTCGGTAAAAAAAAAAAAAAAGTAGCAGAAAAAAAAAAATTCCTGACATATGTTGTTGCATCTAAGTAGGCACGTCAGAGGAAGGTACATGTGGAGAAAACTAATTTTAGAATTATGCTGCTATTTCGCCCCAAGATGGTTGAGGGGATACGGGTATTTTTGTGAAACTAAACTCGGAATTTGAACTCTGCTCGGCGACTCCTCTTTTTTTCACGCCAATATCCGTTACACTAAAACGCGAATAAGTAAATAATAACATGCGGGGTAAAATTTTCATGGACTTTTTTTTAAAAATAATGTGTATCTTATATGCAAATAAATACGGTCTGATAAGCTTCTTCTTATATTTGGTATTTTTTTTTACCACAGAATTCAAATGCATTGAAATGAAATTCAATGTTGGCTTTTTTTAATTACCACCAAAGAAAATTGTTAGTAGTGAAGAAATGTTGTTAAGCCGTCGTACTTGTAAAAAAAAAAAAATAAAAAAATATAATTGTAACTTACATCGGTAAATAAAACTTTTATTTTAAAACTTCTCTAGCAACAATATTTCTAAAAAAAAAAAACATATCTTTATTTTTTAACAATTTCAAAATTTTAAAAACAGGGCACAAAATCTGATTTACTTTTTTGGTCTTTGAAACATAAAAACCCGCCAAAGTCTTTTTTTTTTTACCGTATTTTTATCCCTAGATTTCAAGAGTGTATTTTATTTTCATTTATCTTTTTTTTATCAATCTTTTTTTTTTTTTTTTTTTTACACTACTCACCCCAACTCTAATTTAGGTTTAATTTCAAATTCATTAACAAACAACAAGATTCTATGCCATGGTGTTCATGGTGTATTTTTAATAACTTCTTGCGTTAAAAAAAAAGAAAAAATGTTATACTACTAACTCTACTGACTACTTTTTCTTAAAGTCTCTGACTGGTTGTTCGTGGTTCAAACGGTGAAGAATTCCGAGTTTTGTTTAAAATTTTACTACTATTTTAGCGAACATTTTGAATTCAACAACAATAACCTCACAATTTACTGCGGTCAGTTTGTGTTTGCAAACAAATAAATTAAGTAATCGAATTTCAATAGCTCAACGGGTAAAAACGTTGGCCGACTATGGAAGCAGGGAACGAACTATTTCCCATTATCAATTCTCATATAATCATTTGTTTTCTTGAAAAATGTTGCCGTAAATATAATCACATACATTTCATTTTAAATTTGAAAAAAAAATATTCGTATCCATCATTATGACGCGAAGCCTGTGTTTCGGTGCAAACCATAATGGCTAGCGATACACATCTTCTACCTCCTGCCAATCTCAACTCCCTGTCCATCCCCCAGCAATCATTATCTCCCTCCCTATTATTCGTATAAATTCTGTTGGCTTCCCTGATACGTTTGCAGCACTGGGGCCTTCCCAAAGAACAGGGTGATCGATCGTACTTTTGTAACTGACAGGCGACTTGTCATTGATCCAGCGTTTCGGTGATTACTTATACGCTACTGATATGATTAATGCCATCTTTATAAGGTGGGCCGGGCCTTGATCCCGAGATCATTAGACCGTAAGATCACGATAAATGTCTTCAGGGAGTCTCTGGCTAACTAACGGGAACAAATCCGGGGATAACTAATTCTCCCTTAAGTAGGATGGCTTAGGATTCAAATTGTAATATTAAGCCATTTGGGTTGCGGAAACGCCATTAGCCTTGAGTTGTTACGGTTTGTTGGGCGGGTTTATTCTGTTGGAAGAGAATAATAGAATAACGTGATCGTTTTAACGATCGATAGTTGGAAAGGATGTATTCTCTTATTCAAGAATAGTGAAAGAATAAAGAATTAATAAATATCAGAACTAGTTTTGTATTACAAATTCCAGTTTGACAAGTTTAAGATGTTTAGACATTTTTAAAAAAAATTAAATTTACTTTTGAAGAGATAAAATATGAAATTTATTTATTCAAAGAAAAAAATAGTTACATAAGGTTTCTGTTTGTGAAGAAGTTTACTTTCAAATTTTGGAAGCCTTTAAATGTATATATATATATATATATATATATATATATATATATATATATATATATATATATATATATATATATATTTTTAGCTAAATTCCTAAACTGATATTTTTTAATTTTATTTTTAAATACCATATCCCTTCAAGTTATAGGTGATAATGTCTCTCCAAAGATTCTTTTTTTCTTTATTATATGTGAATTGCCATGAATTCTTAGGAAAGATAGTGGAATGCTTTCTGCACACTTTGGAATTCAGAGTTTTCCTTCTTTTAGACTGGTTGCCACCTAATCTACTCTTCTATTTAGTCAATAACTGGAGGTTGAGATGGATACATGTTTTTTCCAAGGACATTTGTGTAAAAGTGAAAGTAACAGGTAAAGCTGGAATGAACTCTTCACACCAATTCAGTGGCAGACTGGCTAGGGTGTCATCATGCAAAAGGCAAGTGGGCCCCTAATATCAAATAAAAGTGCAATAAAGAAACAAACTGTTTTAGTAATAAAAAGGAACAAAAACTTTATAAAGTCATCTGCACACTCTCAGTTACTCAAGTCCAATGTGAGACAACATTTTCAGAGCTGAAGATCATAAAGACAAAGTTAAGAAATTCACTATCTGAGGCGAATTTGGTATTAGATGAATTGGACAAAAGCAATTAATGCCAGATTCACACAATCATCTAATGAACACAAATTATTACTCTTAATGTAGTGGATTGTGTTGTGTCCATAAAAAATACATAATTAATTATACTGCTACTGTGTCATGTTCATAAAAAAATAGATAAATAAAAATTAATTATGATGTCAAAAATAATTAAAATAATTATAACAATTATAATTATCATTAATTCACTCTTTCTAAACCAATGATAATCAACCCTGCTTTTCTCCTCTACACACTCAAACCTGTGACATTCTCACTATGAGAGAGGCAGTCGACATGGACAAGCTGTTAACATGTGCATTAACAAAAATTTCAGCTCTTTTTTCCTTTTTCAGGCCATAATAGTGACATTTATCTCTTAGCACACAACAAAAATTGGAGGTAAGAAAACCCCAGACAACTTTTATTTTCAAACTAATTTATCTGGACTCTCATTACATGCATCTATAAAAAAAACTTACAAGAAAGACTGTATACATTTTACTTATTCTTTATCTTATTGTCAGATTTCAATCCATATTTGATCTACATTTGCCCACAAACTCACAATTTTACTCAGTATTACTGTCTCTAGTGTCTCCAATATCACATAGCAACCAGATAATAAATGATACTCATTTTGTTGTTTCCACATCTTGTTTTTTCTCATTTTTATGAATATTTTTTTATATATATAAATGTTAAGGGGTTTATAATTATTTACACAAACTTATAACTCCCCTATAATTGCATGCAATGCTCTATTATGCTTTTAAACTATCTATTAATATGCAAATTGTGCAGTAAACTATTTAAAAATATCAACCAGTTACTTAAAATTAAAAATAATAAATAAAAAATTCAATTATAACATTCTGCATTTACATTTGGTATCTACTGCTACGTAATATGTACAGTACATGTACATTGTAATTAGTAAGAAATACACATTTTTCCACTAGAACATTTTAACTGTACCCTTTTTTCCATTTGTATTGTTTGAAAATTTTATTTATTTGTCATGAAAATTAAATGATAGCATTGTAATCATGGGTGCTCTCTCTTTTTCTCTTGGCAACCAATATTTTTAGACCCAATATGCTGCTGTGTAAATTTTAATCCAATCACCATTACACTACATAATGTCAGCATTTTAAAATTCTAAAATATCTCATCTTGTTCTTATTTAGAACTGCTCAGTTATTGCTTACCCTGTTTCTGTTGAGTCTGGGTTTTTCCTATTGGATTAAAGTGTTGGTCTGTGAATTTGGTGAAGTAGTAATTTTGAGTTCAATCTCTAGGCTGAGTAGTACAAATTTAAAAATATGTTAACATCTACAATTACAGTCTGCAAACATTAAAACCTTGGATCTTTATCATAACAAAGTGAATCTGTCTATATTTTTGAGATGAGGTATTGTAACTATTTACACTGTTCAGACTGTTGTCCTCATCTTTCTTGCCATATTCACATTCGGCCATTGTACAATCTGGCCTTCTACAACTGTTCCCAAGGACAAATAGCCTAGTGGCAAAAAGTGCTGGCTGAGTGATCCAAAAAAAATGTGACTTGACCCAAAGAGTTGTGAATTCAATATCTGGCCACAGTAGTGGAAACAAAAACTTGGAGAGTTGAGTTACTGAAGGGAATGAACTGAAACTGATATGTCCAAAAAGCATAGCACGTGGGATTAGAACAATCTATTCCTGTAGACTAAATACAGTGTAACCCGGATATAAGAGAGATTTTCTCTGGTCCCAAATTAGATCCTGTGTTAATGTATATAAAATAGACCCGGATATAAGAGATTTCTTCTCTGGTCCCGACAACTCTCTTATATCCGGGTTACACTGTAAAGGGTTTAGTTCAAAATTTCAGCATATATCACCTGAAGAAGGCAGAAGCATATAACAGCTGAAACATTGTGAATATAGCATTAAAGATGAGGACAACAGTCTGAGCAAGGTAAATAGTGTTAATAACATGAATCCTGTTTCCAATATATTTGGTTATTTAATCACAGATTCAATTGGCATGGTCTGGGAATATAGGTAGGTGATACTTGAGACATCTTTACTGCTAACTCTGCCTTTTCTCGTGTTAGAGTAATGGGCCAGATCTTCCCTTTTGGCCAGTGAGAATTCCATTGGCCTCTGACTCTACATCTCTCTTCTTCTAACCATCACTCTCCAGTCACTCCTAGTACCTCTCTGCCCATCTTTGTATCATGATGTTCAGCTTTTTGACTCTGCTTCACTACATCTCAATGGATGGCATATCAATCACTCCTTAATAGCTGGCTCATAACTTACTTAAACTGTAACTCTGTCTATATAAACCCACAACTGGAACTTCTTACCTTCCGGCCAAATGGCACTTGATCCTGAAAGTTTTCATTTCTTTTTTTTCTCTGTGTGGACAGCAGGTGGATACTTTGAAGATATCACCTCTTGATTTACTGTTGGTTGTCATAAAAATGTCTGGCACTTAAATCCCAAATAAAATCATTTAGAACCCACTTGACTTTGTTGGTGTTCTAAGTAAGCTAGCAAGGACCCATTGTGTCACATTAGCACAGTTTTAAAGTTTAAAGAAATTATATGATAAGTGGTAATGCTAAGTTCACAGTATTAGTGTCAGTTCACTCATAAATCACATCATTTATACATTTTTTATTACTGTTCAACCAGTACAAGGCTCAAGAGCCACTCAACGTAGAGGGTCACTAGATACGGTGGTCTGCATATTATGAGAATATGTAGGATAAATGGTGGTTGACTCTAGACTTGAAGAGGTTAAGAGTGGATTGATCATGAAAGCATCCTCTTCAGAGTCTGTTCCACAAAGTGACAGTTCTGAGTAAGAAGCTGTCTGAGTGGGACTTCCTCCTTACCAATGGAATATGAAGGGAATGAGGATGAGTTAATTTGGTGGACATGACAGGCCAGGTCTGAGTTGTGAATGTGGTGAAATCAAGGAATGTAGTTCACCCGAACATCTGCCATGAAAATAATGATAGAAGAGGGAGAGGCTAGCAGTGTTTCAACTGTGAGATAGAGGTTGTAAGGTGGAAAACTATTTATCACCCACAAGGTTGCACAAACGCTTTTGTATATCATGGCTAGAAAGTAAGGATTAGGTTGGTGAGAGTTCCATCATAGGAACTCAGTGAAATTGTAAGTTACAGAAATTCCGTTTACTTTCTGAAAATTCTGAAATTCTATGTTTCTTTCTGATTGTTAGCAGCAGTTCTTTTATTTAGTCCACGAGGGTAGGTTGTTCTAATTCCACATACCATGCCTTTGGACATCTCAGTTTCAGTTAATTCCCTTTAGTAACTCAACTCCCCAAGTTTTTGTTACCTCTGCTGTGTTGAACTCACAACTTTTTGTGTCAAGTCAATTTTGGATCACTCAACTAACACTTTTATCCACTGGGCCAATGGTTTTGTTTTGAAATTCCAATGTATACCACCTGAAGAAGGCTGGAGTGTACAACGGCCGAAAGGTCATGAATATGGCAACAAAGATGCGGACAACAGTCAGAATGATGTAAATAATGTAAACAAAGTGAATGTAGCCAAAAGTTCTCAATGAAAAACTCTTGGACAGTTCTTCAATTAGCAATTGACCTTTGTTTCTTGATAAGAGAAACAAAAAGGTTAATTGAAATATTATAAAAAAAAAAAAAAATGTCAATCTTTAACTTTTGTGTTCACAATAAATTAGTGTGTCAAAAGGGCAGTTTTTCCCTTGACACTGCTATTATTTTACTACTTTCACTCACTCAGAAATGTTTGCTGTTTTAAAAAAGCAATGATTAGAATTTTAATAAAACCCAAACATATGAAAGTTAAAATATACAATTTTTTTTGTTCTTTAGAAATATATAACAAAAATATTAAACACTATTTATTTATTAGATTGTTTATTTACAAGAATAATTTTATATTTACAACATTCTAAAAGTGCAAACCAACTAATACAATGAAATGTTTATCATTTATCAATTTATAAAGTAATAGATATGAAAATAATATTTTTATTTGTAAATTTATAAGTAAACTTTAAATAAACAGATAACTACAAGTATTTGTAATTATAAATTTTGAAAAAAATGTGTTTTATGCACATTTCTTTCATGCAGAAATTCATTAATATTTTTACTAAATTATGAATAAAAAACTTATAATAAATATTGCATTGTACATGGCCTACTACATATTTTGATATTTTTTTTTTAAATTTGAAAATGATTTCTTCCTAAATTTATTTCTTTATAAAATGGTAAATAATAAATATTGGATAGTACTTGGTTCACATAATTTTATAATCTTGTAAATGAACATTGTCGAGGCAGTGAAGGTAGTACAAAATAATACTGAGTTGAACCACCGCATTTGCTTTTAAGAACCCTGACACAGACTCACAGTGAATGGAAAAACTTCAACTAATCCAGCAGCTGCCTTGCTCAATATCATCACTGTAACCTTGGTCAACTGATCTGATACATGCAACTCCAGGCACTACGAACTTTACCCTCCCTTCAAGTTGCTTTCTTTGCCCACAAAGAGACAATCTGCTCACATCCTCTGTATGGGCAATACAAAGAATTTTATATTAACAATTTTTGTCTTCTTTTCCTTTCACTTTATTGGCACTACTTGTTTCATTTGTTCTCTCATGCTACCATATATGTGTTTAAAATATATATATATATATATATAAATCTGAGCATGCCTGGATTTTTTTCACGTATCTCTTTTCCTAAAAAATATATTCTTTTCTCAAGTCAACATATATTGCCGTATTTTTTTTAAATTAAAAGAAAACAGTTAAATCAAAACCTTCTATTATTTAAAATAAATAAATTCATAAATTAATTTATCAAGTTAAAATAATAAATAATAATTACATATAAAAAGGGAATATATAAATGAATAAATTCACCAACATTTACTCACTTTCATTTATTGGGCATTAAATTACATTACTTAGCATCTTCCATAGTTTACCTTGACTTTCATAGTAAGCCTGAAGCATTCTTAAATTTAAAGATTTTGAAAACCTAACAATATTTTTACTTCTATTTAGAAATACTTGTTGAAAAATAAAATCCTTACATTTACCTTGATAAAGTCCATCAGAGGATGATATGTTTCAGTATAGAAAAGTTTTTTCCTTTTATATTTATTCATATATAATATATATATATATATATATATATATATATATATGAGGGGATGCTGTAAAGTTTTGGGCCTAACCTACTTGCCAGGCACTGACTAAATAGCAGAATTTTTTCGAATTCCTTCTTGTTTAGGATGAAAATTTTTCCACACCCTCTAAAGTCTATCATATTTTGTAAATCAGATTCAATTTGCTTCTTACAGGTCAAATATTAATTCTTTATTTTACTTAATTTCATGACTATTCTTTTCTTTTTTCCTTTTTTTTTTTTCAAACAAAATTTGATAACTCAAAATTGAAGTCCTTAAGGTTGGAGTTTCTTGTCACTGGGAAATTGATTAAATGCAAACATTGATTTTAATATAATCTATCTATCTATCTATCTATCTATCTATCTATCTATCTATCTATCTATCTATAGAGTGAGAGAGAGGATCTGTGGGTGGTGAAATTGATAGCGATTCAAAATGAGAAATTGGAGAGACAAGTTCAAATTCCAATTGAATTTGTTGCAATCACATGTGAAAATACCCTTAAAAAAAGTATGAAACCATCTCTTTGTTTCCCATTATTTATGGGTTAAATAGTTGGGCAGACTGAGCTCTTTAGCTTTGATTAACAACCAGTCTAGAAGAAAAACTCTGAATTCAAAACCTGGGAAGTGTTGTTAGGTGACCTTGTGGCATACTATGTGCACCAATTCTTGGTATTAGGTTTTTCTGAAAAGTGAAGTTGGTTCTGCACAAACCTCATCAGTATTATCAAATCACATGTGTAGGTAGTCTGGATATTCAGTTCTAAGAGATGAGCAGCTAGACTCTTATACATCAAAGCCAACAGGAGAGGCTATCATGCACACACACAGACACACACACATATTAAACAAATGAATGACAAAGTGGAAATAATTCTGTGTAATCCGTTTCATCTTTTAGGACTTCATCAGACTAAAATAATGTTCTTCTTGATGGAATTATATGTGAAGGAAGAAAAAATGTTAAATTTTCCTGTCAGTGCATGCTTATAGCTGATGCTTGTATTTTTATATTAACCCTTCCCTTTTTTCACATATATAATTCCATCAGCAAAAACATTATTTTAGCCTGATGAAGTCCTAAAGGACGAAACACATTATACAGATTTTTTTCTCATTCCTTTGTTGTGATATATTCGCCCATATATATATATATATATATATATATATATATATATATATATATATATATATATTTATATCTATAGCCATAATTGTGCCACTAATTTCAGTGTGGACTCATTTACGATTCTTAGCAAATCCCATTCAAATTACCACTTAAGTGTTGGAGGCCATTTATATTTTATCTTTGAAGCCCTCTCTGTGTAAACAGAAGGATTTTGTATTGGGCCTTCAACTAATTTCCATCTAAGCATTTTTTTCCACCTTGATACATATTTTCCATCTCTTTTTAGTGATAATTCTATTTTAATTTATTAACCTCAATTCAGTTCTGTTGAGTAAGGTTCGAAACCCGTTAGAGCTAGCCTGTTTTTCAGTTTTACTTTTTATCTCTTATCCTCATGAGTGGTAATAAAAATAAATTTTGTCTTTTCATAGTGGTCATAAAATTTTGTACCACAAATCATATCTTTATATAATATGATCTTCAGGTTGCCTAAATATTGCAGTGATATGAAACTTAAGTTGCAGTCTGAACTTTGTCTCTTTCTGAGGCATAACACTGGAAGCCTATATATATATATATATATATATATATATATATATATATATATATATATATATGTGCATGATGGTAAGTCAAAAATTATCCACACTTTCGCTATAACATATCTCTAGGTTTGTCACATTGCCTTCTGCTCATGTGTGATCATAGTTAGTATTATTGTGGTCATGTGATCAAAATTTGAGCATGATTGTGCCAGTTTTCTAACTGCTGTTACAGTGTAAACATAGCCTCTCTGCTAGCAGTGTGCACTAAGGACGAAGAAAGAGCAGTGATCTGAATCTGCAGAGAACATGCTACCTCATTGATGATAACTTGCCCATTCACCATTACCATCTCTCAAGCTTGCTGAATCTTCTTGTCAGTGGTGGAGGTTGATGGGTCTCCTGTCCCTTCTATGATAAATATTGCATCCAAAAAAAAAAAATTGTATAAATTCACTTTCATCATGTTCAGGTTTTATTACAATTCTAATCATCACTTTTTAAAACAACAAACATTGCCAATGATAGAAGGTAGTTAAAATAATAGCAGTGTCAAGGGAAAAAT
>CAHIKZ030000724.1:2700000-2745000 GCA_903632075.3 Acanthosepion pharaonis | reverse complement strand
TCTTCCTTCAGGCTTACCTAGACCTTAACACTTAAGCTTGGGCTTCTTACATAGCAGTTATGCGATATTTTCAAATTCTCCCCAACCCTGTATAAAAGTAAAACTGTTTATCATTTGCAATAATAATAATAATGTTTTTGCAACTGACTCTTTCTTTATTATTATAACTGTGATTGACACTACACAACACTAACAGCCTAAGTAAGTAAAAGTATGTAAGTCTTTTTGTAAGTGAAGTATTTCTAGAAAATGATTTTTTTTTTTTTTTTTTTTTTTTTTTTCACCTTTTATTTTAAAACCCTAAATAATTTTTAAACGTCGATAAAGAAAACCATTTATGCAGAAAGGATATTTTTGAAACTGTAGCTAGCGTATGTATCACTTGAAGTTGGTCGGAGAGACAACCGATCGAAACACTGAAGCTAGCTAGAGAAACGGTGCTTTGTTTTGTTAGCAACGGAAGAAATTCTTTCTCTTCTAAGTTTCCGATTTTACCTGCTTTATTTTTAATTATTAATCTTTCTTTATTCGTCGTACTAACTAAAAAAAAAAGTTTAGTGTTTTTTTTTTACTTTTTATTTGTGATTATTTTCACTATCAAATTTTCAACAATTGTTTTTGTTATTGAGTAATTATTATTGTGCAATCAATGTATTTGCTTTATGTACGGTTTTAATGACTAGACAAACACCTTGTGTGAAAATGTGTATAACATACATCTTGACCTCTAACTTAATTAGTTTTTTACACTACGGCGAAGAACCAATTTTAAATAGGTCGGAATAAATAATGAAACCGTTTTAAAAACAAAAAAAAACTTAGCATTGATCTAACTAACATTTTGTTTTAATTTGTCAAAAGAAAAAATTCTTTTTCTTATTCATTTGACAATTATTTTTGATCAGGTGCGGTATCTTGATTAAACGAAAACATGTCAAACAGATATTTTTTTTTTTTTTACTTTTAAACCCCTAATCTACACTCGCTTAAAATATTTTTTAACCTTATTTTTCATATTTCTCTTGTAAATTATTTAAAGTAAATATAAGTAGCTTTAAAATTCGATTTTGTTTACAATTGTACCAAGTACTTGTTTTTAGTTTACCACTTATGTTCAAACATGCGTGATTGTTGTTATTCGTTTCTAATGCTACAAAATGTGTTCCATATATTTATATATGTATCATATTACATATATATATATGCAGTGTTGTAAATGTTTAACACAAAGTCCCTCCTTCCTTTGGGTAACTGGCAGATTGACGTGTAACTGGGCGGTTGAGCAACCTTCTCATCCGTTTTAAAGTAACCCTTGACTTGCCCTCCCTAAAAAAGTCTAGACTTAGGTGTATGTACGTAAAAAAAAAATTTCTTTTTCCTTAAAAATTGTTATAGCGATTAAAAAAAAAAAATAATACTACTTTTTTTTAAAAGTAATCTTTTTATTTTAGTTGTTTACTGTGATATTTTTTTGTTCAAACTTACGTTTCTTTTAGTTTTATGATTTTTTTTTTTACTACTTACTGTAAAATAATTCCTTTTTTTTTTTGTACTTTATAGTACAGACACTTTTTTTTTTTTTTACAGACTTGAAATAAACTCGATTTAAAAAAATTATCATAGACAATTCTAGGCAAATGTTTACTTTAAACAATAACACTAGCGTCATCGTTTGATTTGATGGTATTTAATTTAAATAAGTTGTTGTATTGAAGGAGCAACAGAAGTGTAAGTTTTTTATTTAAATATGCTAATTTTTTTTTTCTGAAGAAGCATTATGTAAGTTCATAATATACCCCCCCACCTCGTGCTTTTTCAATGTTTTAGTTGTATTGAAAATAAGCCTTTTTTATAGGTGTTCGCAAAGAGACTTGTATTTGATTACAGATGAAATAAACAGTTTCAACTGAACATGAGGATTTTTAAAAAAATAAATAAAAAGTGCAGAAAGGCAGTTCTTTCTAAGTAACAATTTAAAAAGTAACAATCTTACTGAAGGAAGACAAGTCGGTGAGAGGGAGATTTAAAGAGTGGTAATAATAATAATCACTTTTGCCTTTGCGACTATATTTTTATTCGTTTATTTATTTTTTATGTCTTTTGACCAGAAATGTCAACGGGTATTTACAACGTAAATCAGATGGTGGCGGGGAAATCATTGTTTTTTTTTTTTTATTCAATTGTTAGAAAAAGTAAAAAAAAAAAAAATTGTCAAACTGAAATTAAAAAAAAAAAAAATCATCCTTAAAAAATAAAATGGTTCTTTGACAACTTAAAAAAGATTATAGGAAAATATCGTTTAAGTTGTGATGGCTGGAATCAAATAAAGTCTATGACACTAGTTGAATCCGAAAGATTGTCGCTCCCCTCTCTAAAGAAATGGCTTCGTCGTCGGCGTCATAATTTTAAATATGACCTTTCTTCTTTGTATTATAACATTCAACACGTAACCCAAGATCATTTCTGCCTTGTTTTTGACTTATAATTCTCGTCGTAACGAAATTTTTTTTTTTTTATTTCTATCATGGATAATCTGAATAATTAGCCGCCTTTTACTTTTTTTTAAGAACTTATTTGTCAAGTGTCTGTTTAATTAATTAACTGAATCTAGTTTCTGCAGTAAAAAAAAAAAAAAGTAATAACCGTAAACTTTTCAGTGGTATTTTTAATTTTATTTATTTTCGTGAAGTTACACGCACATCTTTGACTTTCCTTCATACTAAAAAAAAAAAAAAAAATTATGTGTGTATATATATATATATATATATATATATATATATATATATATATATATATATAAAGGTGACAAAACTAAACTTTTAGAAATTATCATCCTCATCACTTACTGCAAAAAGATAATTTTAATCACTACTACTACTAGTATTACTGCTATTTGATTGCAGCAACATCTGCTGCTGCTGCTATAAATCCCACGTTATTTATTCCACTGATTAATCATTTGTAACTTTTTTGTTTGCGATAATCCAGTTACAGTACTGTACACACATTTCTCTGGTTTTCCATATTTTTTTTTTTTTTTTTTTTATATCCGAACAATAAAGGATTAAGAAATTTATTCAGATTATTTAAAAATAAAACTTGTAAGAAGAAGCATCTATTGATCCATTTACAACACTAGTTAAAGAATTGTCAATCTACCTATGTTTTGCTTGCAGGTGGGAAATCATTAGTCAGCAAACTGGGCGCTTCGGTGTGAATGATTAGCGAGGCTAGTATTGTTGATCGTTACTTACTACGGAGTAGCGAGTTCAATCCTCATTGGTTGCCTCCGTACAAAATCCGGCATTAAAAACCAACAAGGGTTGATAATATGTAGTAAACATTTAATTAAACCATATAGTCAGCAAAAAAAAAAAAAAAACTTATGATGATGGTGCTCAGCATTTGATCTCGGCTAACACGGAATATTCTTGCAACGTTGCAGATATGTTGTATTTTGGTGGTGGGTATGTCATTTTACTTTTAACGTTGCAATAAATTATTTTAATGACCCACAAACTGATTGTTCAACTTCAATGTTACAAAGTTATGGTAACGTGTTGTAGCTAGAAAATTCTGCACTGGTCAAATCAAAAAACATCGGAATAAAATCGCCTATAGAAGGTACAAAATTTTTCTTTTGAGATTCTCCCATTTATGCACGTTCTATTTTCATGGGATTTATTCACTTTAACGTTGTGGGCACATTGTGAGGATTCCACAAGGAGATACCGTTGCAGAATTGTAGTAATACTTTTTTTTTTTTTTTTTTATAGCTAGGTTGTTTGTTTTCAAGTCAGCACTTAAGAAAATAAACTTATAAATAAATTGATCATTTCTTCTTTTAACCAACAGGCTGTATCCAATACTTTCCTAAAGTATCCTCTCTGTTCTGAAAAGGCAAGCTTTTTATAATGGCTCTATTTTTAAATCCTGGTATGCAAGATTTTTTTTTTTTTTTTTTTTTACAACATCCCCAGTGCTCCAATGATCACTGGTACTGTAATTACTTCCTTTGCAAACTTTCAGAATTTCATACTTTTAAATCATTGGAGTTGTCCATCTTTTCCTTTGCCTGTAATTCTTTTTCTTTACTTTCAATTCGCGTGTCAAATGGACAGGAGACTTCTATCAGGTAGCAGATCATTTTATTTGTCCCACATAACTAAATCTGGTTTATTGAGCTCTAAGGTTGTCATTGTCTGTGTCAGAACATCCTACAGGATTTTCACTTTGCTTTTTTCCACCACTATCTTCTCCTTTGTGATCATATGTTCATAATACTTGTCACAATATTCAAACTTCAAAGAATAATGGCAACAACTTTGTTGCCTCCATTTTCTTATACTCATTTTGAGCCATACACTTGCATTCTGATACAATATGACTGACAATTTCTTGTCTCTCCACACATTCTACATAACATCAAGGTCAGTTGTGTGCCATGCATGATACATGCATAGGCAATCATGTATCTTTTGATACATGACTGACGAGGCAGATTTTTTCCCACAATAAGTTGCCATTTCTTTCTGTGCTAGACCAGTTGCCGTCAAAGGCTATAGAACCTGGTCTGTCCTATTTACCCATAGCTGGGGGGAGAAGAACCTGGTCTGTCTTTCTATTTATCCATAGCTGGGGGGAAAAGAGAAGGATTCATACTTTTCCCAAGTGTATTAGCATGTTAAGTGAATGTAATGGATTTGACTGGAACACCATTTCCTCAACACAAATCAGGCACTTCACATTCTCTTCTAACAAGATCTGTCTACATCTCCCTGAAGCTGCATATGGTCATCATTTTCCTTGTTTTTTCTATCTGTTTTGCAGATCATCTTGGGCTCAATCAATAATTTCAACTTGTTATCACACAATTGATATAAAAGGAGCTGATTGCAGAAATGGTGTTTCCTGCATTTACACTGGATTCTAATATTTTCATTAACCTGCAGAAACATTCTTTGATCTTCTATTGATTTTGTCATGCTGTCTTATTCCTAGGTATTTATACACATCTCCATTTTCCAGCAATTTTCTTTCCATCAGGTAACTCAATGCCTACTGAGTGTAATAACTTTCCTCTTTAATTTCCATCACTGCACATTTCTCTATACTAAACTAAATTCCAATATTTACACTAAAATCTCTTACTATTTGCACATTGATTAAATTTTTTTCCATGTCCTTTGTCATCCATATATAAAAGATGGTTTATTTTATTTTTTTCCTTGTCTAAAGAATGTCCATGTTCTATGTTAATAAAGGTTAGAGGTGTCATTGTCAAAATGAATAAAATTGGAGACCTGCTGTCACCTTGAAAAATTCCTTTTTATTTGAAGTTGAGATTATTTTTATTACTATCAAATATAATTCACATGTTGGTGCAATGCTGACTATGTAGACAGTCAAAGGTTGGAAGCACAGATCAATGAATACATGTTAGCCAACATTCACAAGGGAAAGGTGGACAATTTACATATGTGTGCAGTTATAGTTGAATATCTGATTAAAAGCGAGCAATGTGTCCGGTATTATAACCCGGACATGTTCTCAGTGCTAATTCTGAGTATTGCTTGAAAGTTTTGAAATCATTAAAATGTTTGTCCTACCAGCCATCTCTCTGAAAGCAGGAGTGGTTGGTGGGCTTAAAGGTAATTAAGTTTCAAATGTGGTATTACCATTTTTATGACAATATATTTTTTATTACCTCCTCTTTTTTGTTATGAATTGTCTTAATATCTCTATTTTTGCACTAATAAAATTATTTTCACTTGAAAATTTAATATTTTGAAGTTAGATGGAGAAACTTTAGTCTGGTACATGGTCATGGTATCTTGATATTCAGATAAACAATGTACATTGTATTAAAATTAAAACATTTTCCTATCAACTTTGCTCAATGAGAGGTAATTATTTACTTGTGTAGGTTATGCTTTCCTTTTCCCCTATTTTGATTATTCTGTTCTGTTTTTAGGTCAAAAAATCTTGCAAAATAATTGAACAGATTAATAATAATACTCTTAAAATCTATTTGACTGTAGACTATTTAATCTCAGTAATCTCATGTTTTCCCACTTAGGCTAAATGTAGTACTTTACTCCTCCCACTTTTTTTTTTAATTGGGAATCTCAACATGTGTTCTTTTTCTATAAATATTTTCATCGCAATTGTTTTGATGAGCTTTCCTCTTTGGTACATAGTCTTTAAGAATTTAAGCACAGTACTAGCTTGGAAGCAAGGTCTTATTTTACAGTTGAAATGGCTGTGTGTAACTTTAGTTCTAACAGTTTCTTCTCTCACTTGTGGTACTCTTCCAGCTTCTTGGTTTCCAATCAACTTCAGTCTTCAGGAATTTGAATGCAATGTCATTGTCTTCTTAATTTCAGTTCTTTTATTGTTCTCTCTCTGCTTAATAACATTTCCTTTTTCTCCTATTCTTTTATGCTCTGTAACTCCTTGCATCTTAGTGGCTTTATTGAAATGATTATAAAAAAATGGAAAGGTATGAAATAGTCTTGATTCTTGGCATATCCCAAGCATTAAGAAATACCATGACTGCCTTAATACAGTAAGATGGTGTAACTTTGGAGAATGAGTCTCTTGGAACTGTAGATTATACTTTTTAAAATTTCCCCCAACCATGATGCCTAGTATAAGTAATAGAAAGAAAAACTGAAATGAATATGATTCATAAGAAACGCTCAAAGACTCTTATGAAGCTGTGTGTTAAAGTTAGTGCTTGATCTGAAGATGCCTCTGACATTGAGATCATGTGAGTATAAACTCCAGCAATGGCCCCAGTGTAAGAGTTGATCACATTATATCATTTTCTTCTCTGCAAATAAATATTTTCATATTCATTTTGCTTTAAACATCTATTGGTTCACCCCCCACACCTCCAGCGTAATTCATATATATGATCCATCACTAAAGATGCTGAAAAAAAAATGGTTGGTTTCAAATATGAAGTATTGATAGCATATCTGTGCTGGAGAAATTCTCACTCTCCAGCCTTGACCGAATTCCACTTGTTATTGTGGGTGATCAATTATTTTCCGCTCAAGAGCTTCTTTCCCAACAGATAAAATGTTGCAAACCTCTTGCTTTCCTATCACTATTTCCATGGCAAATGTTCAAACAATCTACATTCATTTGTTCCACCAGTATGAAGTGTTTGTGTGTATCAAAATTAAAGATATGTAGGTAGTATAATAGTTATTAGAATGGAAAATGAAATTGTCAAGCCAAGTTCAAACTCTGAGTCTTCCTGTTAATACTTTAGAAAAACATGAATCTCTCTCCCCACCCATGGCCGGGCATGAGCAAAATACTGAACTTTCCTAACTTTAATTGGCAACCAGTCTAGGACAACTGTGAATTCAAACTGATTGGATATGGGACTAGCAACTGTATTTCATTAAAAAAAAAAAAAAAACCCTACTTGTGACTAAAACTACATCACTTAGTGTGGTGGTGTGGCCTAATGCTCTACAGAGGTTTTACAAGTTCACAAAAAAGGAGTATCTAAATTACAAACAATAAACATTAGCTTATGATGATTTTTATTGAATGTATAATTATTAAGAAGCAAATAATGGAATAAAATAATCAAATGTGTAAGAAAAACTGTCACTTATTTGAGGGGGTAATTTAACTTGGCGGCTGAATTTTGATCTGAAATTATGGAGTGTAATTGGCAGAAATACTCAATAAACAATAACAAAAAGAGAAAAGAATGTCAAAAATAATCCTAATCAAACAAGTGATTGTAGCATTCTGACTTCAAGACAAGAAAGAACAAAAATGTCGGATGAGACCAAGAAGTGGCCAATCTTATTGGCTAGGAAGAAATCCCAGCATGCATCTGTATGATCTCTCTAAATTTGGGAAGGGAGATATTTTTGCCATCATTTCCCTTGGATTGGAACCAATAGAAATTTTCACTGTCTAATTGATTAATATTCATTATCGATTGCTGAAAAATATTGATTTACCTAAGTAAATGATCACTTCTCAATTTAACTCACTCGGTTCTTCCAGAAATGATGTTAAATCATTGATTTTAAGGCTATTGAGCTGACCTGTTGATTGCATATGGAAAAAAAATCATTTGAATGTCTTATTGCTGCTTTGAAATGATTGATTTCCCAATATCCTTATTTTTTCTTTTCATATTTACAGGTGAAACTCTAGTTCCAGATGGGCCATGTCGGTAGTACCGCAGGCTCTACCTACCTCTTACCCAGATACTTCTTCAATGTTAAACACTGCTCACATAGTTTCTGCCACAACTGCAGCTAATATTCCTGAATCTCAAGGGTAAGTAGGAAAACATCATATTTGATTTGATAGTTTTATTGATATAAAAGGTTTATTAATGAACGGGGGGAATTCTTGCTTATTTCTGAAATTAAGTTCCTAATCTCCAGGTAAATTTACATGCTCAAGGACAATCAAGTGGCATAGAACCTTAAAACTAATGTCGGCAATCTTGGACCTTTTGTGCCTCCAAAAGTGTTGAAAGGACAGTTTTTCCTTAACATCACTGATCTAAAAAATAACCTCCAATCAGTTGTTAACTGAGGCAAGAAATGGCTTGTAAATTTGAATGCCTCCAAAATGAAACTATCTTTTTAGTTATCATAGAAAACTATTTTTGCCTTCTATCATCATTGCAGGCGCCAATCTCCCAGAGAGTAAGTCATTGAGACTTTTTTTGTGTTTTCTACTGGAATGATTATATTGAATCAGTTGCTAGGGAAATTGGCTCACTGTGTCATGCAAGATAGATTCTCATGAGAAAAATTATCTTGCACATTTATTAGGTTGGTGCAAAAATAATGACGTAATAATGTCGTTTTTTTTTTTTTTTTACGTATTTTTAACGTCAAAAAACGACATTAATACGTCATAATTTTTGCACCAACCTAATATAAACCTGCTATTCATCCATACATTGAATATTGCTGCCATATTTGCTCTGGTGTCTTTGCCATATATTTCAAGATCTTTGACAAAATCCAAAGAAGGGTCTGTAATGTTATCATTTCTGACCTGGCATTTTGATTTCAATTCCTTTCTCACTGCTATGATGTGGTTTCTCTATATCTTTTTTTTATAAATATTTTCATGGTAGTAGTTCTAATGAATTTTCATTCTTGGTACCTCAGCTTTACGAATTTAAGCATACTACTAAATTGGCAACTAGGTCTCACCATTTTACTGTTGAAATCACTCTATATAAACGAAAGTTCTATTTTAATAGTTTCTTCTCTTGTACTTCTTGCCTATGGAATTCTCTTCTAGTTTCTTACTTCCATGCCACCTACAATCTTCCAAAATGTCAATGTATCATCTTCTGTCTTCCTGAACCCTGTTCTTTTATTGTCCTTTCTGTTCATTAAAGTCTTCTCACTCTCTTCCATTCCCAGTAACATTATTCTCTTGCTTGGAGTGAAATGATGAAAAAAAAAATATATCCAATAAAATTCAATTTGGTGAGAGTTCACTGCAGTACTAAACATGCTTCACATGATGTTTGATAACTTCCCTGACTGTTACAGGTGTGGAATAATCTTTTGTAGAATGATATTGATTTTTTTTTTTTTAATTGGAACCCCCCCCCCCACACACACACACCTGGAAATCAGCTCTGCATTGTAACATACAAAACTCAATAACACAAAGGTATTGTTTAATTTCAAATGCTTTCATTTGCTTTTATGAATATGGGCAATATTTTCTAAAAGCAAAAAATTTTTTTGATGAAAAATGAATTTTTAATACAATTATTTGTTATTTCTTAATTATAATAGATTTTTACATTTAAGTTGTTAAAATATTATAAAATTAGTTAAAAGCTGCATCGGGTTTCCTAAGTCTCCTTACGAGATAGATCTTTTTTTTTAGTGCGTTGTAAATTGTATCATTTTGATTAATCAGAAGATCCGCAGTAATTAAGAAATGTAATTTTGTGTTTATAATTGGGCTGTAATTATAAAGTACAGAAGACCAACGCGAATACAATTAAGTTGCGTTATTTGAGTTAAGCATTGTTCTCCGCTGTTAAGGTCTTTACTTTTGTGAAACATGTGTGGAGAAGTTAATTTGATTTTTCAATTTCAACTGAGAAGGGTACCTACAAGTATCAGTATCATCTTATGAAATTTATATGATCTTATGTTTATATTAATCTCAGTTATGACATTTTCCCATAAATGAAATATCAAAATTAATAATAAAATGAATGGAAATACAAATAACACGGTAAAATGTAATAAATGTACATAAAATTATAGTATTTTATGTACACTTCTGATAAAATTTCATAAGAAAAGTACCTATAAATTAATTAGATATCTTTATGAAATATGAAATTTAATCTCACTCTTAAATCTTATTTTAATTTCTTTATAATATATTTTCCATAAAGCATTGTAAACATAAAGGTGAAAGCTAAGTACAAAAAAAACAAAAAGAGCGCTGAAAGTATTCCTTAAAAATAATGAGGTAAATAATTTGTTCACTTTTCTCCTTCTGTAGAACAAATTATCCTTACGGAATCTGTCGATGTCATTTATCACCTGTCAAGTGACACGAAAGTTTATGACCTGCTTTTTTTTATTTTCAAATTACATCTTTTTGGCGCAGAAGCTAAGTTAAGCTTGGTTCAAAATATTTTAAATAAACATAATTTCTCATTTTCTTAAAATAAGTTTTGAAAAAATGATAATTGATATTTAAAAGAATTTCAAAGTGAGATTTCCAGTTTTTTTATAAAATGGAAAAAAAATGGTCAATTTTGCTGACTCAAAAAAAAAAAAAAATTTTTTTAATGAAAATTTTGGACATGCTAGCAATGATTAAAAAAATGTAAAAAAAAAAAAAACCCAAAAAATACTTTGATCTTTCCTGTTAATAATAACATAAATATTTAGACAATAAAATTGTTTTCGTTAAGTTTGGCATCTTTTACATTATGCTATGCTCTTTTTTTAGTGATCTCGTGGCGGTATCTACCTTACCCCTGTAGTGTTTGTGAAGAAAAACTTTTAAAATCTTATAAATTAAGATTTGATGAAATGAATGCATTAGATTCAAATTATAGCAGACTGATTATTAAAACTACTAATCAGTTTCTGACAAAATCAAAATGTCTTTTTAATGAAAATTAAGATACAATATCACTGCAGAGTGTATACCAATTAAAATAAAATTTAATAATATTGGAGAAAGATAAAATTATACAACATTTAAAGTGTCTATAATAAAATTATTAATCTGCAAAATTTCAGCTTTTAGGCATGTATAATTATTAGAAATTATATATTCTTCAAGTAACATACTTTAGTCAAGCAATTTTCTGTTAAATATTTGCATATGTTTGTGTCTACTATTACATCAGCATACAAGGACAACATATCAAGTAGTCACTCGGAGCCAAGCAGTTCACATTATAAGTAGCAGCTGAATGTAACAGTCCAAGCTGGAGTCATTAAGGAATATTCCTCTGTCTTGTCTGTTCCCTATCAAAAAAAGCAAATAATTTTTATAAATCACAACTATTTCTGGAATATAAAAATTTCAGATTTACACTATCTGCTTTTTCTTCCCCTTTGTGTTTTCATTATAGACAAGTTGAATATTTTTACAAGGCCAAGTTTTCATCCCTTCAACCAAAAACACACACTTTATTTGCAGATCAATACAAGGATTACTTTCATGTCAGTACTATTGTTTGGTTGACCAAAAGAATTATTTTATTTAGAAATGACCATTTTTACTGTTTGACTATATGCAGAACTAGATTTTGTCATTCTTTCATCTATTTGGCCTCTTTCTTATAAATGTTAAATTTACCACCACTCATTATGATAATGAAATCCTATCAATAATTAATTGATCAGTGTTAGCTTCCTTTGTTGAAAATCTATATCCATTTACTCAAGGGATTTTTGAATGATTTTGAAGCATATAGTCATTATTGGTTTGAACAAAAAATATGCAGACATGACCAAATTTAATTTTTTTTAATTGCACAGTTAAGGTTTTTTTTTTTTTTTTTTTTTAAATCTTCTGTCCCAAATTACTGTTAATGAGTGTTATGAGCATATTTTAAGATCTGATATTACAGCATAACTATGCAATATATTAAAAAAAACAAAAAAAACTTTGTTATTGTTACATGTTTGTTGGTGGAACAAATGTTAAAGAAATGAAAGAATGAGTTGGGAATCCTGACAGGAGTCTTGTTTAAAATAAACAGTTGCTTTGTGATATGATGTGACTCAAATACAACTTTGAGTAAATTTTTTATTCACTTTCTTATCAATTATATGCTAAAGTTATAAAATAACTTTGCAGAAGGATTTGTAGACATAACATAACTTTAGTTTATGAAATATATCTGTGTTCACTGGATTATTTTTCCAAAAATCAAATTTTTTAATGAAAGAAAATGAAGTGATACAGTATTTTTCATAGACTATATGAAGCTGTGTTGCTTATTGGAGAATAATTAAGTCTAAAATGATAGTTGTAGTTTTATTGTTATACTTAGTTTTTATAAAATGAAAATTTCTCCATTAATTATATATACATTTTTTTTTTTTACTTCCCTCTGGTTTTTGATCTTCCCAGCAGTAGTAGCAGCAGCAACAGCAATAGTCCAAGTCCAGTGCCAACGCAACAAACAACCTCCAGTAGCCAGGCAAGTGAGACACAGAGCCTGGACAATGATAAGAAAGCAATATATCGGTAAGTTAGTCATTTGCTCAACATAACATTCCTGCTAATATTTTGAACATAAAAATAATCTTTCTTGTAAAGTTAAGTATTTATCACAAATATTATTCATTGTTAACCAATTTTTCAATTTGTAAAGTTTTCTCTTTCTAATATATTGATATAAAAATCACTGTTCAGATGAAATTGTTTTATTTACTATAATTTATTTCTTAAACTAGAGCATTTCATAAATAGATTTTATCAAATGTTGAAGCATTTCAGAGCTTGTTTTGTAGGTCTCTTCAAAGTTTATGAAAATAGTAAGATAAATGCAGGGAATTAAGTTCTTGGACAAAACTTTTTTTTTTTTTTTGTTTTTTTTTTTTTTTTTTTAGTAAAAATTTCACTTACTATATTAGAAAATGTTCAGTTTTTCATCTAAAATCAAGAAGATGCAAACTCAGTATATGTCCATCTCATACTTCAAACAGCCAGATTCTGAACACAAGGTCCTGTTCATCAGCAGGTTTATTGAAAGCCAAAAGGATAAAACTAGAAAAAGAAATAAATACAACCTTGAGACTAGTTTAGTCTGAATAACAAATAAAAGGTAAAAGAGATCACAAAAAAGGCTAAAATGCGAACATAACTCTGAGACTGTGGATTTAAAATGGGTAAAGGAGATGGCTAGTAGTTTGCTTATATGAGTAAGTCATAAAGTTTGCTGTGATAAGTTCACAGAAAGGAAGAAGGTTACATTAAGAGAACAGTGTATAAACAATCAACATGTGGTGAAAAGGGGCTGTACATGGAGAAGTACAACAGTAAAATGTAAATTTATACAAAGCTGGCAACCTTAAATGTTAAAATATGATATTAAAGGAAACCAATGCAGAGAGAGAAAAGGTCTTAAAAGTTATGTACCAGCAATGCTATTGTAGTGGGTAGATTTAGGAGGATAAGAAAGTAGAAACCATATGCTCTGAGCCTGTGCTTTATTGTGCTAGTTCCAGTAATTGCCATGGGCTAAATAAGAAGTGTTTAAAAACGGTGACTAATCTAAAATGTACCTAAATTAAGAGAACAAAGGCATGATAAAACAATGGAGGTTCTGTATTGTGTTAAAAGAACACAACTTTAAGAAACATTATCACAATATATGGAGAAAAAGTGTCAGTTTAAATTGACACCAGGAGGCTATGGATGAACTGTTATAAATATTGTAAAATATTATAAATATCTTCTTCAGTTATTGGATATTGTGTGAATGAGACTTGTTTCTCTGGCTTATAATGTTTGGGTTTATTTATGAATCAAATTTTATATTGCACTTTGTACATGGTGCAGCAGAAATACCTTCCACATAATGGTTAGACATTAGCAATGAAGTTGACCATGAAACAAATTATCAGTATCTTTTAATAAAGATAGATGTTATAAGCTGAAATTCACATGAGATATATATATATATATATATATAGTTCAAAACCATTTATGCAGCTTTGTGGGTGATGAATTACTTCCTACCTTACAGCTCCTTTCCCACAGTAAAAAAAAACATCCCAAACCTTTCACTACTCTATCACTATTTTTATAGTGAATATCTGATGAACTATATTCCATACCTCCACCAGTTCAGACCTTTACTGCTAGGACCCACCATGCCACATACACAATGTTGAATCATCTTCATTTCTTTCGTATTCTATTGGTAAGAAGGAAGTTCCACTCAGATAGCTTCATCTTGAGAAATCATATTTTGTGGAACAAACTCCTGTAAGAATATTTCCCTGGTCACTGCAATCTTCAAGTATATGGTCAACCATTATCTATCCTACATATTCTCATAATCTGCATTACTTTCTCCTCTTCATCCATACAAAAATCTCATTCAGCAAGCCTCTACCATGAGTGACTCTTTATTGAGTGAGCATTAGTATTAAAAAGACTCTTGAGACTGTCCCCCCCCCCAAATCACTATAATGTTAACCTCTTCAAGTCCAGGATCAACCATTATCTATCCTACATATTCTCATAATCTACACTTAATTCCTCCTCTTATGTCCACACAACATCATTAAGTAACCCTCTACATTTCCTGGGGCTTGTATTTTGTGAACATATTGTGTGTGTGTATATATAATTTATATATATATTTATTAGTATTATTCAACCAGTATAAGACCCAAGAGCCACTCAAAGTAGATGGTTACTTTAGTGAACAAGGTTGCTGTAAGGGTGTGAATAGAGGAGATAAAACGTGCATGTTATAAGGATATGGTGGAGTAATGGGTAAATAGCAGGACAGATTGGGTTCTATAGCCTTGGATGGCAACTGGTCTACCACAGAAAGAAATTGTAACCTACTGCTATGGTTGGATCTGCCTCGTCAGTCATGTATCGAAAGATACATGATTGCCTAAGTGTGTATCACACATGGCACATAACTGACTAACTGAGGGTAGATAAACTTGACCCTAGACTTGAAGGGGCTAAGATTGTAGTTTGTTTCACAAAGTAACCGTTTTAGGGAAGAAGCCTTCTGATAGAACTTGCTCTTTACCAAAGGAATACAAATGAAATGAGATGTTGTCACAATGGCAGGTTCTAACTGTAAAAGTCTGAACTGGTGGAACTAAGGAATGTTGCTCATCAGAACATTTGCTATGGAAATAGCAATAGAGTAGTGAGAGGATAGCAATATTTTGTCTGAGAGAGAAAGGGTATGCAGTGGGGAGGAAATAATTTGTTGGCCACATTAAAATTCTCTGAAGGCTGCACAGTGAAGATTTGGCAACACCAGTCCAGATATGGCAGCAATACTTCATTGTTGGCCTGATCTGACTCTTGTAAACATAGGGCAGGAGTCAGGTACTTACTGGGATGCAGTACAAGGAACTGATCAGTCTTCTAACTTTTTTAGCAATAGTATGAATATAAAAAGACTATTGAAGCATGAAGTTTCATTGAGAGTACAACCACTCATCAGGACTGGAGTAAATTTAGGGTCTGCTCAGTGGTGATGAACTGTTACTAGTGTGTTTTTGGGGTATTGATTGATATAAGCCAGTCTCCCTCCTCCCATAATTTTATAAGGTAATGGATTTTATTTATCAGTCAGACAGATTTTTATCACTTAAAAACATTATTTTTATTGGATACTCATATTTGAGTAGACACTCCATTTATTTATTAAACAGTATAATTATTTATTTTCGTCTGCTGGTCTGAATATTCAAGAAATCTTAAAGAAGAATATGTGCTCTCTGGCAGAATACAAACCTGCATCCTACTAGGCAGAGAGAAACTGTTGTTAGATCCCGATGTACCTTAACCATCTCATCCACGCAGCAGCCTCACCCATCAAACAAAGTTTGAAATGTGCCTTTAAGCAAACTTCTTGTATTAAATTCCTCAGTTTTCATATCTGCTCAGTTTTCTATCAAACATAAATATAGTAATTTTCTAAGGTAATGGAGTTTATTTATCAATCCCAGAGGGATACATGTTTCAAATCCTGCTTGAGAGTGAATATTTTTCGCAAATAAGATTTCTTGAATATTTACTCCAGTAGAGGAAAATAAATAGAAAATATTGTTTGAAAAATAAATGGTGTCTACTCAAATATGAGTATCCACTAAAAATAACATTTAAAGTGATACATACTCACACACAGTCTAAATATTTATTTTATATATATTTTTTTCTAAATTTGGCCTGCATCATCAGTTGGTGACCTAATTCTTGAATCTGGCCTTTTTTCAGTTGCTTTGACAAAGTAAATACTTATAACAAAATTGATACTATTGGTTATAACAATCTCTGTGTTGGTATTGGATTAGTATCGCATCCATGTCGGTGTATCGCGTCCATGTCTCTTGTTTTAAAATACTCTACCAGCTTTGGTAGCATAACAAAGAGAACTGTTTATTAGATATAGATATGTTCACAATAATATTTTTTTTTTTTTTTTTTTTTTTTTAGACATCCTTTGTTTCCGCTGATGGCCTTGTTGTTTGAAAAATGTGAACGAGCGACACAGACTCCTGAATGTCCCTCAGCAGACAGTTTCGATGTGGACATTCAGGCCTTTGTACAACACCAGGAGAAGGATCGCAAGCCTTTTTTCAGTGATGACACTGAATTGGATGGCCTTGTAAGTATTACTGTGCCCCTGTATCAATATATTTGAGTTTTCACTTAATAAATGTAAAATAATTTAAGATATTCAACCACCAATTGGATATCCAGAATGTTGAATAAGGAATCTGGTATTTAAAAATATTAAGCTGTATCCTTCCCACCTCACATGCTGGCTATTTTATTATCTTTGATCCATACCATCAGAGGCAGATGTTGATGGTATGACAGTAGAGGTTGAACCTTTCTACTAATAACTTCTTTTTTTTTTTTTTTTTTTTTTTTTTTTACACATGGCACTTGAATTACAGTCTGATAAAATGGCATCTGACATAAAAGAGCATATCAAGCAGAGATGTGTTATTGAATTCCTTTATGTAGAGAAAATTGCACCTATTGAGATTTTAATGTTTCAGTAGTGGTGATTGCAATGTGTATGACAAGCTATATTTATAGTGTGTCATGCAGGTTAATTATCACTAGCAAAAACGTGTTGCCAATGGTGTCATGTGGAAAAAGTGTTTTGGAGCTGAAAACTTTCTCTATCAAATCTCTGAATCTGTTGCAGTTTCTATGGAAATAAATAGGTAGCATTTTGTCAATGTGTTTAATTCAGTGGTCAATATTAAATCAGGGTATTCATTTGAAGTTAAATAAAATTTGTCAAGTATGTGAAAAGGTTTATTTGCTGGAAATTAAAATTTTATATATATATATATATATATATATATATATATATAAAAATAGAAAAAGCCAACACTTAATATTAACTGCGAACACAGCCATAACGTGCTGTGTTCAGAAAATAATACATCCCTATAACTCTACAAATATACACACAACCCATACATCCAGTTAAAAAGTAAAAATAAAATCATCCTTGATAATGGCTAAAAGTATAGGCAAAAGCACTCAGAATTACAGAACATTTTGACAGTTTCTACACACTGTGTCCAGAAAAGAAAACACTTTTTCGAACATAGGAAAAATTAAATAAAAAGCTTAATTGCAGTACCATGTCTATCATCTTTAATGAGATCTGTATAAATGAAGGATTGCTGCGTGCGCACACACACACACACACACACACATATATATATATATATATATATATATATATATATATATATATTAGTATTCTGATATTATTCTAGCATAAGGTGCAACAGTTAAGATTTTTTTTTTTTTTTTTTTTTTTATGTACCTGTTGTCTACTCCTGTTTACTTGCTTTTCTTGCAGATGGTGAAAGCTATCCAGGTTTTGCGGATCCACCTGCTGGAGTTGGAAAAGGTTAACGAGCTGTGCAAAGACTTCTGCAACCGCTATATAACATGCCTAAAGAGCAAGATGCAGAGTGAACATCTCCTCCGCACGGAGGTACCCTCACCACCCCCTAATTTTGATGGCTCGCTCAGTAGTAGCAGTTCAGGCAGTGTGACTCCTAACCACACTGCCACTGGTGGATTATCTTCATCCTCTTCCTCCCAGCTCCCAAATGCATCTTCTGCCACCAGCTCGTCTTCCACTTCTACTGCCACAGCAGCTGCAGCTACCCTCCAAAGTCAGTTGCAACAGCAGCAACAGCAGCAACAACAACAGCATCAGCAGCAAGTAGTTGCCCCTATGGCAGCCAACAATGTCCTGATTCAACAGGGTTTAGCTGCTGCCCAGTCTGCTGCTGTCTCTATGGGAACACTAGGGCAGGGACAAATCGGGGGAACTGTTTATAGAATGGTCCAGACACCACAAGGCATAGTTGCACAACCCATTCAGGTTAGTAAAATGATATATTGTTGTAAATTAATGCTTTCTTCCTCCCCCGTCCCCATACTTTCCTCCTCCTCCTCCTCTCTCTCTCCTTTTTATTTCTCTTTAATACTCTCTACTCTGTTCTCATACCCCCACATGCATTTTTTTGTTGTTTTCAACAACTCTGTAGTTGTTTTGCGCATACATTAGAGATAATCTTTGGATCATTTTGTAATTTACTAAGTATTTTTTATACTTGGAGTATTACTATTTCTAATTAATGAGAATTGTTCACAAATCAGATTTTAAGTTGAAACTGATGTTAATGTTATACTGTTGTTTACCCAGTCATTGCAGATTTTGAAACCTCCAATGAAATTGCTGCTGCTGTAAATAGAGCATGGAGATATTTGCTTAAGAGGTTCTTGTAGAACTTAAAAACACTGATTTTACTTTTTATTGAAAAAAAAAATCCTTTTATTGCAAATCACAGTATTAGAAGTAAAAAAAAAAAAACTAAAAAAACAATTGAAAACTTCAAGAATTGTAATCTGACTAGATGGATTATCTGGTAATGTATTTAATAATCTATACTGACTTGTATTTTTTTTTTTTTTTAAATAATTGTTGAAATAGGGTAAAAATTCCTATTTTTATATTAAAATTTTATTTAATTTTTAATAAAACAAAGTTCAGTCATATTGTTGAAAATGATATTTAAAGGAGGGAATAAAGCAATTTTACAACTTAGCCAATAATAGTTTTCTAACCCACATTCTATCTATCCCCTTTTAACAAATATATTTTTCTTTTTTAATTGTTCATGAAAAAGGATTAGATTAATAAAATTGCTGCTGAAAATTACAACAAATGTTATGACCTGTTATTACTTTCCAAAAGAAAAAAAATGTATGAGAATAATCTTTTAATGACACTAGAATTTTAGTTAAGTTTATATACTGTTTTAAATATTTAAGTAATGAAAATAATAGAAATTAATAAATAATTAATGTATGTTTTTGGTAGGTTTTTCAGATTTTAATTAGTTTTCAAGTGAAATATATACTCAGAAGATTTGCTAATTAAAATTTATTCCATCCGTGATAACTTCTCAGGCCTACTAAAATAAAAATGGATGTGGAAAAGAATCTGCTGTAACTTGTAAGAAATAATTTTAAGTTCTCATCAATTAATCTAGCTTACTGTAAATATTGGTTCCTTTTCATTTTACAAGCATTCATTGGATGTCAAGCATTACTATGAAGTGTGATGTTCTATAAAAACACAACATAATATTCATTCTTAGTTTTCTATCTTCATCATATCTGAAATTTTTAATATCTTCAAAGATAGTCTTATACAAGGTCTGCTTTTTTTATACACACACACACACACACACACACACAGAGTAGGGATAAATGGAAACAGCAGTTTAGCTGAATTAAGTGAAGCAATATATATAATTTAAATGTTTTGCTATAAGGTGCATATAATAGGAGATACAAATTATTTTTGTTTAATTAGTTAAAAATCTACAAATGTTACTATAAAACTAAAATAAAATTTTAGACAAATGTTTGAAATATTTTACTTCTCACTCCTAAAACTTTTCATATTATAGCTTTAATAGCACACTAGACACAGCACCAACTTTATAGTTCTGTCTCCTCTTCTCTGTCCTGACTGGATTGATTCAGTAAATGGGGTTGCCTGGAAAAGCTTGTGTGGCACCAAGGTTAAGGCCTATCAATAGGTTCTGTTGCCCACTAAGTAGATTAGGGTCCTTTGAGTAAATTACTGTATCTTTTTGTGGTGTCTCTGTTGTATGGTACCCACAGCAGGGTTATGACTTTTTATGTAATCCAATGTTTCTGTGTCATGAATTGATGAACTTTTTGTTAAATAATGAAAAAGGCATTAATTTGTTTCAGTTCTTGAAAAAGGTCACCTCAAATTAAAACTTCAATTTTACCATATACACAATAAGGGTAAAAACTCAAAATATTTCAGAAGCTTTATTTTTCAATTTACTGATGATATAATTGGATAGTATTTATGTATTTTTTAATGAATTTAACAGTTTATAGCTATAGCATAACATACAAACTTACAAATAAACAAAAGCAGGTTCCAGAAAGTCAGTAATACTATACTTATATATGATTTTAGAAATTTTGTATTGGTGGGGGTGACATTTAAAAAAAAAAATAAACTGAATTAAACCCTTCTTCATTATTTTTTTAACAAAAGTTCATTGAATTATGATACAGGAAATCAATTGTTTTGCAAAATGTCATAACCCCAACCCACATACATTAATAAATATCTACTGTATTGTATGTGTATATATTAACATTTATTTTATCCATTTCCCTGATAAATTTTTTTTTTTTTTTATATCACCCCAAGCAAGTACAGCCACTAGCACACAAGGGGTTACAGGGTGTGGAAGAATTAGGAACAGAAACAGGAGAAAGGGAGTTCCATAAATAAGTGTGTATGGCTACATTTAGCCAGCTCAACTATAAATTGATGTGATCTTGCTGCTGGTCTAATATTGCACTAAAACTAATACAGTCTAGGTATCATAGCAAAGACCTCACTATAACACACACACACACACACACACACACACACAGGATATATAGGTTAAATAGTAGGGCAGATTGGAGTTTTTAGCCTTGGTTGGCACACAGTCAAGTAGGTGGGCAAGTTTGAATTCACAACTTTTGGAGGTTTTTTTTGGAAACCTTGTGGCACAATATATGCGCTAGTTGTCTATATTTGGTTCTTTGAAAATATGTGATTGGTTCTGCACAAACTTTCACCATTATAATTAAACCGTGTGTGAGTAGCTTGATTGTTCAATTCTTAGAACTGATCTACTAGACCCTCATTTTGAAGGAAATGAGAATATATATATATATATATATAAAATGTGTGTGTGTGTGTGTAATATGAATGGACACTGAGTAGTAAGTTTTTTTTCATGCATGGAACACTCATCAGTTAGTGTTGGCTTCAGTGTCCATTTACATTCACACACCCTCTATCCCTGATATTGAGCACTTTTACCCATAAATATAGCATAACTTAAAACTATATTTTTATTATATATGTATATATACACACACAGCAAAAGGTTTGGTACTCTCCAGATTTCAAAGAATTGCTTAAAAATTGAAGGTTTCATGCCTTTTTCTAAACTAATTTGCAATCTTATTTCAGATCAGAGGGACTTTCAGAGGGTTTTATCTTATATTCAGTAATAATAATAATGAAATTAACCCAAAACTGCATGAAGTTTCCTTAGAATCTTTGCTCTTTTTTGCCTAATCTACCTTGCTGGCTAATGTTAATCTGAGGAATTAAAAATTTCAGGTCACTTCCTCTCTAAAACAAATGGGACACCATGTACTACTGGGTTAAATAGTTCCAGAATCTTAGTTTAGTAGGAGTTAATTAAACCAAAGTTGGAATAAAACTTACTAATTATTTAATCCAGAAGTTTGCCCCAAACTTTGTGTCTCTCTCTCTTTCTCATATAGATATGTTTGTCCAAACAGTTATTAGACAGAAAGTTATGAAGAAACCTGTTAAAGAAAATGTATTAACTAAGAAAATTAATAATCTGCAAGTCTTCCAGAATTTGGGCACTACTTTTGATTTATTATATATATATATATATATATATATATATATATATATAATGAAAGGGGAGGAGCTTTTTTTTTTTTTTTTTTAACTATTGTTCAACCAATACAAGGCTCAAGGTAGAGTAACTAGGATTTAGGATAGGGAAGCATCTGCTTGGGAGACTGTTTTTGAACTCTTGTGCTGTGTTCAAACAGTGGGTGGGTATTTTAACAAAAAAAAAAATAAATAAATAAAAGCTGGACTACTTTTAGACCCTGGTTTTATGTATGTGTGGGACCCCCAAAATAAAAAGGCCTTGTGCCACATTCAGAACAAGTCAGCATGTTATTAAATCTCCTCCACACACACACCTCATGTGGAGAAAACCTGAGAGTTGTCTTTGAGAACATTTACAAACCACAAAGCATCACCAATGTCATATTTTTCTTTACAGAATATATTGCTTTTTGTTGTTGTAGGCAAACAAGAATAGCTGGTGTTGACTGCATTAAAATATATATATATATATATATATATATATATATATATATATATATATATATATAATATAATATATATAAATAAATAAATACATGACAATAAATAAATAAACATGACAGTATCGAGTTAACTCATACAGAAGTGTAGAGTAATATTTTTATTATAAATTTCATTATCATGTAGGTGTGTACATTTAGTTCTTAGTTATTTTTAATTTTATTTTAAAATCATTTCTTTTGGGTGTGTGTAACTGTCAATATATTAATTCTTTGTAGGGAAGTTGCTACTTCAAACAAAGTAAAAATGTGGCATATTAATTCGTCCAACTGCTATGTATCAAGTTCATCTTTAATTTGAATATAGTTTAACCAATTAAATTCTTACAATTATTTTCATGTTATTTATTATGATCCAGTATCATTATTAGGCTTGTTCAGCAGAGAATTTTTAAAGCAATAATGAAAGTAAGTCTGAAAATAATTCTATGCAAACTTTCATTCAGAGAAACTGTTGATTGAAAAGTTTAAAAATATGAGACCAGTGAAAAAGAACCCTAAAAGTATTTATATTTTAGTGGTTTACAAATTTCACTTGATTACAGTGTTAATGAAAGGATCTAAGTTATTGTAAATATATATTTGAGATATGTAAATTTTTGTGAGATTCTTATAAAATATTAACAAATATATTATTAAATAAATGACTGTAATTTAAAAGAAGAAACCTCTAAATAATGAGTCTATTATAAAAGGTTTTATTTGCAATGCCTATTTTAAAAAAATTCAAAGATTTTGGAAAAATCCTAAAAGAAACTTCATAAAAGAATTGAAACTTTTCTTTTTGTCTATACCAATAAGAAATTAACAAAAGCCATCAGATTTGCATTGTTTCATTCCCACTGTATAAAAAAAAAACAAAAAAAACTTTCAATGACTAAACTTCATAAATAAACAATTTGGGACATTTTTCTTTTTCTACAGAATTATGTTGGTATTTTTCTTCATAAATGTCAATTCTTAGTGCTTGGTCATTTTTTTCTCAGTTTAATATTCATACACATTATTTTCCCAATATGTGATATTTAACCTTTTTGTGCCAGTATTTTCAGAACATCTTGAATATTTTAAAGAAATTTGGTTAGTTGCTAACAAAATGAAAGATTAATAATTTAATTTTTTTACTGTTATTATTCTTATATACTTTACCCTAGGGTATTTATTTATTTATTATTATTATAATAATAGATATATATATATATATATATATATTTTTTTTTTTTTTTTTTAAGTCTTTTAAAAAAAAAACTGTTTAAAAGTTTATCGAATATGTATTAAGTCTTTTTTTTAAATTGACATTAAGTTTTCTTTTAGAAAACAAACTAAAAATTAGAATTATTTTTTAATATAAATGGAAATAGATAATTTTTAAAATTTTTTCTAATTAGTTTTTGTTTTATTTTTAAATGTTATCACCATGTCTGTTATAACTCAAAATATTAGCTCTGATTTTGACAATGAGATTTTGTAGTTTTAAAAATATTCCAATATTTAAATGATTTTATGTTCTATTTTCTCACAGTTTTCCTTTTTAATAGGACATTTAAATTAAAGATTATTTTTAGAAGTAGAATTAGTTAAAGTTAATTGTTAATTTTTTGTTTATGAAAATCAAATTTTCAGTTTGCACTTACATATACTTTTATCAAAAAGGTAATTACTCAGCTACTATGATTTTTATACACACAGTATTAAAAAATGTTTTAGGACAATAAATGACATAAGCAATCAGGCTTTTAATGAATAATTCTTAAGTTGGTCTTGCTGATATTAGCCATTTAACAACACATCCTTTGTAGCAGCAATCTCAACTTTCCTGTACATGGTTACTTCAAGAATGGTTAATGGAAGATGCCTCTTCAATTCCTTGAATAATTTCTGTAAAGATACACTTATTTTTGGAATATATCAAGCATATAACAAGTTTTGAATGTGTCTTTGTCCCTGCCCCCCACCAACATTAAGTGCACTTCTAAAGAAGATTCTTTGTCACCCACCAACAATGGTGAATGGTTTATTTTTCTCTTAACCTCCATATATGGTCTATAATGGGAGTATGATTTTTGTCAGCATTTAGGTGTGAAGTAAAGTTTTGAACTATAAACCCAGAAAAACAAATGAATATAAATGAATTTTGGATAATGACAAATATTAGGATTAACTTTTACAGGATTCAATAAAAAAAATTCTCCATATTTAAATAAGATTATAAAATTATTGAAAATAAAAAGTTATTTTATTTTTTAATTGTTTATCAATATTTTTCATAATTCTGTATAAAGCATAATTAATTTAACATTTATAGTTTTTTGCAGTTTTAGAATTTTTTTTTATTTATTTTTTTTATTTATAGCTGATTATGGACTAAATTTGAATTGATGGCAACAAGTGTTTGGTCTTATTTTAGTACTTTTTAGCATAGGTATTTTTGTGACTAAAAAAGTTCAGTACAAAAGGCTTTTTTTGAATCATGAGTCACATTTTTTTATCAGGTTTGATGGCATATGCCTTTTCTGCTCTCCACAAAAAAATGTCTAAAAAGATGTTCTCTCAGTTTTATGTAGACTTGAATATGCAGATGCCATAGATTTCTAGTATTTGTACCTAGCCTAACTATATAATACTGTAATGTTAAATGTAAATAGGAAGGTCTTGTATATCATCAAATACAGTTGTATGTTTGTAAGGTATAATTGCGAGGCTGGTAGTATTTTCATTTTTAAAAATTGCACTCTTATAAACCTTCAATATTTCGTGATTCCACTCTCTCATTAGCAATATCTATTCAATCTGAAACTTTTCTCTTTTTCTTGGAGGGGGGGTTCTCAAAAGAAAGATAAAATATTTATTTGATCAAAGATCTTCATTTGTTTGTGGTCCTCATAATACAACATTTCCTAAACTTTCTGATATGTTTGGCTTCAAAAAACAAACATACATCCTTTTTTGCAAGTTTTGTTTGTTGGCATACCATCTTTGTTCTGTTCAGTTTTTATACAGTTTGGGATGAGTTGTAATGCCTCATTTTCTCAGTTTTCTGTTCTGAAAACTTCAGGATAGGAATTGGATGTTTATATATGTGTGTGTGTGTGTGTGTGTGTGTGTGTTATTTAGTTCAAAGCCAAATCATCTTTAGGTATGATGTAGAATTTTAGTGATGGACTTAATGAATTCTATTTCTTGGTTATTGAATTTTTGAATTCTTCACTGAAAGCAAATAGCCATTATATTATTTTATAACATAAAGCACAATTTCTTTTTTGAATTTCTTCCTGAAATACCTTAACCCATTTCAGTCATATTTGCATTGCTTATATATATATATATATATATAAAAACATCTGTTGTTAAATATAACAGACAATGAATGTTTGGTCATGAGCCATTCTAAGTCTTGTATAATGGCTTTAGTTTCGAGAGGAAATAAAGACAAAAACTAAATGTGAGCCAAAAGCTTAGATTGAACATAATAATAAAAAAAATATCCAAATGTTAGACAGTTTTCGTCTTTATTTTCTTCCAAAACTAAAGCCACTATACAAAGCTTAGAACAGGTCATGATCAAACATATAGATATTCATTGTCTGTTAACAATACATGTTTGAATAATGATCTGCTGCCCATATATATATATATATATATATATATATATATATATATATATGATGGCTTCTTACTTGCTGAACAAGGACAGCCACCAAACAAATTAGTGGATTAGGTAGTCTCCCACCCCAAACCTTCCAAAACCCTATAGTATGAATGCAATTGTTTATAGCAGCATTTCTCAATCAGTGTGACTAGGTGTGCTAATGCACTCTGAAAGTTAGCCATGTGCACCCCAAGTTAGCAGAAGAGTAACTTATGAATTATTTTTATATTTTAAAAAAAAAAAAAGTGTTTATTTTTTAAAAAGCTAGCGACATCAAACACCTAGCTTTCATGTCTAAGTCAAATCTTTATTATTTGATATTTAAACTGGTTGCTAAATTAAGGAGTGGATAATCTTTTTCTCTTTTGCTTTACTCAAGGGATTTAAATCAGTCATTATCGGCCTCTCAAAAAAAAAAGCAGCAGATTCTTCATAAATCCCTTTAAATGAAAACTGTCCTGTTAATCTTTGGGAATGCTAAACCAAAAATTTATATTTTCTAATTTCATGAGTAATTTTTCCTTATTAAAATTTAAAACATGCCCAAGAGTTTTAGTTATTCTATAAGTGCACCCTAAAGTAAAAATGGTTGGGAAACACTGGTTTATAGTCCTTCATAGCTTGCACAACACTGTTGACTGGGTTAGATAGCCTTGATCCAATAACAAGATTTGAGTGGTCTGATAGAAAGATACAGGTGGATCATATAACAATAATATGACCTCTTCCTTATATATATATATATATATATATATATATGCAAACTACGCTCACACACAGTGTGTGATGAGTAGATTATCATTTTTAATTTCATGCATACACATTGTTTGTTTTTGATTTTGTCGACTGTGCATTATAGTAGGTTCAGTTGGGCACTGTCTGCACGAAAAATAGCACAATGACTTGATTCATTTCACGAGAAATTGGAAACAGCATGCTGTACTGCTTGACATTCATGCCAGAAACTCCAATACTAACATTTCAGAGTGTTTGGATGTCAATCTGAGGATAGTGCAAAGGATTCAGAAAGAGTTGGATGAGTCTAATGGCAGTTACGAAGGTGTTTGGAGTGATCACTAGTGATGGCAGCATTATGCCTCCATTTATCTTCCCACAGGGTTTCAGATTTAACACAGACCTACGTCAAATGCCTTGAGGAAATAGTGCTGCCCTGGTTCAAGAGGGTGGCTGCTGGAAGACCCTATGTCTGACAACAGGATTCTGCACCATGCCACACAAGGAGGCGAACCTAGTCATGGCTGTCAGACAATTTCTGTGAACATGTTGCCCCTTTGCATTTGATCACCAAACTCCCCAGACTGCAGCCCCCTTGATTATTGTTTGGGGCACAGTTTAGTGAGAGACTAACAAAACTCCTTTATAACACCAAAGATGAACTGAAAGCAAGGATTATGGCAGTATTCACCAACTTAAACAAGGAGACTGTCCAGAAGAATTGCAAGAGATTCCAAAGTCGTCCGGATGCCATGGTTGAAGCCAATGGTGATTTTATTGAATAAATTTACTCTTTAGTATTTCAATATATTTTTGTGCAATTTTGGTAAATATATCCGTTAAAATGAGATGTCGGTGTTATTTTCATTTTTGTGTAATTTAGACTATAATTTATCCATCGCACCCTGTATATATAGAAAAACCTATGACAAAGAAAAAAATTTTTTTTGCATCATGCATTTTGTTCTTCAGGACTTAATCAGACTAAAGTGATGTTTATGTTGATGCCATTACATTTACTGTGGATGATGTAGCACTTAAAAAGCACTTTCTATACATTTCATGTTAGTAAATTGCTTTTTCTTTTAATTAAAGTAGCATTTTTTTAATTGAAAATTATGGTCACGCTCATTATGGTGAGCAAGTAATGTATTGAGTGTGTTGTTTTGTAAAATATCAATTTTGTGTTCTTTTATTTAAATTTCTTGGATGATAGAGTAAATTTGTTCAAGTTTTAGTTTATTATTGTTTTGTTGTCCATTTTACATTTCTTGGCAAATCCTTTATCACAATTGTGGGATACTTAATAACAGTGATAAAAACGGAAAAAGAAACTCAATGAAATTGGCTATACATTATACTCTAATACAGTGGATCTCAACCTTTTTTTACCCATGGACCCCTTTCCCCTTCTTTTTATCTTGGTGGACCCCTTCATAGCTATTGGACATAAGAACAATTTTCTATTCTTCACTAATATAAATTTTAAGGTTTTAATTATCAAAGAAATAGTATACGATTAAGCTTTATTTTTAAATGAAAACTAATTTAATACAAATAAAATATTCTACTATAATTATAATAATTATTATTACTATTTTTAATTAACACAACAATTGAGTTTTGCCTGTGGACCCCCGGAAATATTACATGGACCCCTAGGGTCCATGTAGACCCCGGTTGAGAACCACTGCTCTAATACATATTAAAAAAAAAAAAAATTAAGTTTAAAATTTCAGTGTGATCCTCTTCTTCATTTGTAGATTTTCATAAAATTGTTCTGATATAAAAAAAATTTATCCCCCCATCCACCATTTTTTTTTTTTATATATTATATATATATATATATATATATATATATATATATACACACACACTTCTGCATTTAGAGTTGTGGGTGGTAGAGGAGGTGCTACAAAAATATGGATGTTTAAATCTAAAATCCATGAATATATTTGAAAGTAAGACATTTTTTATATTAAAAAGATAAAAAATTTACTTTTTAGATTTGTACTCTGAGCTTGTTTGTAACATCTTTTTCTTCCCTACTAAACTAACCACAATCAAAATACCAAACTGACCCCTTCCAACTATTGGTGGGGGGAGAAAAGTGTGTGTATGTATTTATCTGGTTGACATAAAATGACCCATAATGATGTTGACATGCTGTTAAACAAAATTTAACCAAACCAATCTATACCTCAGTTTTATCTGCCACAAATGTTTTAAGGAATAGAAGCTAATCCTCCCTTTCCGAAATTCTCAATTTCATAAAAATGAGGTAATTTATAATTATGCACAACTATCAGTTCAAATAATCTGTATTTATTCAGCAGTTTTTCATTGATGCATGTTTCATTGAAAATGACTAAAAAGGAATGACTTTATTTACATCCAGACTAATGTCCTCATCTTTTTTGTTATCACAATATTTTGGCCATTATACCCTTGGCCTTCCTTGGATATCTGTCCATCTAGGTAACCATTATGGAACTTCAAATTTAATAAAGGGTTCAGTTCAAAATTTCTTGAAGATTACCTGGATTAACAAACACATGAAAAAGTTCAGAAGGCACAACAGTCAAAAGATGGTGACAACAAAGATAAGGACATTAATCTGAATATATATAATGATAACGCCTCATTCCAGAAATTTAAGATTTTAACTTTTTAAAAAAGGAAAACTTATTTTAGCTGATGTTTCATCCTCTGATGAACTTTATCAAAGCAAATGTAAAGATTTTATTTTGCAACAAATATTTATAAACAGAAGTAAAAATGTTAGCTTTTCAAAAATCTCTTACATATACTTCAGGCTAACTGTAAATCAAGGTTACATCACTTAGCCTCCTCCATAATTTACCTTTACTTTCAGTTACTTCAGGCTAACTGTAAATCAAGGTTACATCACTTAGCCTCCTCCATAATTTACCTTTTTACTTTCAGTTACTTCAGGCTAACTGTAAATCAAGGTTACATCACTTAGCCTCCTCCATAATTTACCTTTACTTTCAGTTACTTCAGGCTAACTGTAAATCAAGGTTACATCACTTAGCCTCCTCCATAATTTACCTTTTACTTTCAGTTACTTCAGGCTAACTGTAAATCAAGGTTACATCACTTAGCCTCCTCCATAATTTACCTTTACTTTCAGTTACTTCAGGCTAACTGTAAATCAAGGTTACATCACTTAGCCTCCTCCATAATTTACCTTTACTTTCAGTTACTTCAGGCTAACTGTAAATCAAGGTTACATCACTTAGCCTCCTCCATAATTTACCTTTACTTTCAGTTACTTCAGGCTAACTGTAAATCAAGGTTACATCACTTAGCCTCCTCCATAATTTACCTTTACTTTCAGTTACTTCAGGCTAACTGTAAATCAAGGTTACATCACTTAGCCTCCTCCATAATTTACCTTTACTTTCAGTGAGCCTGAAGTATGTTTAAGAGCTTTCTGAAAAACTAACATTTTTACTTTTGTTTATAAATACTTGTTGCAAAATAAAATCTTTACATTTGCATTGATAAAGTCCATCAGGATGAAATGTCTCATCTAAGATAAGTTTTCCTTTTTTGTCTTTATCCATATTGTTTTTTTACACGCACATTTTTAGTTATATCTGAATTTTTATACAAGATAGCATATGTTTGAGTCAATAAGTGTAGAAGTTATCTGAATGTTTTTGATACTGCATTTTTTAGTCATTTTCATGACCAGAAGTATAGCTGAAAGTGCTCAATCACAACCCTCCAATATCTACACATTGGCCTTAAACATCTTGTATGTAAAGTTAACTCAAAAAAGAAAAGTGGTGTGGAGTCTTTACTTATTTTTAATGAAACTGTTATCAATGAAAGTTAAGTCTCTGCACTTCATTTCTTTAGTGAGATATTCATTGTGAATTTATGAACATAATTAGGACTGCTCCTTATTAATAACTCGAATTTATGTATTGACATTTCTATTGATGTAATATGTTATTCTAAAAAGTAAGCAAATTTATTTTTTGATTGTTTACATTCTTCTGTTGGGTTCTTGCTTGGTCCAGTGCAAAAGATTCTATTTAGAAAGCCTACTAATTGCTTTTTACCTTTTTTCTTCTTCAAAGGAAGAAGATTTAAGCAAAAATACTCATGCTTCAATTCCAAAACCACGATACATAAAACTAAATGTAAATCTGCCCGTTTCATTTTGAATCAAGAAACCTGCCAACTAGCTTCATATATAAATTTACTTCCTTATCAATATATATATATATATATATATATATATATATATATATATATATATATATAGCAGTTGCAATTTTAAAAATTTATTTAAGACAGAGGCAAGCTTTGGCGAAATGATTTGCTGTTAACAATATTGAACCTGGTCAATATTTAGATGAGTAATGACTTAGGAATACCAGGCGCTGTAAGCTTGGATTTTCAGGTGGTGTAATGGATGATGGCTTAGAATTTTGTTATATTTATTTTCACATAAATACCTTTTAGGAAAAGTCCACCTCTTCTCTCTCCAGCTATGTGTTAATTAGTAGGACTTGTATCAGTAAATAATTATTATATCCTAAAAAATCTTGCAATCATCAAAATATTTTCTGGCTTTAAATAACCTGCAAAAGGTTGATAATCTATGGAAAAACAAATTGATCAATGTAGTCAATTTGAGACCATGGAAGTTTTATTGCAGAGCAAGACATTCTTTGTAAAAATTTTTGTATTTGTTGCAAAAGCTAATAAATAGTTATGTCTGTTTATTTAGTTTTATGTGCTTTTTCATTTTTATAAGTATACAGACTAATATCTCTTTGGATAGTATTTGAAAGATTTTTCTCAAGACTTAGATATCTTTCTAGAAATTTATTTGAAAAAAAAACTTGGTTAATGTGGATTTTTTTTCTAGTTCAAGATCTAATGTTTTAATTCATTGAATCAACTTATGTAATTCTCCTCATATTTAATTGACCCAAATTAAAAGAAAAAACAAAAAAAATATTTGGAATGTAAATGACAAAGAACTTAATTTCTCTTTCAAACATTTTTTTCCCTGTAGAGACATTGGTCAGAATATTATTTTGTTTTTATGAAACAAAATCTAGACTTGTTCTTCACTTTTTTTTTTTTTTTAAATGCAAAATGAAATTATGCTTATGATTAAATGATTCAATATGTATAACTATTTATAGAGTTACATTAAATTAAATACCTTTCTATTTTTATTGCTTGTCTATGGGATTAGTGTTTGTTTATATAACAATTCTTCTTCCATTTTCTTTTTATTTTACTCTAAATGCATTAATGCCATTTTGTTGAGTTCAGCAAAAATCAATCCTTTGTTTCTCTTATTGTATTTGTTGATACTCTTCCCCAATCCTCTCCACCCCTCAATATTAAATCCTTTTTCTTTAAACGTCTGATCAATATCTTAACATTAGTGGGTCACTTATATTATTTGCCATTAAATTCTATTTGTCTTGGTAATTAACATTTGAACAAACTTGGACTTTCTAAATATATGCAATAACTTTTAACTTTATACGTTGGCAAACTGGTCTAGGTTATTCATGCTGAATCTTATGAGCTAAATCAGAAACGTATGTCTTTCTTGTGTATAGATTGATAAATTAATTCTTGTACAGACCTGATTCAGTACCCTATATCATTTAAAAAAAAATGTAGTTATTGGTGATTCAGAAATTGTTCTGTATGCAAAAAAATATTGTTAGCTTTAGAAGAGGGAAGCAATGTAAATGTTCTAGTTGTTTCAGAATAATGATCTCTCTCCCCATTTGCAAAATTGAAAAGAAAAAAAAAAAAACAACCTTGAAATTTCTTTGTCCTATTTGAAATCCTCCTAAAGTCTTACTGAAATGACTGAAGCTTGTCAAACTCATTTATTTTAAAGTCATTTCAGTTCCAGAATAAAGAAATGCTGCAGGTAAGAATTTTTCTGTGAAGGGAAAAACAAGGTTTATGGTAAAATGAATACTCACAATAATATTGTACAGATGATTGCATATATCGAAAACCACAAAATTTTGTTACTTTCAGATAGTAGTAAGAACTTTACATTTCAGATTTTTATCTAATTCAGTGATGATTGCTATTTTCTCTTGATAATCTATGTAATTTATAGTTCTCAAACTATCGTATATATGCGTGCCTTTGCTAAGGACTTTTAAGAAAAAGTTAACTGAAGTAGGCTACTTGTCACTTTCTTGCTTCACTGACTTAGCAATTTTTTTTTTTTTAATTTCAATTTCTGATTATTTTCAATTTCTGATTATTTTGAGACATATGAAAATTTATTTACAGTAGGGCTAGAATTTTCTTCAAATATATCTTGTAGATGAAAAGCATTTCATCACAAAGCCAATAATTTTATATTAAAATATTAATCAAACCTTGTAATTCTCAGATCATTTAACCTTTTGAATTCATTATTGTATTTTAACTGTTTAGAATACTTTGTTTTTGTTTTTTTTTTGATTTGACCATTTAAACAATCTGCAGCCTTTACCAAAATTTATTAGGTTTGTTTAATGCTAATTTGCAATTTAAAAAATAAAATCTACCAATTATTCCAGTTGCAGAATTTTTAATTTTTCTTTTTAACAAGAATTATTGCAAAGTTTGGGGGTAAGGCAGGGTGGTAGATGAACTCCAAATAAAAAAAAAAGTGTTAACCAGTGTTAGTATTAAATTCACCTAAGTTAAGGAAGATACTTAAAATTTTATTTCCCCTCCCACACGTCAACCATTTCTGCTAAAGTTTGGTTATATCTATTTTTCAGCTGAATGAACCTCTCCACTCTTCATTACCAGACAGAATTTGTATGTAAACAAAAAATTCCTATCTATTTGCTATTAACTCATTCTGGACAGCGGCAACTACTGATTGAACCTTGCAGAAATGCTAGATGATTTTAAAATAATTTTTTGGCATATGCACGTTTTTTCACTACTCCATATTTTTGCTTAAAATGAATTTGATTTTATCATTTAGTTTTATAAGGAAAACATTCTTTAAAATGTAATCTTTTAAATAGATTAATTTTTTGTTATGACTTCATGTTTCAGATATATCTTAAGAATTTTCAACAATGTTTGAATGTTTTTAATGTCATAGGAAAAAAACATGAATGTAAAATTAATATTAGATATTCATTTTCATTGTCTTATTTATAAGTCAGTTAAATCATGTTTTGTCATCCACCCCACCCAAAAAATGTTACTATTTAATTGCTTGTAATCAATTTAGTTTTCTTTTATTTATTATTGACATTATTTAATATTTACCTATGACTTTAAAATAATATTGATACTGTTAAATTTTTTTAAGGTCATATCTGAAACATGAAGTCAAGAGAAAAACAATGCTGAGTATTTGACTTGGTTAGGTTAATAACACTGAATTGTTTAATAAGCTTTGAAATGGGTCTAACAAAAATGATTGGAAAATCTTTGATATTCTCATTCTGTTAAGTAACCCCCTTTTTTTTTTTTTTTTTTTTTTTAAATATTAACTATACTATTTACCCAAAAGAACTTTCATTTCAATTATATGTTAAGTCACTTTTAATGCAAGCATCTCCACATTTACAAATCTTCAATAATTAAAGTATAGATGGCTTCAATAAAACTTCAAGGAGTCTAATATATGTAAATTAAATACCTGAAAACAAGATTTACGATATCATCTGTTCACAAATGCCCACTTTTCAATGCTTTCTTGTATATTAGGGATTTAACATTATCTCTTTACTTAAGTTACTGTTAAGAATATAATTATGAAGTTATAAGTGATCCTGACTTTTTTTTTCATTATGAATAAGATCTACTTCAGTCATACATAATTCTTATTTTGCAGGTTTTATTGAAGATTTACTAGGTAACTAGTTATATATTTTAATCTGCACTTTTTTTTTTAATACTCAAAGCAGGAAAATCCAATTTCTAACCAACATTTCAGTTCATATTTGCATATAGGGTGTACATTTCTTATAAAAAAAAAAAACCCCAAAAAACAAACACTTTAAGGTGAAGACTTTAAAATAAGGTTAATGTTTGTGGTAGACAAAGAATTCTCATGGGTAAAAAATGAATGTTTTTTTAAGTCACCAAATATAAAATAAGTTTCTATAGTAGGAAAAAAATAGATAGCTTGAATATATTTTATGCATTTTGATGAGCAGCATAGGTTTTGATGAGAAGCTATTCCCTTCATACAATCTATATATTTTAGGGAGGGTAAATGAGAAATACTATACAAAAACATATTCAGTTTTATCTACATACCAAAATCAATCCTACATTATTTACAAAGCAGAAAAAAGTATAACTGCTTTATTAAATGAAGTAAAATAATATAGGTGACCCATCTCATAGCAACAGAAATAAATGTTGAAAAAACAAAATGGATATTATGATTTTCACATTTCATTGTCTTCCAGTCTAATGCTTATAATTTCCTTTTAAAATCATTGTAAATCCAGAGTTTATTTAAATTCTTTATCTCTTTAAGATTTTCACTAACAACCTTTTTTCTTAAAAAAAAAACCAAAAAAAAACCCAACAAACTAGCTGCTACTAACTCTCAACCAAACTTATATCCCCTGAACTTAATACTAATTTGTTGCTATCTCACCTCTTGGTTGGTGCTGGTCCCACCAAATATCTAGATTGTGCATGACTCGGCTTCACACACTACTTTATCAGAAAACTGCTCGGGACATTGTCGCTGTTTGAGAAAGGATTTAGTTGTTTCTTTTTCTTTTCTAATACATACAACTTTTTGTTTGTTGGGCAGTTGTTCCAATTAATTGAACTAATGCTACTCCTGTGTGTACGTGTCTGTGTTTGATGTTCCAAACCCTTTCTCTTTGACTCTGTTATCCATTCTTAAAGTAAACCATTGGAAAGTTTTGAAGATTACAAGTTATGATGGATGATGTTTTTTTTTTATTTTGACTCGTATTTAGATGTTTTATTTAAAACTCTTAATATCAATCATTTTGAAAAACTTAAATTTTCTTTATCAAAACTAATGTAAAAAAAATAATCAAATTTGGTATTGACTTATAGGAGAGAAATATTAATAAGACTGATCAGAGGTAGGTTTTGTTATATTACCATGTTGTCATAAAATGTGCTATTTTTTTTTCTCCCTACAATGTTATATTTTCTGCTTGTTTGTTTATTTTTTTTCTCTCTGTTTCCATTCTTCACATTGTTGAAAGTTAGAAATACATACCCAGAACGGAAGCAAGTATTAAAAAAAAAAAAAAAAATTATTTTTAACATTTCCTACTTGTAAAATTCTCATGGATATCATTAATTTTGATTGGGTATATTTGGGCAACAATTTTTCACTTATACACTTTTGGTTAAAGACAAACAAAAGTTTTTAAGGTTTTATTTAATTTATTTCTTCTATATTTCAGACCATAATTTTCCTGGTTTCTAGTGCATATTTAAATATAAATTTTCTAATATTTGAGTACTTTCAGCTGTCATAAGACATTTTCAAAGTTTTTGCCTATTGTTCTATGTTGGTTTCATCATTTTCATATGCCATGTTTTTGTTTTGTTTTTCTTTTTAAAGTATTGCATCTTGACACTTTGTTCGTTTTTTTTTTTTTTTTTTTTTTACAAAAAAATGCTTTCTCTGCTTGTGACAGAATGTACAACTCACATGACTGAAGAATTTCAGTCATTGTGGATTTTCATGGGCAAGAGATAGGTGATTTTATTGAGTCACCATCTCTGCAGTGGTTGCCAACCAAGGCTATAGAACCTAATCTGTCCTGCTATTTAACCTATACCTGGGGAGAGAAGAGATGGATTCATACATTTCCCAAGGGTATTTGTGTGTAAGTGAATGTAATAAACTCTAATGGAATTTGAACTTGGCTCTCCAATTTCTCATTCAGAGATGTAATCCATTACACAACCTGTACATCCTATTTTTAATTAAATAACCTACTAAATATGTGATATGGCAATATAAATTCTCATGTGGAGTCACAATACTTTTAAAAAGCTTGACCTGTGTTTAAAAATGACATGGCACAAAAACACTTTAATCATGACTTATGTAAATCAAACGTACTCAGAGGACAGTTTATATGTAAATTTTCACCCTCAATTTCATTGTGTATATTTTTTTATAAAACTTTTTTGATACATTTTTTTTTTTTTTGCTTTGTAAAGTATCACTTTGTTTATAAATTGATAATGAAAAGTGAAGCAAATTGTTTATTTTTTTTTTTTCAATATCTATAGATGCATGAAGAGTCAATCTTCAATATGATTGGTTTACAATATAGTGCTTTATGCCATCTTGGCTATGTCGAGGTGAATCAGATTGATTTTGGTATAGAATAGTCTTCTATTACTTTATTACAAATCGTTTGCTATCAGTTTGCCAAAATTTTTTTTTTTTTTTTTTTTTTTCATTGTAATTTAAAAGTATGTTGACTTCCATTGTTTATAAAATAAATGAATAGCTTCATGGTTTTAGAATAAATTTTAATTTTCATTTCAAAAAGAAATTATATGTAGACATTTTATTTGGATTTGAAAAGTGTTGTGTCTTCTGATTCTTTGATCTTGTGGTATCAAATCCTATGCTTTACCACTGAGATATTTCCAAATGCTCAATAGTTATTTTATTGACTTGGCTATATGAATGACATTGTAGGATTTAAATTGGCATAATATTAACAAAATGGGTTTTATTATTTTAATGAGTTTCTATTTGCTTTGGGCAATCTTTGAATACAATGCAAATCAGAAAAGAATAAAACTTGGGAAAATTTTTAGAGACATAAAATATTTACAAGGCTATTCAAAGCTAAAAGCAGGATTAAAATCTTTCTGAAAATGATTGTATAGGATCTGTTTGATCTGATGTGGGAGAATTGCAAGATGCCAAGTGCTGGTGTTTATGAGTAAACATTAGGCAGACATTCAGAATACCTTTGGTTAAATATTTATTTTTCTTAAATGTTAAAATTATTCTGATAGTTTGGATTTTCTGATTTATGCTACCACCAATATAAAATCAATGTTAGTTAATAACTCATTAGGTAAAATATTATTATTATTATGGACTTGTTAATCTTCTTTTAGTTTCTTCACTATATAGAATTTTGAAAATATTACATTCAATATTTCTTAATTTTTCCATCATAAAAACATAAAAAAACATTTGTTAGTTTTGCAAACAGTTCATTTAACTAATTGTTTCAATCTACTAACCAACTGAACCAAATTTAATGCCATAAAATTTTTCAGCCAATATAACAATATCAACATCACAATTGAATTCATTCAGTCATAAAACAAAAGCTGGTATTCTTTGTTACTAAGGTAACTGATTGTCATGTTGAAACACTGATTACCATACAATCACTGAAGTTAAGCAACATAAAACCTGGTCAGTACATAGATGGGTGACTTTGACAATACCATGTGCTGTAAGCTTGGATGTGCAAGTGGTATAATGGATAATGGCTCAAAATTGTTAGTCTAAGAGCTGTGTTCCAATTCTTGTTGGGTTTGTTATATTCACTTATGTGCAAATACCCTTGGGAATCCACCTTTTTTTTTCTCCTCAGATATGAGTTAATTAGTAAGACTTGTATCACTAAACCATTACTATATCCCCCACAAATTCTTACAAACTAAAAAATATTTTCTTTTTTAAATAACCTGCAAAAGGTTAAGACCAAGAAAAATGAATAAATCATTACTGATTGACTAATGAACTGTTTATATTAGGGTACATAATACCAATATCATATCAAGCTACTATTTGATATCAGATTAAAATTTTAGTTAGTATTTTGAAGATGACATTGCTGTTTCTCAAATGTTACTGTCAGTCATTCATCCATTGTTATACAAATTTTGGTACTATTTGAAGAATAAACTGCTTATCTACTTCAAAGTTTGTTAATTTTATAACTAACAATTGATGTCTTCTATAATTCATTATTTTCTTTCAGGAGTTTATTACCTTAAACTAATATCCTCATCAACACTTTGAGATATCTGTAGCTTATTAGCAGAGTTAATGTAAAGTAGATTATATTCTTTTGCAGATAAAATGTTAAACTTCATTTTTATAAGATGGAATAATTGCAGAATTTGGAGAGCAATTGTTAAATGCATGATTTTTAAAGACTTCACGTTTTCTTCTGTATATGGCTGTTCATTTCCAGGAATAGTCATCTACTAGGGTTACTAGCTAATCTCTGTTGGATGTAGAAAAGGAACTTAGTGCAGATTATGAGGATATGGAGGATATATAACAGTTGACCCCTAGATTTGAAGAGGTTAAGATTGTAGGACTTGTGGAAACATTCTTTTGGGAGTATTTCATAAGCAGCTCTGGGAAGATGCTACCTGATTGAAATTTTTTGTTCTTACTAGTAGAATAAGGATTGTTTGTCCCTTTGTATATGGCAGACATTCAGAATAACTTGGCTTAGTTGGTAGAACTAGGAAATGTAGGTAGTTAGAACATTATCCATTGAAATAATGAGAGTAGCTAGACTCTTGCGATGTAGCATCTATGGAAGTGGAGTTGTAGGGTGGAAAAATAATTCCTCACCCACAAAGCTGTGTAAACACTTTTGAACTTTATCTGGAAAGTGAGGATTGGGCACCTTCCACCCAGATATGGCAGCCATACTCCATTTTTGGTCTTATCTGACACTTATAAAGTTAAGTATTACAGGTGAAAGGTACTTTCTAGAGTGATATAAGGTGCTGACTGTTTTTCTCTGTGTTTATAGTGATAGATTGTATATGAGAGTTGAGGTCTGGGGTGAAAAGATACTCAAAACAAGGAGCCTCATTGAAAGTGCAACCATTCATTGTGACTGAGAATTTATGGTCAGTTCGGTGATGATGAAAGTTACTAGCTTAGGTTTTAAAGTAGCTATTAGGTGAATTTTATTCTTAAATGTTTGCACTATCAAGAAGCATTGTCCTAAGTGCATTGACAAGGAATATTGAAAAATATTTGCTGGATAAAATGCTTCCCTACTACCATCTTTATAATACCATTGATCTTTTTAAAACCTTTGTAAGATCATTAATACTATCAAGATTTTATGTTATAGATGAGACTTTGTATATTTTAATACATTGTTAAAAAGATCTGTTCTAAAGCTTGGTTCGATTTTCATACTTAGAAAAAAATTTTTTCATAAAAGTAGAAGGCTTACAGCCATGTCAGGTTGAAACACTGGTTCTTGTCCAGACACTGAAAGTTAAGCAATGTTGGTCAGTAGCTAAATGGGTGACTGCATGGGAATGCGCAGGTGTTGTAACAAGAAATTTAAAATGCCTGGTTTGAATTCCAGTTGGGTTTGTTATATTTGCTAATGTGCAAATACCACTGGGAAGGGTATGATTTCACCTCTTCTCCTCCCATCTATGGGTTAAACAGTAGGACTTGTATCAGAAAATCATTATCTCCAAAAACTTCTTAGAATCCAAAAATATTTTGACTCTAAATAAAAAGGTTAAGCAAGAAAAAAATTTTTTTTTTTTTTTGTCTGTTGGATGTTGCTTTTTTTTTTTTTTTTTTTTAATTTTAATTTAAAACCAATTAAAAATGTTTCTAACTTCTTTGCTTCCTTTCATAAGATATATTCTTTTACATTAATTTCTAAATTAACAACCCTTTCCTATGCTTATTAAATGTGAAATGCCAATGACTGATTTCTGTATTGTAGAAAGCAGTTACAAACTAAGAGCATTCATATAAAATATTATCTACATGTGTGTGTACAATAAAGTAATGCCCACTTCATGTAATGTAGATCTATTAGTTGTCAATAGGAAAATATTCAGGCTTGTTGATAGAGAAGGGAGTAACTGCCAGAAAATAATTCCCCCTCCCTCCATGAAAATGATGTAAACTAATTCTAATATAAAAGATTTTTACTTAAAGGCCAGCACTTCCACTTAAAACACTCTGATCAGCAAATATTTTATGAAAAAATGCAAATGTAACACTTATTTGTTTTTTATAATGTAACAAGGAAATAAACTTACTAGCTTTTAAAAAATCTCTGGGTACTGTAAGCCACATCTTACAATAAATAATCCACAAAAGGTTGATAAACCATAAAACACAAACAAATCAATTAATCTTAAATATGTATTATGCAAGATTAGGACTTTCATTTAATTGAATTAAGTAAATAAATAACAGTTAAATGAAGAGAGAACATCACATTTTCCTAATATATTCAAAGATGCTTATCAGTCTGTCAAAATCCTCTGTATTTCGGGTTCTGTATGAAAGGGAAGTAATTAAACTGAAAGCACTTAACTTGCATGTGCTTCTATTGGACAAATATTAACCTCCTTATGAACTGACCATATTGTCACATAATTTTAAAACATGTAATGTAAATTTATCATGGATACAAAATTTAAAAATTCTTTTTCTAATAGTTTTTTTTTTTTTATCTTTGACTTACCTTGTGGTTCTTAACATGAAATTTCTCCAAACCTACCCATATTTTCTTTTTCATTATTATATATATATATATATATATATATATATATATATATATATATATATATATTATATAATAAAATTATTCCTAATAAATTGCTGAATGACTGGCTGAGAATTGTGCTTTGTGATTTTTCTTACCAACCCCCAAAACCATCATTGTTTTTTCTTGCATGTTTATGTTCAGTTCTCTTCTAAAACTTGATAGCAAATACTTTAATTCAGGTGACTTTGTTTTGTTTGCTTACAGATCCAAGCCACCCCTATCTCCAACCAAGTGAATACTATGACCACTGGTCAATCTCTCATCCACGGTAGTACACCCCTTTCACAGATAGGTGTAGTTGGCGCACCAACTATTGCTACCAGTTCTGGTTCATCAACTCCATGCACAGGTATATTAAATTTCTTTTTTGTTTTTTTTATACTTAGTTTATTTTAATCTTTATTTTTAATATCATTTTAAAATATTAATTTAACTTAGTATTCTGTTCAAGATGCCGTAACAAAGAATTAAGAATGTTTGTTCATGTCTTTTCAGTAAACAGAAGAAAATCAGTAATCACCACCAAATGTTTAAGTAGTTTTGCTTAAATGTTTAAATTCTCCTCCCCATAAAGAATGAAATGATTGAAATAAGTTCTTACCTTATGAAGAATAGGAAACTAAGAAATGAATTGGTGGAGTATGTTAATTACTATATATTTCTGAGTATAATACAACCTTTAAATCCTCAAAATCACCCTTAAAAATCAATCAAATCACTGAAATTTATGACCTATACACACATTCTGATTGATGTTTTAATGCACATTTTTATATGATTTATGCTTGGATTTTAAATGTTTTTACATTAAAAGTGAAAAAGAACGAAAATGAGATACATTTGTCATTTGAAGCTTTTCTAGAATGAAAAAAATGCTATACAAACAGTAAAAAAATTGTGCCATCTATGGAGATGGTATCATAGCTGAAAGAACTGTTCAAAAATGAAAATTAAAAAATTATGTAGGTCACATGGCATTGCAGAAAAACTCTATATATCTTGTATGAGCAGTGTAAGACATTTGGCTATATAAATTGCTCTGATGTTTTGTTGCATCACAATTTAATGGACAACATTTCCATCTGCTATTCTCTGCTCAAATGCAGTAAAAACAACACAATTTTATAGAGTGACCACAGGTGATTACAACAAGGAGTAAGAAATGTACTAGGGAAAATGTGATGATATACAGTTAACCTCTTTATCCATAGGTTGTTATGCTCCTGCTGCAAAATCAGACATTGAATTCAGACCAGTATTGTTCTTAGTAAATGTAGCAATCAATGTTTCCAGAATTGGGCAATCAGAAGGTTATAGTCTTTCATTCAGACGGCGCCAAACCTCATGTCTATTTACAGACTCAACGGAAATTGGTACCAACTTGGTTGGTATGTCCTTCTACACATGCCAGGCTCACCTGACCTTGCACCTTTCAAGTATTACTTATTTCTGTTCCTACAAAATTCACTTATGTGGAAAAAAAATTCCATTTTCTGGAAGCTTATAAAAACCACCACTTAGATGTGATCATAACTCAGAAAGATTAAAAGTTTTGGAAGAATGAAATCCTGAAGCTGCCTCAAAGATGGTGAAAGGTATTGGAACAATCGCATATATATGTGATTGAATAAATCTATATATGTAAATGTAAATATTTGAAATTCACTTAAAAGTGTGACAAGTTTTTGTTCTGATCCAATAGTTGGAGTTTGGCTGATTAAAGAGTAGTTGTCCCTGTTTTTATTAGCAAATGATTATAATATAAATTCTTCAAATAGGGAGTGATATGATATTGTGTTAAAGGCTGCCTTTCACAACCTTTAATAAAGTAGAATTAAATGAAATATGAAAACTTCTGAATGCATTTTACCTAGATAATACCAACTGGAGATTATAACTGTAATTACAAATCTGCTAAAATCTCTTTGTATTTAAATATTCTTTTTTTTAAAGATGAGTGTTTACTCTAATTTATTTTCCAAATATTTTAAATTGTAAAGCTAAGCCAATTACATAGTTCTACATGAAGTTTAGAAATTGATATTTTTTGCTTCTGCGTGAATATTGATGTCTACTATTCAGGAATAAAATCAAATAATTAGCATGGTCTACACTGATTTGCAGAAAAGACCAGGAGTGATCTTTTCTATACATCAATGTAGCCCATGAAAGTTATTTCCTTTTAAAACCTGTTCTTATATGAATGGGGTATTGAAAGATGTTGGCCTGACCTACTTATAAAAAGATGCTGAAAAAAAATTTTGCCCTAACCCATTTCTAGTAATTGTGTCAAATATATTTTTTGAAGGGTATTTTTTGAAGGGTATTTTTTGATTAAAAGTCCTCACTTGTACATTGACTGAATTTGTTCTTAAAATTTGCCAGTTTTAAAAATTGAATTTAAATTTATGAGCTATCTGCATAAATTAACCCCCATTTTTACCATTTATATTTTTGTCTGGTTATATGATAAAGGTATTTTTAACCATGAATATCTAGTTTTGGAAACTGGATACAATAAAATTACTAAAACATGTGCCAGGCCCAACTGCTAGTGCTGTTGAAGACTGAGTCCTCATCAGAACTGAATTTGTTTCCTCTTGTTTCAAACTCATTATCAGTCAAGAATAGCCAGCAAAATCACTTGAGCATTTATAAGTCTTTGCTTGGTTGTCATGGTATTGAAGTTCAGTTAACCGCTTTCTTGGATCAAGGATTAAAAATGGCTTTGAGCAAATGAGGCCTGTATGTCTTAGCAAGAACCATCTTTGAATTTTGTGGAGTAGTACTACAGAATTGTAAACAAAATACTGTATGAGATAACAAAAACCCTGTGTCATGCTTGTAGACCATCCAGTTGCAAAGGATGTATAAATATATAACAGGATTCAGAAGAATCAATATTTTTTAATGTTGATAGTAAAAAGTTAATCATTTGTTGCCTTGTGGTTGTGTATTTCTCTTGTTGGTGCTCAAATCCAGAGAAAAGGTGGCATTTAAAATTTTCTCTGTTTTAGATAGGTAAATAAACCCTCCCCTATTGAAAGATTTGTTTGACATAAACTTCCTGCTTCCATTTTGTCTTATTAAATATCTTGGTACTTTATATTGGTATATTAACTTTAAATAATTGCAGTGTCAGCACAAATTGCTTCCATTGCTACAAATTCACTTTCCCAAATTGGTTCTGATGATGAGGACATATTGTGTAAA